>OZ023205.1:57904384-58065653 GCA_963995525.1 Escarpia spicata
GACTTGCCAAGTTTTGGTGGCACCTTTGAAATGTGCATAAAACACAAAACACCTGGATGGGATTACAAAAAAATAAAATTGCACAGTGCTTTGTAACATTGGTGCCTATAAAGTGTGTTGTTTTCAACATTTTCTCCAAAATTGCCATACCTAATTAAAGTCCCTAGCAGGGAAACACGCTATAGTCATTGCACAATCACGGAGGACGCATTTTACTTCAAATATCTTGAAACAATTACTGAATAATACGTGTATGGCAAAACTGCAGTTGAATGGAACAAACCGTTTTTGGATATTACAGACTTCTCACCAGTAGGCAAGTCCAAATCACAGCGACGGAACACATGTCTTATAAGGGGGGTGGGGTGCGTATGCCAGTAGTTAAGCCTCAATTTGAGAATACGTATGAAAATGAACCAATAACATTGCAGCAGGGTGATTCATCAATCGTTTTTTGTTTACTTCAGCTGACTAAACACACGTGAAGATGTTGTAATTGACCCTAATGAAGTCTGAGGACAGTGATTAGCTGGAGTCAGCCATAGCCGGAGCCTGTTATCAGATCTGTCTACTGACTGGACCTTCTGGCCAATCAAGCAAGTGGCATTGTTTTCTGAATGTCTGCTAATTAGGCTGTGTAATATTATGTAATTGAAATGCTTAAGACGTCAGGCCTTTGAGGAATTCACACCCTAAGGTGACTTTTTGTTGATGTTTACCTTTGTAAATAGGGCACAAGGTCAAAAAATAAATACAAATTTGAATGTAACGTAACAACTGGCTGTATTGAATTTTCTTATAAAACACATATTTGACTTTCTGGAAAACTTTATTAGGAGTTCATAGTGCCACCTGAGAACATTGTGCTGGATTACAAATTGTCCAACGGCGAAGTGCTGATTTTTATGGTGCCTTGCCAAGTTTGGTGGCACCTTTGAAATGTGCATAAAACACAAACACCTGGAGGGATTACAAAAAATAAAATTGCACAGTGCTTGTAACATTGGTGCCTATAAAGTGTGTTGTTTTCAACATTTTCTCCAAAATTGCCATACCTATTTGGGGTCAGCACACTGTTGGACTTCCTGCTTGATTACAGACGAAACAAAGTGCAGTATATTTTTGAGAAATGACTTTTTATAATATTCACTTGCTCTGACATAAGTGCACTTGAGTAGTCAGATTTCTAGATGTGATTGTTGAAGCTGTTGACAGTAAAATGGTGTCTTTTTAGCTGATTTTACTAAGCGGAAGGGTATCTGGCAGCAATTTGGCTAGTTGACACTTTAGCTGGATTACTGCCTGCATCCAGTTGTAAATATTGACGGGTGTCATACATACAGGCATTTTGCAAGAGCTAGAGATATGAGATTTTGACTAAAATCGACCAGCATGTCAATGAGATGATAATAACAGCAGGTGAGAAGTTTAAGAAACTTTATAGGTCAAGTTTTCTTATAATCACACAAAACATTAACATGGTCGCCAATGGGAAACCTGACAGTGTGCTGACCCCAATTAAAGTCCCTAGCAAGGGAAACACGCTATAGTCATTGCACAATCACGGAGGACGCATTTTACTTCAAATATCTTGAAACAATTACTGAAAATACGTGTATGGCAAAACTGCAGTTGAATGGAACAAACCGTTTTTGGATATTACAGACTTCTCACCAGTAGGCAAGTCCAAATCACAGCGACGGAACACATGTCTTATAAGGGGGGTGGGGTGCGTATGCCAGTAGTTAAGCCTCAATTTGAGAATACGTATGAAAATGAACCAATAACATTGCAGCAGGGTGATTCATCAATCGTTTTTTGTTTACTTCAGCTGACTAAACACACGTGAAGATGTTGTAATTGACCCTAATGAAGTCTGAGGACAGTGATTAGCTGGAGTCAGCCATAGCCGGAGCCTGTTATCAGATCTGTCTACTGACTGGACCTTCTGGCCAATCAAGCAAGTGGCATTGTTTTCTGAATGTCTGCTAATTAGGCTGTGTAATATTATGTAATTGAAATGCTTAAGACGTCAGGCCTTTGAGGAATTCACACCCTAAGGTGACTTTTTGTTGATGTTTACCTTTGTAAATAGGGCACAAGGTCAAAAAATAAATACAAATTTGAATGTAACGTAACAACTGGCTGTATTGAATTTTCTTATAAAACACATATTTGACTTTCTGGAAAACTTTATTAGGAGTTCATAGTGCCACCTGAGAACATTGTGCTGGATTACAAATTGTCCAACGGCGAAGTGCTGATTTTTATGGTGCCTTGCCAAGTTTGGTGGCACCTTTGAAATGTGCATAAAACACAAACACCTGGAGGGATTACAAAAAATAAAATTGCACAGTGCTTGTAACATTGGTGCCTATAAAGTGTGTTGTTTTCAACATTTTCTCCAAAATTGCCATACCTATTTGGGGTCAGCACACTGTTGGACTTCCTGCTTGATTACAGACGAAACAAAGTGCAGTATATTTTTGAGAAATGACTTTTTATAATATTCACTTGCTCTGACATAAGTGCACTTGAGTAGTCAGATTTCTAGATGTGATTGTTGAAGCTGTTGACAGTAAAATGGTGTCTTTTTAGCTGATTTTACTAAGCGGAAGGGTATCTGGCAGCAATTTGGCTAGTTGACACTTTAGCTGGATTACTGCCTGCATCCAGTTGTAAATATTGACGGGTGTCATACATACAGGCATTTTGCAAGAGCTAGAGATATGAGATTTTGACTAAAATCGACCAGCATGTCAATGAGATGATAATAACAGCAGGTGAGAAGTTTAAGAAACTTTATAGGTCAAGTTTTCTTATAATCACACAAAACATTAACATGGTCGCCAATGGGAAACCTGACAGTGTGCTGACCCCAATTAAAGTCCCTAGCAAGGGAAACACGCTATAGTCATTGCACAATCACGGAGGACGCATTTTACTTCAAATATCTTGAAACAATTACTGAAAATACGTGTATGGCAAAACTGCAGTTGAATGGAACAAACCGTTTTTGGATATTACAGACTTCTCACCAGTAGGCAAGTCCAAATCACAGCGACGGAACACATGTCTTATAAGGGGGGTGGGGTGCGTATGCCAGTAGTTAAGCCTCAATTTGAGAATACGTATGAAAATGAACCAATAACATTGCAGCAGGGTGATTCATCAATCGTTTTTTGTTTACTTCAGCTGACTAAACACACGTGAAGATGTTGTAATTGACCCTAATGAAGTCTGAGGACAGTGATTAGCTGGAGTCAGCCATAGCCGGAGCCTGTTATCAGATCTGTCTACTGACTGGACCTTCTGGCCAATCAAGCAAGTGGCATTGTTTTCTGAATGTCTGCTAATTAGGCTGTGTAATATTATGTAATTGAAATGCTTAAGACGTCAGGCCTTTGAGGAATTCACACCCTAAGGTGACTTTTTGTTGATGTTTACCTTTGTAAATAGGGCACAAGGTCAAAAAATAAATACAAATTTGAATGTAACGTAACAACTGGCTGTATTGAATTTTCTTATAAAACACATATTTGACTTTCTGGAAAACTTTATTAGGAGTTCATAGTGCCACCTGAGAACATTGTGCTGGATTACAAATTGTCCAACGGCGAAGTGCTGATTTTTATGGTGCCTTGCCAAGTTTGGTGGCACCTTTGAAATGTGCATAAAACACAAACACCTGGAGGGATTACAAAAAATAAAATTGCACAGTGCTTGTAACATTGGTGCCTATAAAGTGTGTTGTTTTCAACATTTTCTCCAAAATTGCCATACCTATTTGGGGTCAGCACACTGTTGGACTTCCTGCTTGATTACAGACGAAACAAAGTGCAGTATATTTTTGAGAAATGACTTTTTATAATATTCACTTGCTCTGACATAAGTGCACTTGAGTAGTCAGATTTCTAGATGTGATTGTTGAAGCTGTTGACAGTAAAATGGTGTCTTTTTAGCTGATTTTACTAAGCGGAAGGGTATCTGGCAGCAATTTGGCTAGTTGACACTTTAGCTGGATTACTGCCTGCATCCAGTTGTAAATATTGACGGGTGTCATACATACAGGCATTTTGCAAGAGCTAGAGATATGAGATTTTGACTAAAATCGACCAGCATGTCAATGAGATGATAATAACAGCAGGTGAGAAGTTTAAGAAACTTTATAGGTCAAGTTTTCTTATAATCACACAAAACATTAACATGGTCGCCAATGGGAAACCTGACAGTGTGCTGACCCCAATTAAAGTCCCTAGCAAGGGAAACACGCTATAGTCATTGCACAATCACGGAGGACGCATTTTACTTCAAATATCTTGAAACAATTACTGAAAATACGTGTATGGCAAAACTGCAGTTGAATGGAACAAACCGTTTTTGGATATTACAGACTTCTCACCAGTAGGCAAGTCCAAATCACAGCGACGGAACACATGTCTTATAAGGGGGGTGGGGTGCGTATGCCAGTAGTTAAGCCTCAATTTGAGAATACGTATGAAAATGAACCAATAACATTGCAGCAGGGTGATTCATCAATCGTTTTTTGTTTACTTCAGCTGACTAAACACACGTGAAGATGTTGTAATTGACCCTAATGAAGTCTGAGGACAGTGATTAGCTGGAGTCAGCCATAGCCGGAGCCTGTTATCAGATCTGTCTACTGACTGGACCTTCTGGCCAATCAAGCAAGTGGCATTGTTTTCTGAATGTCTGCTAATTAGGCTGTGTAATATTATGTAATTGAAATGCTTAAGACGTCAGGCCTTTGAGGAATTCACACCCTAAGGTGACTTTTTGTTGATGTTTACCTTTGTAAATAGGGCACAAGGTCAAAAAATAAATACAAATTTGAATGTAACGTAACAACTGGCTGTATTGAATTTTCTTATAAAACACATATTTGACTTTCTGGAAAACTTTATTAGGAGTTCATAGTGCCACCTGAGAACATTGTGCTGGATTACAAATTGTCCAACGGCGAAGTGCTGATTTTTATGGTGCCTTGCCAAGTTTGGTGGCACCTTTGAAATGTGCATAAAACACAAACACCTGGAGGGATTACAAAAAATAAAATTGCACAGTGCTTGTAACATTGGTGCCTATAAAGTGTGTTGTTTTCAACATTTTCTCCAAAATTGCCATACCTATTTGGGGTCAGCACACTGTTGGACTTCCTGCTTGATTACAGACGAAACAAAGTGCAGTATATTTTTGAGAAATGACTTTTTATAATATTCACTTGCTCTGACATAAGTGCACTTGAGTAGTCAGATTTCTAGATGTGATTGTTGAAGCTGTTGACAGTAAAATGGTGTCTTTTTAGCTGATTTTACTAAGCGGAAGGGTATCTGGCAGCAATTTGGCTAGTTGACACTTTAGCTGGATTACTGCCTGCATCCAGTTGTAAATATTGACGGGTGTCATACATACAGGCATTTTGCAAGAGCTAGAGATATGAGATTTTGACTAAAATCGACCAGCATGTCAATGAGATGATAATAACAGCAGGTGAGAAGTTTAAGAAACTTTATAGGTCAAGTTTTCTTATAATCACACAAAACATTAACATGGTCGCCAATGGGAAACCTGACAGTGTGCTGACCCCAATTAAAGTCCCTAGCAAGGGAAACACGCTATAGTCATTGCACAATCACGGAGGACGCATTTTACTTCAAATATCTTGAAACAATTACTGAAAATACGTGTATGGCAAAACTGCAGTTGAATGGAACAAACCGTTTTTGGATATTACAGACTTCTCACCAGTAGGCAAGTCCAAATCACAGCGACGGAACACATGTCTTATAAGGGGGGTGGGGTGCGTATGCCAGTAGTTAAGCCTCAATTTGAGAATACGTATGAAAATGAACCAATAACATTGCAGCAGGGTGATTCATCAATCGTTTTTTGTTTACTTCAGCTGACTAAACACACGTGAAGATGTTGTAATTGACCCTAATGAAGTCTGAGGACAGTGATTAGCTGGAGTCAGCCATAGCCGGAGCCTGTTATCAGATCTGTCTACTGACTGGACCTTCTGGCCAATCAAGCAAGTGGCATTGTTTTCTGAATGTCTGCTAATTAGGCTGTGTAATATTATGTAATTGAAATGCTTAAGACGTCAGGCCTTTGAGGAATTCACACCCTAAGGTGACTTTTTGTTGATGTTTACCTTTGTAAATAGGGCACAAGGTCAAAAAATAAATACAAATTTGAATGTAACGTAACAACTGGCTGTATTGAATTTTCTTATAAAACACATATTTGACTTTCTGGAAAACTTTATTAGGAGTTCATAGTGCCACCTGAGAACATTGTGCTGGATTACAAATTGTCCAACGGCGAAGTGCTGATTTTTATGGTGCCTTGCCAAGTTTGGTGGCACCTTTGAAATGTGCATAAAACACAAACACCTGGAGGGATTACAAAAAATAAAATTGCACAGTGCTTGTAACATTGGTGCCTATAAAGTGTGTTGTTTTCAACATTTTCTCCAAAATTGCCATACCTATTTGGGGTCAGCACACTGTTGGACTTCCTGCTTGATTACAGACGAAACAAAGTGCAGTATATTTTTGAGAAATGACTTTTTTAATATTCACTTGCTCTGACATAAGTGCACTTGAGTAGTCAGATTTCTAGATGTGATTGTTGAAGCTGTTGACAGTAAAATGGTGTCTTTTTAGCTGATTTTACTAAGCGGAAGGGTATCTGGCAGCAATTTGGCTAGTTGACACTTTAGCTGGATTACTGCCTGCATCCAGTTGTAAATATTGACGGGTGTCATACATACAGGCATTTTGCAAGAGCTAGAGATATGAGATTTTGACTAAAATCGACCAGCATGTCAATGAGATGATAATAACAGCAGGTGAGAAGTTTAAGAAACTTTATAGGTCAAGTTTTCTTATAATCACACAAAACATTAACATGGTCGCCAATGGGAAACCTGACAGTGTGCTGACCCCAATTAAAGTCCCTAGCAAGGGAAACACGCTATAGTCATTGCACAATCACGGAGGACGCATTTTACTTCAAATATCTTGAAACAATTACTGAAAATACGTGTATGGCAAAACTGCAGTTGAATGGAACAAACCGTTTTTGGATATTACAGACTTCTCACCAGTAGGCAAGTCCAAATCACAGCGACGGAACACATGTCTTATAAGGGGGGTGGGGTGCGTATGCCAGTAGTTAAGCCTCAATTTGAGAATACGTATGAAAATGAACCAATAACATTGCAGCAGGGTGATTCATCAATCGTTTTTTGTTTACTTCAGCTGACTAAACACACGTGAAGATGTTGTAATTGACCCTAATGAAGTCTGAGGACAGTGATTAGCTGGAGTCAGCCATAGCCGGAGCCTGTTATCAGATCTGTCTACTGACTGGACCTTCTGGCCAATCAAGCAAGTGGCATTGTTTTCTGAATGTCTGCTAATTAGGCTGTGTAATATTATGTAATTGAAATGCTTAAGACGTCAGGCCTTTGAGGAATTCACACCCTAAGGTGACTTTTTGTTGATGTTTACCTTTGTAAATAGGGCACAAGGTCAAAAAATAAATACAAATTTGAATGTAACGTAACAACTGGCTGTATTGAATTTTCTTATAAAACACATATTTGACTTTCTGGAAAACTTTATTAGGAGTTCATAGTGCCACCTGAGAACATTGTGCTGGATTACAAATTGTCCAACGGCGAAGTGCTGATTTTTATGGTGCCTTGCCAAGTTTGGTGGCACCTTTGAAATGTGCATAAAACACAAACACCTGGAGGGATTACAAAAAATAAAATTGCACAGTGCTTGTAACATTGGTGCCTATAAAGTGTGTTGTTTTCAACATTTTCTCCAAAATTGCCATACCTATTTGGGGTCAGCACACTGTTGGACTTCCTGCTTGATTACAGACGAAACAAAGTGCAGTATATTTTTGAGAAATGACTTTTTATAATATTCACTTGCTCTGACATAAGTGCACTTGAGTAGTCAGATTTCTAGATGTGATTGTTGAAGCTGTTGACAGTAAAATGGTGTCTTTTTAGCTGATTTTACTAAGCGGAAGGGTATCTGGCAGCAATTTGGCTAGTTGACACTTTAGCTGGATTACTGCCTGCATCCAGTTGTAAATATTGACGGGTGTCATACATACAGGCATTTTGCAAGAGCTAGAGATATGAGATTTTGACTAAAATCGACCAGCATGTCAATGAGATGATAATAACAGCAGGTGAGAAGTTTAAGAAACTTTATAGGTCAAGTTTTCTTATAATCACACAAAACATTAACATGGTCGCCAATGGGAAACCTGACAGTGTGCTGACCCCAATTAAAGTCCCTAGCAAGGGAAACACGCTATAGTCATTGCACAATCACGGAGGACGCATTTTACTTCAAATATCTTGAAACAATTACTGAAAATACGTGTATGGCAAAACTGCAGTTGAATGGAACAAACCGTTTTTGGATATTACAGACTTCTCACCAGTAGGCAAGTCCAAATCACAGCGACGGAACACATGTCTTATAAGGGGGGTGGGGTGCGTATGCCAGTAGTTAAGCCTCAATTTGAGAATACGTATGAAAATGAACCAATAACATTGCAGCAGGGTGATTCATCAATCGTTTTTTGTTTACTTCAGCTGACTAAACACACGTGAAGATGTTGTAATTGACCCTAATGAAGTCTGAGGACAGTGATTAGCTGGAGTCAGCCATAGCCGGAGCCTGTTATCAGATCTGTCTACTGACTGGACCTTCTGGCCAATCAAGCAAGTGGCATTGTTTTCTGAATGTCTGCTAATTAGGCTGTGTAATATTATGTAATTGAAATGCTTAAGACGTCAGGCCTTTGAGGAATTCACACCCTAAGGTGACTTTTTGTTGATGTTTACCTTTGTAAATAGGGCACAAGGTCAAAAAATAAATACAAATTTGAATGTAACGTAACAACTGGCTGTATTGAATTTTCTTATAAAACACATATTTGACTTTCTGGAAAACTTTATTAGGAGTTCATAGTGCCACCTGAGAACATTGTGCTGGATTACAAATTGTCCAACGGCGAAGTGCTGATTTTTATGGTGCCTTGCCAAGTTTGGTGGCACCTTTGAAATGTGCATAAAACACAAACACCTGGAGGGATTACAAAAAATAAAATTGCACAGTGCTTGTAACATTGGTGCCTATAAAGTGTGTTGTTTTCAACATTTTCTCCAAAATTGCCATACCTATTTGGGGTCAGCACACTGTTGGACTTCCTGCTTGATTACAGACGAAACAAAGTGCAGTATATTTTTGAGAAATGACTTTTTATAATATTCACTTGCTCTGACATAAGTGCACTTGAGTAGTCAGATTTCTAGATGTGATTGTTGAAGCTGTTGACAGTAAAATGGTGTCTTTTTAGCTGATTTTACTAAGCGGAAGGGTATCTGGCAGCAATTTGGCTAGTTGACACTTTAGCTGGATTACTGCCTGCATCCAGTTGTAAATATTGACGGGTGTCATACATACAGGCATTTTGCAAGAGCTAGAGATATGAGATTTTGACTAAAATCGACCAGCATGTCAATGAGATGATAATAACAGCAGGTGAGAAGTTTAAGAAACTTTATAGGTCAAGTTTTCTTATAATCACACAAAACATTAACATGGTCGCCAATGGGAAACCTGACAGTGTGCTGACCCCAATTAAAGTCCCTAGCAAGGGAAACACGCTATAGTCATTGCACAATCACGGAGGACGCATTTTACTTCAAATATCTTGAAACAATTACTGAAAATACGTGTATGGCAAAACTGCAGTTGAATGGAACAAACCGTTTTTGGATATTACAGACTTCTCACCAGTAGGCAAGTCCAAATCACAGCGACGGAACACATGTCTTATAAGGGGGGTGGGGTGCGTATGCCAGTAGTTAAGCCTCAATTTGAGAATACGTATGAAAATGAACCAATAACATTGCAGCAGGGTGATTCATCAATCGTTTTTTGTTTACTTCAGCTGACTAAACACACGTGAAGATGTTGTAATTGACCCTAATGAAGTCTGAGGACAGTGATTAGCTGGAGTCAGCCATAGCCGGAGCCTGTTATCAGATCTGTCTACTGACTGGACCTTCTGGCCAATCAAGCAAGTGGCATTGTTTTCTGAATGTCTGCTAATTAGGCTGTGTAATATTATGTAATTGAAATGCTTAAGACGTCAGGCCTTTGAGGAATTCACACCCTAAGGTGACTTTTTGTTGATGTTTACCTTTGTAAATAGGGCACAAGGTCAAAAAATAAATACAAATTTGAATGTAACGTAACAACTGGCTGTATTGAATTTTCTTATAAAACACATATTTGACTTTCTGGAAAACTTTATTAGGAGTTCATAGTGCCACCTGAGAACATTGTGCTGGATTACAAATTGTCCAACGGCGAAGTGCTGATTTTTATGGTGCCTTGCCAAGTTTGGTGGCACCTTTGAAATGTGCATAAAACACAAACACCTGGAGGGATTACAAAAAATAAAATTGCACAGTGCTTGTAACATTGGTGCCTATAAAGTGTGTTGTTTTCAACATTTTCTCCAAAATTGCCATACCTATTTGGGGTCAGCACACTGTTGGACTTCCTGCTTGATTACAGACGAAACAAAGTGCAGTATATTTTTGAGAAATGACTTTTTATAATATTCACTTGCTCTGACATAAGTGCACTTGAGTAGTCAGATTTCTAGATGTGATTGTTGAAGCTGTTGACAGTAAAATGGTGTCTTTTTAGCTGATTTTACTAAGCGGAAGGGTATCTGGCAGCAATTTGGCTAGTTGACACTTTAGCTGGATTACTGCCTGCATCCAGTTGTAAATATTGACGGGTGTCATACATACAGGCATTTTGCAAGAGCTAGAGATATGAGATTTTGACTAAAATCGACCAGCATGTCAATGAGATGATAATAACAGCAGGTGAGAAGTTTAAGAAACTTTATAGGTCAAGTTTTCTTATAATCACACAAAACATTAACATGGTCGCCAATGGGAAACCTGACAGTGTGCTGACCCCAATTAAAGTCCCTAGCAAGGGAAACACGCTATAGTCATTGCACAATCACGGAGGACGCATTTTACTTCAAATATCTTGAAACAATTACTGAAAATACGTGTATGGCAAAACTGCAGTTGAATGGAACAAACCGTTTTTGGATATTACAGACTTCTCACCAGTAGGCAAGTCCAAATCACAGCGACGGAACACATGTCTTATAAGGGGGGTGGGGTGCGTATGCCAGTAGTTAAGCCTCAATTTGAGAATACGTATGAAAATGAACCAATAACATTGCAGCAGGGTGATTCATCAATCGTTTTTTGTTTACTTCAGCTGACTAAACACACGTGAAGATGTTGTAATTGACCCTAATGAAGTCTGAGGACAGTGATTAGCTGGAGTCAGCCATAGCCGGAGCCTGTTATCAGATCTGTCTACTGACTGGACCTTCTGGCCAATCAAGCAAGTGGCATTGTTTTCTGAATGTCTGCTAATTAGGCTGTGTAATATTATGTAATTGAAATGCTTAAGACGTCAGGCCTTTGAGGAATTCACACCCTAAGGTGACTTTTTGTTGATGTTTACCTTTGTAAATAGGGCACAAGGTCAAAAAATAAATACAAATTTGAATGTAACGTAACAACTGGCTGTATTGAATTTTCTTATAAAACACATATTTGACTTTCTGGAAAACTTTATTAGGAGTTCATAGTGCCACCTGAGAACATTGTGCTGGATTACAAATTGTCCAACGGCGAAGTGCTGATTTTTATGGTGCCTTGCCAAGTTTGGTGGCACCTTTGAAATGTGCATAAAACACAAACACCTGGAGGGATTACAAAAAATAAAATTGCACAGTGCTTGTAACATTGGTGCCTATAAAGTGTGTTGTTTTCAACATTTTCTCCAAAATTGCCATACCTATTTGGGGTCAGCACACTGTTGGACTTCCTGCTTGATTACAGACGAAACAAAGTGCAGTATATTTTTGAGAAATGACTTTTTATAATATTCACTTGCTCTGACATAAGTGCACTTGAGTAGTCAGATTTCTAGATGTGATTGTTGAAGCTGTTGACAGTAAAATGGTGTCTTTTTAGCTGATTTTACTAAGCGGAAGGGTATCTGGCAGCAATTTGGCTAGTTGACACTTTAGCTGGATTACTGCCTGCATCCAGTTGTAAATATTGACGGGTGTCATACATACAGGCATTTTGCAAGAGCTAGAGATATGAGATTTTGACTAAAATCGACCAGCATGTCAATGAGATGATAATAACAGCAGGTGAGAAGTTTAAGAAACTTTATAGGTCAAGTTTTCTTATAATCACACAAAACATTAACATGGTCGCCAATGGGAAACCTGACAGTGTGCTGACCCCAATTAAAGTCCCTAGCAAGGGAAACACGCTATAGTCATTGCACAATCACGGAGGACGCATTTTACTTCAAATATCTTGAAACAATTACTGAAAATACGTGTATGGCAAAACTGCAGTTGAATGGAACAAACCGTTTTTGGATATTACAGACTTCTCACCAGTAGGCAAGTCCAAATCACAGCGACGGAACACATGTCTTATAAGGGGGGTGGGGTGCGTATGCCAGTAGTTAAGCCTCAATTTGAGAATACGTATGAAAATGAACCAATAACATTGCAGCAGGGTGATTCATCAATCGTTTTTTGTTTACTTCAGCTGACTAAACACACGTGAAGATGTTGTAATTGACCCTAATGAAGTCTGAGGACAGTGATTAGCTGGAGTCAGCCATAGCCGGAGCCTGTTATCAGATCTGTCTACTGACTGGACCTTCTGGCCAATCAAGCAAGTGGCATTGTTTTCTGAATGTCTGCTAATTAGGCTGTGTAATATTATGTAATTGAAATGCTTAAGACGTCAGGCCTTTGAGGAATTCACACCCTAAGGTGACTTTTTGTTGATGTTTACCTTTGTAAATAGGGCACAAGGTCAAAAAATAAATACAAATTTGAATGTAACGTAACAACTGGCTGTATTGAATTTTCTTATAAAACACATATTTGACTTTCTGGAAAACTTTATTAGGAGTTCATAGTGCCACCTGAGAACATTGTGCTGGATTACAAATTGTCCAACGGCGAAGTGCTGATTTTTATGGTGCCTTGCCAAGTTTGGTGGCACCTTTGAAATGTGCATAAAACACAAACACCTGGAGGGATTACAAAAAATAAAATTGCACAGTGCTTGTAACATTGGTGCCTATAAAGTGTGTTGTTTTCAACATTTTCTCCAAAATTGCCATACCTATTTGGGGTCAGCACACTGTTGGACTTCCTGCTTGATTACAGACGAAACAAAGTGCAGTATATTTTTGAGAAATGACTTTTTATAATATTCACTTGCTCTGACATAAGTGCACTTGAGTAGTCAGATTTCTAGATGTGATTGTTGAAGCTGTTGACAGTAAAATGGTGTCTTTTTAGCTGATTTTACTAAGCGGAAGGGTATCTGGCAGCAATTTGGCTAGTTGACACTTTAGCTGGATTACTGCCTGCATCCAGTTGTAAATATTGACGGGTGTCATACATACAGGCATTTTGCAAGAGCTAGAGATATGAGATTTTGACTAAAATCGACCAGCATGTCAATGAGATGATAATAACAGCAGGTGAGAAGTTTAAGAAACTTTATAGGTCAAGTTTTCTTATAATCACACAAAACATTAACATGGTCGCCAATGGGAAACCTGACAGTGTGCTGACCCCAATTAAAGTCCCTAGCAAGGGAAACACGCTATAGTCATTGCACAATCACGGAGGACGCATTTTACTTCAAATATCTTGAAACAATTACTGAAAATACGTGTATGGCAAAACTGCAGTTGAATGGAACAAACCGTTTTTGGATATTACAGACTTCTCACCAGTAGGCAAGTCCAAATCACAGCGACGGAACACATGTCTTATAAGGGGGGTGGGGTGCGTATGCCAGTAGTTAAGCCTCAATTTGAGAATACGTATGAAAATGAACCAATAACATTGCAGCAGGGTGATTCATCAATCGTTTTTTGTTTACTTCAGCTGACTAAACACACGTGAAGATGTTGTAATTGACCCTAATGAAGTCTGAGGACAGTGATTAGCTGGAGTCAGCCATAGCCGGAGCCTGTTATCAGATCTGTCTACTGACTGGACCTTCTGGCCAATCAAGCAAGTGGCATTGTTTTCTGAATGTCTGCTAATTAGGCTGTGTAATATTATGTAATTGAAATGCTTAAGACGTCAGGCCTTTGAGGAATTCACACCCTAAGGTGACTTTTTGTTGATGTTTACCTTTGTAAATAGGGCACAAGGTCAAAAAATAAATACAAATTTGAATGTAACGTAACAACTGGCTGTATTGAATTTTCTTATAAAACACATATTTGACTTTCTGGAAAACTTTATTAGGAGTTCATAGTGCCACCTGAGAACATTGTGCTGGATTACAAATTGTCCAACGGCGAAGTGCTGATTTTTATGGTGCCTTGCCAAGTTTGGTGGCACCTTTGAAATGTGCATAAAACACAAACACCTGGAGGGATTACAAAAAATAAAATTGCACAGTGCTT
The DNA here is from genome assembly GCA_963995525.1 of Escarpia spicata. Lineage (NCBI taxonomy): Eukaryota > Metazoa > Annelida > Polychaeta > Sabellida > Siboglinidae > Escarpia > Escarpia spicata. Next base: position 57,919,021 of record OZ023205.1, read on the forward strand.
GTAACATTGGTGCCTATAAAGTGTGTGTTGTTTTCAACATTTTCTCCAAAATTGCCATACCTATTTGGGGTCAGCACACTGTTGGACTTCCTGCTTGATTACAGACGAAACAAAGTGCAGTATATTTTTGAGAAATGACTTTTTATAATATTCACTTGCTCTGACATAAGTGCACTTGAGTAGTCAGATTTCTAGATGTGATTGTTGAAGCTGTTGACAGTAAAATGGTGTCTTTTTAGCTGATTTTACTAAGCGGAAGGGTATCTGGCAGCAATTTGGCTAGTTGACACTTTAGCTGGATTACTGCCTGCATCCAGTTGTAAATATTGACGGGTGTCATACATACAGGCATTTTGCAAGAGCTAGAGATATGAGATTTTGACTAAAATCGACCAGCATGTCAATGAGATGATAATAACAGCAGGTGAGAAGTTTAAGAAACTTTATAGGTCAAGTTTTCTTATAATCACACAAAACATTAACATGGTCGCCAATGGGAAACCTGACAGTGTGCTGACCCCAATTAAAGTCCCTAGCAAGGGAAACACGCTATAGTCATTGCACAATCACGGAGGACGCATTTTACTTCAAATATCTTGAAACAATTACTGAAAATACGTGTATGGCAAAACTGCAGTTGAATGGAACAAACCGTTTTTGGATATTACAGACTTCTCACCAGTAGGCAAGTCCAAATCACAGCGACGGAACACATGTCTTATAAGGGGGGTGGGGTGCGTATGCCAGTAGTTAAGCCTCAATTTGAGAATACGTATGAAAATGAACCAATAACATTGCAGCAGGGTGATTCATCAATCGTTTTTTGTTTACTTCAGCTGACTAAACACACGTGAAGATGTTGTAATTGACCCTAATGAAGTCTGAGGACAGTGATTAGCTGGAGTCAGCCATAGCCGGAGCCTGTTATCAGATCTGTCTACTGACTGGACCTTCTGGCCAATCAAGCAAGTGGCATTGTTTTCTGAATGTCTGCTAATTAGGCTGTGTAATATTATGTAATTGAAATGCTTAAGACGTCAGGCCTTTGAGGAATTCACACCCTAAGGTGACTTTTTGTTGATGTTTACCTTTGTAAATAGGGCACAAGGTCAAAAAATAAATACAAATTTGAATGTAACGTAACAACTGGCTGTATTGAATTTTCTTATAAAACACATATTTGACTTTCTGGAAAACTTTATTAGGAGTTCATAGTGCCACCTGAGAACATTGTGCTGGATTACAAATTGTCCAACGGCGAAGTGCTGATTTTTATGGTGCCTTGCCAAGTTTGGTGGCACCTTTGAAATGTGCATAAAACACAAACACCTGGAGGGATTACAAAAAATAAAATTGCACAGTGCTTGTAACATTGGTGCCTATAAAGTGTGTTGTTTTCAACATTTTCTCCAAAATTGCCATACCTATTTGGGGTCAGCACACTGTTGGACTTCCTGCTTGATTACAGACGAAACAAAGTGCAGTATATTTTTGAGAAATGACTTTTTATAATATTCACTTGCTCTGACATAAGTGCACTTGAGTAGTCAGATTTCTAGATGTGATTGTTGAAGCTGTTGACAGTAAAATGGTGTCTTTTTAGCTGATTTTACTAAGCGGAAGGGTATCTGGCAGCAATTTGGCTAGTTGACACTTTAGCTGGATTACTGCCTGCATCCAGTTGTAAATATTGACGGGTGTCATACATACAGGCATTTTGCAAGAGCTAGAGATATGAGATTTTGACTAAAATCGACCAGCATGTCAATGAGATGATAATAACAGCAGGTGAGAAGTTTAAGAAACTTTATAGGTCAAGTTTTCTTATAATCACACAAAACATTAACATGGTCGCCAATGGGAAACCTGACAGTGTGCTGACCCCAATTAAAGTCCCTAGCAAGGGAAACACGCTATAGTCATTGCACAATCACGGAGGACGCATTTTACTTCAAATATCTTGAAACAATTACTGAAAATACGTGTATGGCAAAACTGCAGTTGAATGGAACAAACCGTTTTTGGATATTACAGACTTCTCACCAGTAGGCAAGTCCAAATCACAGCGACGGAACACATGTCTTATAAGGGGGGTGGGGTGCGTATGCCAGTAGTTAAGCCTCAATTTGAGAATACGTATGAAAATGAACCAATAACATTGCAGCAGGGTGATTCATCAATCGTTTTTTGTTTACTTCAGCTGACTAAACACACGTGAAGATGTTGTAATTGACCCTAATGAAGTCTGAGGACAGTGATTAGCTGGAGTCAGCCATAGCCGGAGCCTGTTATCAGATCTGTCTACTGACTGGACCTTCTGGCCAATCAAGCAAGTGGCATTGTTTTCTGAATGTCTGCTAATTAGGCTGTGTAATATTATGTAATTGAAATGCTTAAGACGTCAGGCCTTTGAGGAATTCACACCCTAAGGTGACTTTTTGTTGATGTTTACCTTTGTAAATAGGGCACAAGGTCAAAAAATAAATACAAATTTGAATGTAACGTAACAACTGGCTGTATTGAATTTTCTTATAAAACACATATTTGACTTTCTGGAAAACTTTATTAGGAGTTCATAGTGCCACCTGAGAACATTGTGCTGGATTACAAATTGTCCAACGGCGAAGTGCTGATTTTTATGGTGCCTTGCCAAGTTTGGTGGCACCTTTGAAATGTGCATAAAACACAAACACCTGGAGGGATTACAAAAAATAAAATTGCACAGTGCTTGTAACATTGGTGCCTATAAAGTGTGTTGTTTTCAACATTTTCTCCAAAATTGCCATACCTATTTGGGGTCAGCACACTGTTGGACTTCCTGCTTGATTACAGACGAAACAAAGTGCAGTATATTTTTGAGAAATGACTTTTTATAATATTCACTTGCTCTGACATAAGTGCACTTGAGTAGTCAGATTTCTAGATGTGATTGTTGAAGCTGTTGACAGTAAAATGGTGTCTTTTTAGCTGATTTTACTAAGCGGAAGGGTATCTGGCAGCAATTTGGCTAGTTGACACTTTAGCTGGATTACTGCCTGCATCCAGTTGTAAATATTGACGGGTGTCATACATACAGGCATTTTGCAAGAGCTAGAGATATGAGATTTTGACTAAAATCGACCAGCATGTCAATGAGATGATAATAACAGCAGGTGAGAAGTTTAAGAAACTTTATAGGTCAAGTTTTCTTATAATCACACAAAACATTAACATGGTCGCCAATGGGAAACCTGACAGTGTGCTGACCCCAATTAAAGTCCCTAGCAAGGGAAACACGCTATAGTCATTGCACAATCACGGAGGACGCATTTTACTTCAAATATCTTGAAACAATTACTGAAAATACGTGTATGGCAAAACTGCAGTTGAATGGAACAAACCGTTTTTGGATATTACAGACTTCTCACCAGTAGGCAAGTCCAAATCACAGCGACGGAACACATGTCTTATAAGGGGGGTGGGGTGCGTATGCCAGTAGTTAAGCCTCAATTTGAGAATACGTATGAAAATGAACCAATAACATTGCAGCAGGGTGATTCATCAATCGTTTTTTGTTTACTTCAGCTGACTAAACACACGTGAAGATGTTGTAATTGACCCTAATGAAGTCTGAGGACAGTGATTAGCTGGAGTCAGCCATAGCCGGAGCCTGTTATCAGATCTGTCTACTGACTGGACCTTCTGGCCAATCAAGCAAGTGGCATTGTTTTCTGAATGTCTGCTAATTAGGCTGTGTAATATTATGTAATTGAAATGCTTAAGACGTCAGGCCTTTGAGGAATTCACACCCTAAGGTGACTTTTTGTTGATGTTTACCTTTGTAAATAGGGCACAAGGTCAAAAAATAAATACAAATTTGAATGTAACGTAACAACTGGCTGTATTGAATTTTCTTATAAAACACATATTTGACTTTCTGGAAAACTTTATTAGGAGTTCATAGTGCCACCTGAGAACATTGTGCTGGATTACAAATTGTCCAACGGCGAAGTGCTGATTTTTATGGTGCCTTGCCAAGTTTGGTGGCACCTTTGAAATGTGCATAAAACACAAACACCTGGAGGGATTACAAAAAATAAAATTGCACAGTGCTTGTAACATTGGTGCCTATAAAGTGTGTTGTTTTCAACATTTTCTCCAAAATTGCCATACCTATTTGGGGTCAGCACACTGTTGGACTTCCTGCTTGATTACAGACGAAACAAAGTGCAGTATATTTTTGAGAAATGACTTTTTATAATATTCACTTGCTCTGACATAAGTGCACTTGAGTAGTCAGATTTCTAGATGTGATTGTTGAAGCTGTTGACAGTAAAATGGTGTCTTTTTAGCTGATTTTACTAAGCGGAAGGGTATCTGGCAGCAATTTGGCTAGTTGACACTTTAGCTGGATTACTGCCTGCATCCAGTTGTAAATATTGACGGGTGTCATACATACAGGCATTTTGCAAGAGCTAGAGATATGAGATTTTGACTAAAATCGACCAGCATGTCAATGAGATGATAATAACAGCAGGTGAGAAGTTTAAGAAACTTTATAGGTCAAGTTTTCTTATAATCACACAAAACATTAACATGGTCGCCAATGGGAAACCTGACAGTGTGCTGACCCCAATTAAAGTCCCTAGCAAGGGAAACACGCTATAGTCATTGCACAATCACGGAGGACGCATTTTACTTCAAATATCTTGAAACAATTACTGAAAATACGTGTATGGCAAAACTGCAGTTGAATGGAACAAACCGTTTTTGGATATTACAGACTTCTCACCAGTAGGCAAGTCCAAATCACAGCGACGGAACACATGTCTTATAAGGGGGGTGGGGTGCGTATGCCAGTAGTTAAGCCTCAATTTGAGAATACGTATGAAAATGAACCAATAACATTGCAGCAGGGTGATTCATCAATCGTTTTTTGTTTACTTCAGCTGACTAAACACACGTGAAGATGTTGTAATTGACCCTAATGAAGTCTGAGGACAGTGATTAGCTGGAGTCAGCCATAGCCGGAGCCTGTTATCAGATCTGTCTACTGACTGGACCTTCTGGCCAATCAAGCAAGTGGCATTGTTTTCTGAATGTCTGCTAATTAGGCTGTGTAATATTATGTAATTGAAATGCTTAAGACGTCAGGCCTTTGAGGAATTCACACCCTAAGGTGACTTTTTGTTGATGTTTACCTTTGTAAATAGGGCACAAGGTCAAAAAATAAATACAAATTTGAATGTAACGTAACAACTGGCTGTATTGAATTTTCTTATAAAACACATATTTGACTTTCTGGAAAACTTTATTAGGAGTTCATAGTGCCACCTGAGAACATTGTGCTGGATTACAAATTGTCCAACGGCGAAGTGCTGATTTTTATGGTGCCTTGCCAAGTTTGGTGGCACCTTTGAAATGTGCATAAAACACAAACACCTGGAGGGATTACAAAAAATAAAATTGCACAGTGCTTGTAACATTGGTGCCTATAAAGTGTGTTGTTTTCAACATTTTCTCCAAAATTGCCATACCTATTTGGGGTCAGCACACTGTTGGACTTCCTGCTTGATTACAGACGAAACAAAGTGCAGTATATTTTTGAGAAATGACTTTTTATAATATTCACTTGCTCTGACATAAGTGCACTTGAGTAGTCAGATTTCTAGATGTGATTGTTGAAGCTGTTGACAGTAAAATGGTGTCTTTTTAGCTGATTTTACTAAGCGGAAGGGTATCTGGCAGCAATTTGGCTAGTTGACACTTTAGCTGGATTACTGCCTGCATCCAGTTGTAAATATTGACGGGTGTCATACATACAGGCATTTTGCAAGAGCTAGAGATATGAGATTTTGACTAAAATCGACCAGCATGTCAATGAGATGATAATAACAGCAGGTGAGAAGTTTAAGAAACTTTATAGGTCAAGTTTTCTTATAATCACACAAAACATTAACATGGTCGCCAATGGGAAACCTGACAGTGTGCTGACCCCAATTAAAGTCCCTAGCAAGGGAAACACGCTATAGTCATTGCACAATCACGGAGGACGCATTTTACTTCAAATATCTTGAAACAATTACTGAAAATACGTGTATGGCAAAACTGCAGTTGAATGGAACAAACCGTTTTTGGATATTACAGACTTCTCACCAGTAGGCAAGTCCAAATCACAGCGACGGAACACATGTCTTATAAGGGGGGTGGGGTGCGTATGCCAGTAGTTAAGCCTCAATTTGAGAATACGTATGAAAATGAACCAATAACATTGCAGCAGGGTGATTCATCAATCGTTTTTTGTTTACTTCAGCTGACTAAACACACGTGAAGATGTTGTAATTGACCCTAATGAAGTCTGAGGACAGTGATTAGCTGGAGTCAGCCATAGCCGGAGCCTGTTATCAGATCTGTCTACTGACTGGACCTTCTGGCCAATCAAGCAAGTGGCATTGTTTTCTGAATGTCTGCTAATTAGGCTGTGTAATATTATGTAATTGAAATGCTTAAGACGTCAGGCCTTTGAGGAATTCACACCCTAAGGTGACTTTTTGTTGATGTTTACCTTTGTAAATAGGGCACAAGGTCAAAAAATAAATACAAATTTGAATGTAACGTAACAACTGGCTGTATTGAATTTTCTTATAAAACACATATTTGACTTTCTGGAAAACTTTATTAGGAGTTCATAGTGCCACCTGAGAACATTGTGCTGGATTACAAATTGTCCAACGGCGAAGTGCTGATTTTTATGGTGCCTTGCCAAGTTTGGTGGCACCTTTGAAATGTGCATAAAACACAAACACCTGGAGGGATTACAAAAAATAAAATTGCACAGTGCTTGTAACATTGGTGCCTATAAAGTGTGTTGTTTTCAACATTTTCTCCAAAATTGCCATACCTATTTGGGGTCAGCACACTGTTGGACTTCCTGCTTGATTACAGACGAAACAAAGTGCAGTATATTTTTGAGAAATGACTTTTTATAATATTCACTTGCTCTGACATAAGTGCACTTGAGTAGTCAGATTTCTAGATGTGATTGTTGAAGCTGTTGACAGTAAAATGGTGTCTTTTTAGCTGATTTTACTAAGCGGAAGGGTATCTGGCAGCAATTTGGCTAGTTGACACTTTAGCTGGATTACTGCCTGCATCCAGTTGTAAATATTGACGGGTGTCATACATACAGGCATTTTGCAAGAGCTAGAGATATGAGATTTTGACTAAAATCGACCAGCATGTCAATGAGATGATAATAACAGCAGGTGAGAAGTTTAAGAAACTTTATAGGTCAAGTTTTCTTATAATCACACAAAACATTAACATGGTCGCCAATGGGAAACCTGACAGTGTGCTGACCCCAATTAAAGTCCCTAGCAAGGGAAACACGCTATAGTCATTGCACAATCACGGAGGACGCATTTTACTTCAAATATCTTGAAACAATTACTGAAAATACGTGTATGGCAAAACTGCAGTTGAATGGAACAAACCGTTTTTGGATATTACAGACTTCTCACCAGTAGGCAAGTCCAAATCACAGCGACGGAACACATGTCTTATAAGGGGGGTGGGGTGCGTATGCCAGTAGTTAAGCCTCAATTTGAGAATACGTATGAAAATGAACCAATAACATTGCAGCAGGGTGATTCATCAATCGTTTTTTGTTTACTTCAGCTGACTAAACACACGTGAAGATGTTGTAATTGACCCTAATGAAGTCTGAGGACAGTGATTAGCTGGAGTCAGCCATAGCCGGAGCCTGTTATCAGATCTGTCTACTGACTGGACCTTCTGGCCAATCAAGCAAGTGGCATTGTTTTCTGAATGTCTGCTAATTAGGCTGTGTAATATTATGTAATTGAAATGCTTAAGACGTCAGGCCTTTGAGGAATTCACACCCTAAGGTGACTTTTTGTTGATGTTTACCTTTGTAAATAGGGCACAAGGTCAAAAAATAAATACAAATTTGAATGTAACGTAACAACTGGCTGTATTGAATTTTCTTATAAAACACATATTTGACTTTCTGGAAAACTTTATTAGGAGTTCATAGTGCCACCTGAGAACATTGTGCTGGATTACAAATTGTCCAACGGCGAAGTGCTGATTTTTATGGTGCCTTGCCAAGTTTGGTGGCACCTTTGAAATGTGCATAAAACACAAACACCTGGAGGGATTACAAAAAATAAAATTGCACAGTGCTTGTAACATTGGTGCCTATAAAGTGTGTTGTTTTCAACATTTTCTCCAAAATTGCCATACCTATTTGGGGTCAGCACACTGTTGGACTTCCTGCTTGATTACAGACGAAACAAAGTGCAGTATATTTTTGAGAAATGACTTTTTATAATATTCACTTGCTCTGACATAAGTGCACTTGAGTAGTCAGATTTCTAGATGTGATTGTTGAAGCTGTTGACAGTAAAATGGTGTCTTTTTAGCTGATTTTACTAAGCGGAAGGGTATCTGGCAGCAATTTGGCTAGTTGACACTTTAGCTGGATTACTGCCTGCATCCAGTTGTAAATATTGACGGGTGTCATACATACAGGCATTTTGCAAGAGCTAGAGATATGAGATTTTGACTAAAATCGACCAGCATGTCAATGAGATGATAATAACAGCAGGTGAGAAGTTTAAGAAACTTTATAGGTCAAGTTTTCTTATAATCACACAAAACATTAACATGGTCGCCAATGGGAAACCTGACAGTGTGCTGACCCCAATTAAAGTCCCTAGCAAGGGAAACACGCTATAGTCATTGCACAATCACGGAGGACGCATTTTACTTCAAATATCTTGAAACAATTACTGAAAATACGTGTATGGCAAAACTGCAGTTGAATGGAACAAACCGTTTTTGGATATTACAGACTTCTCACCAGTAGGCAAGTCCAAATCACAGCGACGGAACACATGTCTTATAAGGGGGGTGGGGTGCGTATGCCAGTAGTTAAGCCTCAATTTGAGAATACGTATGAAAATGAACCAATAACATTGCAGCAGGGTGATTCATCAATCGTTTTTTGTTTACTTCAGCTGACTAAACACACGTGAAGATGTTGTAATTGACCCTAATGAAGTCTGAGGACAGTGATTAGCTGGAGTCAGCCATAGCCGGAGCCTGTTATCAGATCTGTCTACTGACTGGACCTTCTGGCCAATCAAGCAAGTGGCATTGTTTTCTGAATGTCTGCTAATTAGGCTGTGTAATATTATGTAATTGAAATGCTTAAGACGTCAGGCCTTTGAGGAATTCACACCCTAAGGTGACTTTTTGTTGATGTTTACCTTTGTAAATAGGGCACAAGGTCAAAAAATAAATACAAATTTGAATGTAACGTAACAACTGGCTGTATTGAATTTTCTTATAAAACACATATTTGACTTTCTGGAAAACTTTATTAGGAGTTCATAGTGCCACCTGAGAACATTGTGCTGGATTACAAATTGTCCAACGGCGAAGTGCTGATTTTTATGGTGCCTTGCCAAGTTTGGTGGCACCTTTGAAATGTGCATAAAACACAAACACCTGGAGGGATTACAAAAAATAAAATTGCACAGTGCTTGTAACATTGGTGCCTATAAAGTGTGTTGTTTTCAACATTTTCTCCAAAATTGCCATACCTATTTGGGGTCAGCACACTGTTGGACTTCCTGCTTGATTACAGACGAAACAAAGTGCAGTATATTTTTGAGAAATGACTTTTTATAATATTCACTTGCTCTGACATAAGTGCACTTGAGTAGTCAGATTTCTAGATGTGATTGTTGAAGCTGTTGACAGTAAAATGGTGTCTTTTTAGCTGATTTTACTAAGCGGAAGGGTATCTGGCAGCAATTTGGCTAGTTGACACTTTAGCTGGATTACTGCCTGCATCCAGTTGTAAATATTGACGGGTGTCATACATACAGGCATTTTGCAAGAGCTAGAGATATGAGATTTTGACTAAAATCGACCAGCATGTCAATGAGATGATAATAACAGCAGGTGAGAAGTTTAAGAAACTTTATAGGTCAAGTTTTCTTATAATCACACAAAACATTAACATGGTCGCCAATGGGAAACCTGACAGTGTGCTGACCCCAATTAAAGTCCCTAGCAAGGGAAACACGCTATAGTCATTGCACAATCACGGAGGACGCATTTTACTTCAAATATCTTGAAACAATTACTGAAAATACGTGTATGGCAAAACTGCAGTTGAATGGAACAAACCGTTTTTGGATATTACAGACTTCTCACCAGTAGGCAAGTCCAAATCACAGCGACGGAACACATGTCTTATAAGGGGGGTGGGGTGCGTATGCCAGTAGTTAAGCCTCAATTTGAGAATACGTATGAAAATGAACCAATAACATTGCAGCAGGGTGATTCATCAATCGTTTTTTGTTTACTTCAGCTGACTAAACACACGTGAAGATGTTGTAATTGACCCTAATGAAGTCTGAGGACAGTGATTAGCTGGAGTCAGCCATAGCCGGAGCCTGTTATCAGATCTGTCTACTGACTGGACCTTCTGGCCAATCAAGCAAGTGGCATTGTTTTCTGAATGTCTGCTAATTAGGCTGTGTAATATTATGTAATTGAAATGCTTAAGACGTCAGGCCTTTGAGGAATTCACACCCTAAGGTGACTTTTTGTTGATGTTTACCTTTGTAAATAGGGCACAAGGTCAAAAAATAAATACAAATTTGAATGTAACGTAACAACTGGCTGTATTGAATTTTCTTATAAAACACATATTTGACTTTCTGGAAAACTTTATTAGGAGTTCATAGTGCCACCTGAGAACATTGTGCTGGATTACAAATTGTCCAACGGCGAAGTGCTGATTTTTATGGTGCCTTGCCAAGTTTGGTGGCACCTTTGAAATGTGCATAAAACACAAACACCTGGAGGGATTACAAAAAATAAAATTGCACAGTGCTTGTAACATTGGTGCCTATAAAGTGTGTTGTTTTCAACATTTTCTCCAAAATTGCCATACCTATTTGGGGTCAGCACACTGTTGGACTTCCTGCTTGATTACAGACGAAACAAAGTGCAGTATATTTTTGAGAAATGACTTTTTATAATATTCACTTGCTCTGACATAAGTGCACTTGAGTAGTCAGATTTCTAGATGTGATTGTTGAAGCTGTTGACAGTAAAATGGTGTCTTTTTAGCTGATTTTACTAAGCGGAAGGGTATCTGGCAGCAATTTGGCTAGTTGACACTTTAGCTGGATTACTGCCTGCATCCAGTTGTAAATATTGACGGGTGTCATACATACAGGCATTTTGCAAGAGCTAGAGATATGAGATTTTGACTAAAATCGACCAGCATGTCAATGAGATGATAATAACAGCAGGTGAGAAGTTTAAGAAACTTTATAGGTCAAGTTTTCTTATAATCACACAAAACATTAACATGGTCGCCAATGGGAAACCTGACAGTGTGCTGACCCCAATTAAAGTCCCTAGCAAGGGAAACACGCTATAGTCATTGCACAATCACGGAGGACGCATTTTACTTCAAATATCTTGAAACAATTACTGAAAATACGTGTATGGCAAAACTGCAGTTGAATGGAACAAACCGTTTTTGGATATTACAGACTTCTCACCAGTAGGCAAGTCCAAATCACAGCGACGGAACACATGTCTTATAAGGGGGGTGGGGTGCGTATGCCAGTAGTTAAGCCTCAATTTGAGAATACGTATGAAAATGAACCAATAACATTGCAGCAGGGTGATTCATCAATCGTTTTTTGTTTACTTCAGCTGACTAAACACACGTGAAGATGTTGTAATTGACCCTAATGAAGTCTGAGGACAGTGATTAGCTGGAGTCAGCCATAGCCGGAGCCTGTTATCAGATCTGTCTACTGACTGGACCTTCTGGCCAATCAAGCAAGTGGCATTGTTTTCTGAATGTCTGCTAATTAGGCTGTGTAATATTATGTAATTGAAATGCTTAAGACGTCAGGCCTTTGAGGAATTCACACCCTAAGGTGACTTTTTGTTGATGTTTACCTTTGTAAATAGGGCACAAGGTCAAAAAATAAATACAAATTTGAATGTAACGTAACAACTGGCTGTATTGAATTTTCTTATAAAACACATATTTGACTTTCTGGAAAACTTTATTAGGAGTTCATAGTGCCACCTGAGAACATTGTGCTGGATTACAAATTGTCCAACGGCGAAGTGCTGATTTTTATGGTGCCTTGCCAAGTTTGGTGGCACCTTTGAAATGTGCATAAAACACAAACACCTGGAGGGATTACAAAAAATAAAATTGCACAGTGCTTGTAACATTGGTGCCTATAAAGTGTGTTGTTTTCAACATTTTCTCCAAAATTGCCATACCTATTTGGGGTCAGCACACTGTTGGACTTCCTGCTTGATTACAGACGAAACAAAGTGCAGTATATTTTTGAGAAATGACTTTTTATAATATTCACTTGCTCTGACATAAGTGCACTTGAGTAGTCAGATTTCTAGATGTGATTGTTGAAGCTGTTGACAGTAAAATGGTGTCTTTTTAGCTGATTTTACTAAGCGGAAGGGTATCTGGCAGCAATTTGGCTAGTTGACACTTTAGCTGGATTACTGCCTGCATCCAGTTGTAAATATTGACGGGTGTCATACATACAGGCATTTTGCAAGAGCTAGAGATATGAGATTTTGACTAAAATCGACCAGCATGTCAATGAGATGATAATAACAGCAGGTGAGAAGTTTAAGAAACTTTATAGGTCAAGTTTTCTTATAATCACACAAAACATTAACATGGTCGCCAATGGGAAACCTGACAGTGTGCTGACCCCAATTAAAGTCCCTAGCAAGGGAAACACGCTATAGTCATTGCACAATCACGGAGGACGCATTTTACTTCAAATATCTTGAAACAATTACTGAAAATACGTGTATGGCAAAACTGCAGTTGAATGGAACAAACCGTTTTTGGATATTACAGACTTCTCACCAGTAGGCAAGTCCAAATCACAGCGACGGAACACATGTCTTATAAGGGGGGTGGGGTGCGTATGCCAGTAGTTAAGCCTCAATTTGAGAATACGTATGAAAATGAACCAATAACATTGCAGCAGGGTGATTCATCAATCGTTTTTTGTTTACTTCAGCTGACTAAACACACGTGAAGATGTTGTAATTGACCCTAATGAAGTCTGAGGACAGTGATTAGCTGGAGTCAGCCATAGCCGGAGCCTGTTATCAGATCTGTCTACTGACTGGACCTTCTGGCCAATCAAGCAAGTGGCATTGTTTTCTGAATGTCTGCTAATTAGGCTGTGTAATATTATGTAATTGAAATGCTTAAGACGTCAGGCCTTTGAGGAATTCACACCCTAAGGTGACTTTTTGTTGATGTTTACCTTTGTAAATAGGGCACAAGGTCAAAAAATAAATACAAATTTGAATGTAACGTAACAACTGGCTGTATTGAATTTTCTTATAAAACACATATTTGACTTTCTGGAAAACTTTATTAGGAGTTCATAGTGCCACCTGAGAACATTGTGCTGGATTACAAATTGTCCAACGGCGAAGTGCTGATTTTTATGGTGCCTTGCCAAGTTTGGTGGCACCTTTGAAATGTGCATAAAACACAAACACCTGGAGGGATTACAAAAAATAAAATTGCACAGTGCTTGTAACATTGGTGCCTATAAAGTGTGTTGTTTTCAACATTTTCTCCAAAATTGCCATACCTATTTGGGGTCAGCACACTGTTGGACTTCCTGCTTGATTACAGACGAAACAAAGTGCAGTATATTTTTGAGAAATGACTTTTTATAATATTCACTTGCTCTGACATAAGTGCACTTGAGTAGTCAGATTTCTAGATGTGATTGTTGAAGCTGTTGACAGTAAAATGGTGTCTTTTTAGCTGATTTTACTAAGCGGAAGGGTATCTGGCAGCAATTTGGCTAGTTGACACTTTAGCTGGATTACTGCCTGCATCCAGTTGTAAATATTGACGGGTGTCATACATACAGGCATTTTGCAAGAGCTAGAGATATGAGATTTTGACTAAAATCGACCAGCATGTCAATGAGATGATAATAACAGCAGGTGAGAAGTTTAAGAAACTTTATAGGTCAAGTTTTCTTATAATCACACAAAACATTAACATGGTCGCCAATGGGAAACCTGACAGTGTGCTGACCCCAATTAGTACGGCATTACCGGAACTTTGCTGCACTGACTAGAGATGGTCCAGCGATCGGCTGCGCGTGTCGTTCTCAGCTGACATCAGTGTGACCAACACAACATTACTGCGGCACTACGAGAACTGCATTGGCTACCTGTGCCGCAGCGAATTCAGTTTAAACTGTTGACTTTGATGCACGGTGCCGTGCATGCAAACACGCCATTTTAAGATTATAACCGGAATGGATCAGAATTAAATCCCATAAAATATTTATCAAGACCTTTATACAGTCTTTCATACTGCTGATATTATTGTTGTTGAAAACTTGTTAAACTGTTGAACCATTCAGTAACTGCATGACAAGCACACGTGTTAACTAAATTTTTGTATGAAATATTATTTAGCAGATTATTGTATTTATTGGTTAAACATGATACTGTTAAGTTGTTTGTAAATTTCTAATTGACGTGACAGTGTGCCCCTTTTTAAACATGAACTGGTAAATGTTTGGAGAATTTATATTTATGAATAAATCCTCATATCTCAATATATTTTGCAAACTGTTGGATGGCTCTAAAAAGAACCGTGTGTTGCTGTTGTTTGTTTCCGATAGCTGCAGTCCATCATGTTCGTGTAGCTGGTCAAACTGGACAAACCCTTCATATGTCCAAGAGGATGGACGTCCTGGAATGGATCCATCCCGAATTTGACATCTCGCCGTGCCACTCTCGCTTGTTTTGACATTTCTCCTTCATCCACATACAGTTTAAACCTTATATGTTATCAAATTCACAGCTTTCTACGATGGTGTGGAAGTACTGTTCACATGGAACTACAGACTACAACTAAATCAGACTCATAATGATTTTGGAGGTGTATTATTTTATCAACCTGCAGTTGCAGGCTCCCAAAAAACCTCTGTTGAGACATCATACTGCACCCCCCATTTAAACCTGAAACGGAACTGGTTTCCCACAAGCGAAACTCTTTTACCTTAGCGAGGTGGTACGTATGCACACATCACATTTCCTAACTTATGGGCCTTTTGGCAGCCTACGCTCAACACAGAGTGTGGATTGCCACGCCGCATTATACTGATTGATTTCACCCGTTTTTTATATTTAAAATAATAGAACTCAAAGACACAAGTCCAACAACGAGAATTGGCTCATTTGTTTCTTTACATAATTTATTTATACAATATTAATTTACCTATACAGTATACCTTTACAGTGTATTTTGCACAATACATTCACATAAATTATCCTTTAATATATATATATAAATGATTTAGAGGATGATAATATCAAGCAAAGTACTGAAATTTAACATACATTGATTATTTTTACTGGCATCCGAATATACGTTCGTTATAATGGCCGTCTGGTAATATTCAGCAACGTGATAAAATGGCCACTCAAACTTAAATCTGACCACTACTATTGTCCATGTTAAATTATACTATTATTGTTTATTATGTTTAATGTACATATCAGGGATAACACAGTACAACATATAAAATAATATGCATCATTAAATTTTGCAACAAATAAATTGTTAGTAAAAACAAAATAATATATTATTGTATTATAGCATGATAAATTACCTCTGTAGACAATATTACAATACAGCAATAATTACTCAAGCCAATAACCGTAATAAATACTATCAGCTGCTGTCAACGTTAAATTTAACGTAGCCTTATTTAATTAATTAATTTTATGAAATATCGTGTATTTTATTAACTTTTTTACAATTATTATTGAAATATTAATTGTGATCTATCTGTCCATAAAGTGGGGCCACCTACCGGAGTATCCGGTGGAACTAATAAATACACGCAAAAACGACTATAGTCTCGCTTAACCGACTTTCGCCTGGCTGCGTGACTCTAGTTGCAGTTCGTGTTGCAATGTTGTAATCTGCAACTGCATCAGTTTAACTTTGGTTTCGTTTTTTGCAAAGTCTGATGCCAGACACTTCTGAAAGAGGACACTCTCCTCAGCCTCTGCGTCGGTTGCACGTCTCTTGCGTCGCTGCGTTCTCACTGTGACCGGAGCTGTACAAGTGGCAGTAGTCACTGCTTGAACATTGACCGGAGTAGAGACACTCACAGTGGCTTCATTAGAAGGCGCTTCCGATGCGGGTGTTGTAGAGCGTGTGGCTGTTGAGGTGGGTCGAACAGATCGTGCAGCTATTGTTGGCTGCTCCACAGGCACGAAGCAACTCGGACCAGACTATTGTGAAGGTCCTGGCTGTGGCATGGGTGATCCCTGTGGTATCTGTCCCTGTACAGGCAGAACAACTGATGAGATGTCTGACATACCAAAATGAGTTCAATGTTAATATATGTTAATATATCCATTATATTTGGTGATGGATGTTGAATTATACAAATAAAGTAGTGTTGTGTATTCCACTAATGCATTTGATTAAGGTATATTGAAATGAGAATAATATGATAACCATAATATTATTCTCACCACGATTATAATTATATATATATATATATATATATATATATATATACACACAAGTCTACTTGTAAATGTATCATACGTTTATTTTGTAGTGCAATTTATGCTACAAACAATATTGGGGACATGCTATACTTGAATGATAGCAGTCAGCGCAGAATTAATTGCACTGCAATATGGCACAAGCCCAATGCGAGTCTTTCATTAGGTGCTGGCAGCGACCCTCATGTTGTATTGTGAGCCTTGACGTGGCACATTTTTGTCACGATATTGGTATTTATTACTGGGACAGCGACACTGGGCATCGGGGTCACGGGGTCGAGTACGTGTCACGATGGCGCGAAGCAAGTGATTCTGTTTGTATTAATTCAATAAATACTTATAACACTTTCTATAACATGTACAGTTCTAATCAAAGCACCACCGCAACATAACATGGTGTCAGTGCGTATGTACACGAACCGCTAACGCCCAGTTTTTGACATTATCGCTTGTGGTGAGTGTTCTGAACTGTTTAGTGTTCGCTGGCACTGCTGTACTCTGGCCTACCGTATCTGACAACGTCAACGATGGCAACGTCGAACATTCCTATGCCAAAACCGTTGAACATCAATGATAAATCGGCCGCAATTCTGTGGAAGGCCTGGCGTAAAACGTGGAATCGGTTCGAAATTGCGACCGGCATCGACGAGGCGTCAGATAAGAAAAGAGTGTGTACACTTCTGTCGGTGATTGGCGATGACGCTGTCAAAGTGTATGACGCCTTTCAATACGCGGATGGTGAAAGTGAAGACAACTTGGAAGACGTCCTGCGGAAGTTTGAAGGGCACTGCAACCCACGACAAAATACCATATTTGAGAGGTACAAATTTCAATGCCGAAACCAAGAGGCTGGAGAGTCCGGTGCGCAATACATGACAGAGCTACGCCATGCTGCAGACAGCTGCGATTTCGGTGGCATAACGACCAGCCAAATCATTCGGGACAGATTCGTACACGGTTTGCGCGATGCGAAAGTGCGCGAACGCCTACTGCGGGAGAATGCTCTGACTCTCGAACGAGCGTATGCAATGGTGCAAGCTGCTGAAGCAACGGTAGTGCAGACACACGCCATGTCAGGTGATCAGGCAGTGTGCACCGTGCAGGCGCCCAACAGATTCCGCGGACGCGATCAAGGTCATAAAGATAGAGAAGGCAGGGTGGTTTGCAAGAACTGTCCGTACGACCACGGTCCCAGAAGCTGCCCAGCCTACGGCAAGGAGTGCCGGAAGTGTGGAAAAAAGAATCATTTTCAAAGCAAATGCCACAATAAAAGCATAAGACAAGTGCAGACGTCAGCATCAGATGATGAGTATAGTGTTGGAACACTAAGAGTGAACAGTGTGGGCATTAGACGTCGGGCGATGATAACACTTGGCTTGGGTGACGACGGCGTGCCGGTGCCGTTCCAGATAGACAGTGGGGCTGATTGTTGCGTGCTGCCGCGCGATGAGTACGCGAGGGCGACAGGGGACAGATCGCTGGCAAATCTGAGGCCAATTAAACTCATCATTGTAACATACACAGGAGCACGCGAAACCGCTCTCGGCCAATGCAAGCTACTAGGCGAGGCGTCAAACACCGAATTGTGTTCAACATTATCCAGGGAAAGTATACGCCAATTCTCAGCTTAGCAACGTCTGAGGGCATGGGGCTTCTGAAGATACATGACTGCGACTCTCTTGACTCTGTCTACAGTGTTTGCGCGACCACCGCAGGGCTGACAGCGAACGACGTGCTAGCCGAGTATGCAGACGTCTTCAAGGGCGTAGGCAGGCTCAAGGACACGTACACTATCCAGATTGACGAGTCTGTGAGGCCTGTAGTGCACGCTCCAAGACGTGTACCGGTACCACTGCGTGAATAGCTGAGGGAGAAACTCGACGAGCTGGTGGCCGATGCAATCATAGCACCCGTAACAGAAGCCACCGACTGGGTGTCTAGCATGGTTGTCGTGCAGAAGCCCAATGGGAAAATCAGGCTGTGTCTAGACCTCAAAGACCTGAACACTGCCATTCGGCGCGAGTATTACCCGATTCCAACCATCGAGGAGGTGAGCACTCGAATGAAACACGCACGCTTCTTCACAGTGATGGACGCAAAAAACGGGTTTTGGCAGATTTCGCTAGATGACAAGTCCAGCATGCTAACCTGTTTCAACACGCCATTCGGCAGATACCGGTGGTTGAGGATGCCGTTTGGCATAAACTCAGCCCCGGAAATCTGGCAGCGCTCAATGAATCAACTGGTGGAAGGCCTGGCCGGCATTGAAGTAATTCACGATGACTTCCTTATCGTCGGTTGCGGTGCTACTGAGGAGCAAGCGGAGGCTGACCACGACCAGAACCTGCGAGCATTCTTGGAGCGGGCTAGAGTACGAAACTTACGGTTGAACGCGGGCAAGATGAAGTTGAAGTTGACGGAAGTCCCGTACATCGGACATATTCTGACGCGATCAGGTCTCCGGGTGGACCCTACGAAGGTCGAGGCCATCGTGCGAATGCCGGTTCCGGAAGACGTCAAGGCGGTGCAGCGGCTACTTGGTACTGTCAACTACCTGGCGAAGTTCGTGCCACATTTATCAGCGATACTTGAGCCGCTCAGACATCTCGTGAACAAGGAGATTGAATGGAGTTGGCTACATATCCACGAGCAAGCATTCAATGAGATGAAGAGGGCCCTCACAACTACGCCGGTGCTGCAATACTACGATGTGACGAAGGCAGTGTGTATCCAGTGCGATGCATCAGACAACGGTCTCGTGGCGAGTTTGCTACAAGATGGACTTCCGGTGGTGTATGCGTCTCGGGCGCTGACGGCGACCGAGAGAAACTACGCCCAAATAGAAAAAGAGCTTCTCGCGATCGTGTTCGCCTGCGAGAGATTTGACCAGTACATATACGGGAGAGAGAATGTGTCTGTGCAGAGTGACCACAAGCCTCTGGAAGCGATCTTCAGAAAGCCTCTCGTAACTGCACCGAAACGCCTACAGCGCATGATGCTGCGTCTGCAGCGGTACACCTTGGACGTGACGTATACACGTGGGATCGATAGGCATATCGCCGACACACTGAGCAGAGCGTACATTCCCGGCGAGCCGAGTGTCCACGCCGTCAACATCGCAGAGATCGACATGACGAAAGGGTTGTCGGTATCGCCAAGCCGACTGAAAGAGCTGCAAGCAGCCACCGGTGAGGACCATGTCCTGCAGAAACTGATCCGGGTGACGGTGGACGGGTGGCCTTCGCAGAAATCGGACACTGATCTGGATCTTCGAGCGTATTACAGTGTGCGGCACGAACTGACGGTGCAGGATGGTCTGTTGTTCAAAGACTCCAGGATAGTGGTTCCCGCTCGATTGCGCAAGGACATCATCTCGTCTATTCACAGATCGCATCAAGGGATACAGGGCTGCATACATATAGCGAAGGACACCGTCTACTGGCCGTTGATGAACCACACTCTTAGAAATTACCGTATAATTAACGGGCATATACCGTAATAATTTACGGTATTTTTCCGTAAAATGGAATTACGGTACATTCGCTGTAATACACGTACGACATCTACCGGCTAAGCGTAAAACCACGATTGCCGTATAATTAACGCGCATCTACCGTAATATTTACGGTGTCTCCCCGTAAAATGGAATTACGGTACATTCGCTGTAATACACATACGACATCTATCGGCTAAGAATAAAACCACGATTGCGCGCTTCAGCACATGCGTGTAAAATTATATCATGTTGTCAGTGGCGTCACTGCGCGCAGTGTGGGAGAAACGTGCAATCGCTTAACCGACTGTTTATTGACCTGTTCGTAGATCGGTTCATTACAGCTCTACGCAAAGTATCCTGAGTAACACTGCGTTCGTCTGCATAGTGCATAGCCGCGTGATAGCGCGAAATTCAATTTAAGTAAACCGTGACAAGAATGACTGCGATACCAGCGGTCAAAGGTGGCTCTATATTGACTATAAAGACGACTATATACAGGCCCGTATATAGCACGGGCCACATATAAATACGTTACATCAACTGGCAGCAACAACATTTAAAAATAAGCAATTGTTGTTATACATTCTTCTGTTTACATTTACGTTTGGAACGCAAGCTTCCGCGTCATTCCATGTTCGTACATGCGCAGTCGCAAAAATGTGCGATCTCCGAACAGGTCAATAGTGTACAAATACAAGTTCACACCAAGAGCAATGCTTCTGTTTCTTCTTCCAATATTGTACGTTAACCTCATCACGTTGAGAATTTTGTTTTTGCAAATAGCTTAGAATATCGGTATTAAATTCAGTGAGTGGATAACTCAAATATATGAACTTATGACTGAACGTACAAAGTTTCATTTCTCGTGGGATTTTAAGATGGACACAAATGTAAACTTCATAACAGCCACGGCGCATGAGTATTTCTGTCGGATATTCTTATGTCATGGACCATGGCTCTGTATTAATCACACTGACTGTAGAGGTAAATTATTTAGCTTGTCTAAAAAGGCACTGGATCGATGAATTTATACTACTGTTAGTGATTTATAACATATAGATCCGTTACGCGTGTCTTCAATATGCATCACTGACTAAAATGTAATTACTACAGCTTGTCCTTTTTATCGATGAAACGTAGGTCAAAATAGCTTAGACTTTCATAATTTATTACATGTGTAGTGCAAAGTTTCACTCAAGTGCAGTTTTTCGGACAGTTGATCCCGAAAGGACAGACATAAACAGTACACGTTAAAGGGAGAGCGTCTAGCTGTTCCTCTGCTGCTACTTCACCAGGAATTAGCCAGCGTAATAATTTGTAACAGGAAGTCTGCTGCGTTGAACGTGAGAAAATTGGACATCAAAGGGAATTGTGGTCAACTCGGACCGCTTTGGTGAAATTGCTAATAAAACTTGTTTGACACTAGATGCATTGTTTACCATTTGAACATGATGCGCGGACTGAACTTTCAAATCACGAAAATTGTTACGAGCTTACTAAAATAACAAAGAGAATTTTGCAGGCAGTATTCAGGCAATATTAATTAATAAATGAAAAACAAGGAACAAATTATCGCCTTTAAATATAGAACGGTTACGTACACACTTCTACCCCACCCTCTCGATGTTCCTTTTTAAGCCACAAAAATCAGTAGGTATATTCATAAAAACTAACTACATTAACTGGCTAAAAATTAGATTGCCAAGTCTCATCTTAGTGCACCTTTCAAATGTTATGTTAAAAATATATCAGACAGATGAGAAACATTAAGGAATCCCCTACCCTGAGTAACCCCCTGCTGCTTCCCCTTTTCGCCACTTAATGGACATTAACAACATTTTTGGCCCACAGCAGGCCAATGTTTTTAATTAGGTAAAACATAAAACACCTTTTCGTCGGTGTTTGTAACAATGTGCTGTGCTACGCTGAACCACATGTAAACGCCAAGTACGTATATCATACTATTTAAAAGCCATGTAAAACAAAGCCTGAACAAAATTGTGACGCTGCCTGTTTTACTACAGTTATCTAGGTCTACGTGCTATGTTACAAGGAGAGAACAAAGAGATCACAAGTCGCAAAAGCTGTAAGCTACACATGAAATATACCATATCTGATATGTCACAATCAATATTGACAGCTAATTAACAAGCCTCAAAATGTTGTTGAGAGTTAAAAACAGACACACAAATGTGCCAAGTAATTCTTCACAAAAAATTAATGCAGTAGATCTACCGCTTTTCATGTGATCGCGATAGATGAGGATCGTGTGCATATATGAGCCTCAGTCGCGATGAGTGGTGCATGCAGAATAGGGAACCGCACCGTGGCCAGATACTATTTCAAATTTAGGATATATTTACTTATTGCATGGCATTTCCAACGTGAAATGTTGGTTAGGCTGTATAATTGGACTGACAATGAGTAATTCAATTCTTTCTTAAACCGTGAACTATCGATCTGACGGCAGATTTTGGTACTAAAGCGGTAGGCCGTGAGATTGTCCCAAGAATGAAGAAACAGGACATGTTCTATTGCCAAATGGGTAGACTTGACACCTCTGACCCGCGTGTGCCACCCGACTGTCCACAGCCTAGGATAATCCCATTGGGATACTATACCTCAGATTAATCTCATTTCCAGATCACAACCCTTCCCCAAATGACTAAGTTAGTGGCTGCGGCCTACCCCATTAATTAGCCATTAGTCACCTTATCCAGGGAGCACAGCGACACATCTGCAAGTCAAACATTTCCTCTGCCAGACATTTATTGCATGTCGTAGATGTCAAACAGTGGTGTGCTGTGTGTTCAGCCGTGGATACAAGTCTTTCTGCCTTACAGTGGGATAATGGCCAGCACGGTCGCTGCAGTGGGCCAGCCTAGCTTATCACTCTAGTCAGAGAACGATCAGTGATATAACTCCATCCCCGCGAGTCACAACCTGAGCGCGTCTAGCGTTATCGGCAGGCTTGAAAAGAAGTAATTAACTAGTTTGCCGCCAAATGTAGCGAAAGATATTGCTAAGCCTCGTTTTGAACTGGGATTAATCAGCTTCGAATTCAGATTATTTCGGAAAGGCTGTGTTTCGCAAAAACTTCGCGACTTTTATGTCTGGTGTTATATTGGTGGCTGTAGTTCAGTAAATCTACTATAATTTAGACCCGGTGGAGGATTAGGTAAGCAATGCAAATGTTACGCCATGTGATACTGAAAGCTGTATTTTATAGTTTAGAAATTGGAAGATTTAAATACGGAAACTGCTATTCTCGACTTGCCATTCTCCCAGTGTGCAAAGCGCGCGCATGCGCAAGCACAGTAGCAACAAGAGCTCGGTGAATGCTAGCTGAATGAGTCCATTGACAGTATACACGGAGTAGAGATCGGAGCATACTGTCATGCCTAAACATTGCGTTGCTTTCGGTTGCACTAACCACAATCTGAAGCCAGGAAAGAAAATATCATACCACGTATTTCCAAGAGATGTTGAGCGCAGGAAACGGTGATTACAGGCCGTGAAAATATTGATGGCAGCAAGTGGGAGCCTTCGAGTTCGAGTTCGAAACATGCCGTGTTGTGCGGGGAGCATTTCATTACTGGTTAGTATCATTTTGTATAATTACGTATGTATTGGGAAACTTGTCATATAAATATGATTAAGTGTATTTGTACACGATTGATCTTCAAAATGTTGAAGTTGGTTGACTAGAAGAAGTGTAACGAGAATTATACCAGGGGAAGTAAAATATCACCAACTGTCAGAAAGGTCCATCCTCAGGCTCTATCTAGTAGTACCGACTGGCCTGTCTATCTATAATTACTGACATATGCCCCCCCCCCCCCTCTGTGTTGTTCACCTAATCACTCTCCTACATCCATTAGATACGCACATTTAACCAAATGACCAGGCTTATCTACCTGACATATTGATATAGAGATAATTGAAGGACTCCTGTTGGTTTGAGGCCTGGTGGCCAGCATGTTACATCACTTAAACCATCAGTGTCACCCACCCCTCTACTGCAGCCCCTGCTAAAAATTACTATGGTTTACTAGAGTAAATTTACTATAGTTTACTATAGTAAATACTATCAACTACAGTGTTTTGCGGAATGTTTTACCATAGTATATACTAAAGTTTACTATAGTGAATACTTCATTTTACTATGGTGAATATCCTATTTTACCATGGCTTACTACATTGAATAACATATTTACTGTGATTTACTATGGATGTATCATGGTTTACCATAATAAACTGTAGTACATTTTTAGCAGGGGCATCTACCATGTACACCTGTAATGTGAAGTACTAAGACTGGAGGACAACTGGTTAAGCAATTGACATTTGTTTTAGGTAAACCAAGCTCACAGCCAACACATCCTGACTACGTGCCCAATCAGTTTGTCTATATGCAGAGCTACTCCCTCGAAAAGGGAAAGAAACAGAACGTTTCAACAGCACAATGAAGCGAGCAAAGTTGTTCAGAGAAGTACAGGATAATATCTCAGGAGATGTCGAGTTTGAGATTTCAGGAATCCAGGAGCTAGATGACACAATCTATGCCGAGACGACTGTGCCACCAGCTGATGTCTCATTACCTGTTCATCCCTCTGCTGTTCCATCATCACCAGTCCCAGATATACCACTGTTGGCATCAACACCTGCATCTGGTTTGCGTAAACCAGTTGAGAGAAGTGAACGCAAGATGTTATACGACGAAATTGACAATTTGCGTAGTGAAAAGGGTGACATTATTGCGGAACGTGACATTTTATTAGCTACGATTGTTAATACTTCTGCAAAATGTGCCATTCCTCCTACAGAGCAATTGTTTCTTACTCTGGTAAAGCTACGTCTAAATCTTCCATTTGAACTAATTTCCCATCAAGCTTGTGTGGATATCACTACCATATCTAGGTGCTTCTGGAAAACAATTGACGTACTATATGCCAAAATTGGTTTCATGGTAAGATGGCCAGACAGGGAGACACTGAAGCAGACTCTACCTGCAATCTTTAAATTACATTTCCCCAGATTAACTGGTATTGAGTTTCGAAATTTTCATTGATCGCCCAAAAAAATTTAAAGCACGGGCACAGGTGTATTCTAACTACAAGAAACACAGTACTGTTAAAGTGTTCATTGTATGTAGCCCACTAGGTGCTGTCAGTTATCTGTCTACTGCCTGGGGTGGCCGAGCTTCAGATGTTGAAATGGTGCGTGCATCAGACTTTATTTCTTCTAAGTATCACCAATCACACGACCAATTACTAGCTGACCGTGGCTTCACTATGGTAGAAGAATTTGTTGTAGCTTGTGGAGCAGAATTACTTATACCGAGTTTCACAAAGGGTAAAAAACATCTGTCTCCTAAAGATGTAGAAGTATCCCGCAATATCTCAACTGTCAGAATTCATATTGAACGTGTGATTGGCCTGTTAAAAAATAGATTCACCATTCTGCAGGGACCATTAGCAATTAACCTAATCAAATCCCAGAGATGAAGTAGAAGAAACTAACCTTGCATCCATTGACAAATTAGTATGTGTATGTGCTGCACTTGTTAATATGACTTGGAATTGTGTATAATGACAAGGCATGAAAGAAGATCTCACGATGCAACTTACATAGTTATTTACTGCATACGTTTAAACAGTTGGCATTTCTGTGAGGTAAGAATATTGTTTTACACGTGTTGTTTTGTCTTCATGAAATATATATATAAGAACACACTTGAATAATGTCATTCTTAATTTCTTCCGATTATGAGTTCAATTGATCTTACTTCGAGGTTTATCACGTAAACTTCATTTATCAGATAAATTTAATTTAATAATAGTGAAATGTTATTGAGTGTTGTGCAGTTATTATAATTATACGACAGATGGAATTGACAAGACGTGAACATTATGTCAGGTTGTCACAATGCAAATTGCATATCTGTACTTTTATTTGCAAACAACATGACTGAGCATCTGTGTAATAAAAGCTGCATCGATAACAACAAAGTCACTGTCAACAACAGGCATCCGACAACTGCAATAGACTTGTTTTCACACAACCAGACTCGAACTGGTTGTGAGCCTCGAGACTCCGTCGATTTCTCTTAGACTCGCTCGTGAATACGCCTGGTGTCTCGATTAGGTAGTACGATACATCAGGCCATTCGATCTCTGGCCATTTCGTGGGATCGTCTACCCACGAACCTGCGGGAATCTTGTACGGACAGGTTCCCGCAGACAGCGCTGTCAGTTTTGACATGTATAACGCGCTCGGTCGGAATAACTCAAACCTTCCAAGTATCCGAACGACATAATGATCTAACTACACAAAATCCGTAACTTACAACAAATAATATAACTAAACTAATTTAACGATGAATAACGAATAAAACAAGCCTTTAGGTATACACAACGCGAGCGCACAACACAACAACCGTATTTACCGAGCATTCACCGAGTAATGGCGGACTTGTCGTTGTTATGCCACGTGACTTGGGCTATGACGCGTCATGCAAGTTGAGAATATCGCCCAGGCTGTGTGTACCACGCCGTCTTTCATTAAGTTAGTTACTAATCGCTAATTTAGCAATCCGATGTCAACAACGGCCATTGCAAGACAGCTGCACTCATCCTTGCAGTGATGGCCGAGTTTGACGAAAAGAGTGACCAACTCTTCGTAGAAGCTAAGCCTAAGGTATGTAAAGTGTATGAGTATCTATAACATTTATATTTGATTTGATATAAAAAATTAATATGTGGGTTGTCCCACTTCGACTGGGCCATGACGGTGCAGTTTAATTCAAATCATCAAAATAAAGTGGGAAAACTTGTACCACACGCCTTGATGATGACACAATAAAATGTCACCATGCTACCATGGCAACATTTCTGATTAGCCTTGTTCCGAACACAATTACATATTTATTTATTGGCCTGGATCAATTAATTATTCCTGAATTGGAAAGGCTGATTCACAAATTGGAATTGTTTATGTGAGACCAGTGGTATCAGAATCGCTTAATCATAGGTCTGCTGACAATAAAGAAATATAAATATACAATTTGTAATTTACATATGTGTTGGTTATAGCCATAGGACACATCTTCAGCATCAGAAGTAGAGCAGCTGCCAACCTTGCCTGAGACACCTTGCCTCGTTTTGTGTGGTAAGGAGTATTTGGTGTATATTGATATTTTCAAGATCTTATAAAATAACACTTAGATTTTTTAGCTCATTGGGATGGCATACAAATATACTACACCCTATGTAATACGCCAAAGAAATAAACTAAAACATGTTTATGCCCGAACCACGTTAAAGGCTAAGTGTATACCTGTGTATGGTGTTAAATTGTGGAATTGTTTAGATGAGCACATAAAAAGATCACTTACTATAAGAAATCTAAAAAATTGTATAAAAATTACTTCATTGAAGAGTATAAATGATGTAATTAATTTGGTTATTGTTAAGGTTCAGAAAGTATTTGGAAGCTCGAATGTAGTAGTGGTCTCACTTTAGCTATAGCATATTCTTTATGTTACTAACACTGTGTTTAAGATTATGATCATGATATATTGATGTTAGGGAAAGTGCATAATAATGCAATGAGCTTCTACTTTCTCCCTTTCTATTTTGAACTTTGTCAACTGTAATACGTATGTATATATATATATGTGTTGTTTTCTCAATTGGAAATAAAGAAATTGAATTGAAATTCTATATAATTATAATATAACCACTTGCGGTTCTTAATAAAGAATTAAGTGAATTTTTTTTTTTTTTGTACTGAATTTCTAATCTTTTGGAAAACTTTTGACAGTTTTGGACATCACCTTGTCAGAAATAGCTTTCTGATAGTCCAGGTCTTCTAGCATGGTGGAGACCTGCAAAACATGCCTAATTCACAATATTACATATTTTGTAGCTTGATGCTGTACTTTACTAACTTGAGCTAGATTTGTTACAGGAGAGTCTCTGTTGACTGTAAGACTCATGATGCTGGTCATGGACAAGCTTGTTGTGGCCAGCCACATAGAGAACATGGTTGTTGGCGTCGGCATGATGTTTGTGGCATATTTTGTGTTCAACATAAAATTCCCACTTGGAGCTGCTTCCACACTGGAATTCATTCAGAGGTATGACATTTTGAACCTAATTATAACGTGCAGGGTTGGGTTTTTTGTTTTGTTATAAACTTACAATAAATGTAGACAAGCATTACCTTAGTGTATGATAGACAAAACGGGAAGACCCACATATCTTGTACGTAGAATCATAAGAAAAGAATCATATGAAATCATAATTGCTACCCCACATTGACTTTTTGGGTCAGAAGTTGGCTAATAGTAAAAGAACTATATTAACATAGCATCTTTGAATATGTATATATTCAGAACTAAAGCATGTCATATTGCTGTAATATTGCACACTGGCATAAAATTATGTGTTAATAACTATTTACTGTTACAGTGTAGCACTGTGTTCACGGATCAAATATGGTATACATATGTATGGGCTGCTAATGCCAATGAACCAAAACAAACCAGATATTACATAATAAATCCTTTGTTTCTTATTTAATAAGAAATTTATGATTTGCAATATGTTGCAGATGCTTAGTGCACATCAACCCGGAGACTGGCAGCAAAGTGCAGCAGGACAAACGAAAGAAATCGACGACGACGACCTTATCAATGGACTGGCCCAGTACGAATGGACTGAGCAGTAAAAGGGAGACCAGTAGCTAGTTATGATTTTTTTAATGGCAAGTTTAATGGATTTGTAATACCGAGTCAAATCTATATTTATCCATGAATACAATTGACTTAGAGGTATGTAATGGTTATAAAAGTTAACTTTATTGATAGCTAACGTAATAAGCTATCAGAATATGGTGGAAGTACTTTTTGAGTATTTTGTTCAGAAAAACATTTAGGTGAGGAGTCTCCCCTTAATTAAATCTCTCAAATAATGGATTTCATGGTTGATAGTAATTTTCTTACTTATCCTTCTGGGGTCAGAACAATACAACTTTTCCTCTGTTTAGGTTAGTGCATTAGGCCACAACAACTGCCACCTATTGGATAGGGATAAAATGTTGTAGAAGCTTCTATGAAAGCTGGTACTTTTTTATAGTAAATGTACAACTTGTGTAATCTATTTTATGTTTACACATGTATATTGTCCAGTAGATACAGATTAAATCTAACATTGTTCATGTTTGGCTATAGTAAAGGTTATGGTATACGAATGTTAACATTTTCCTTTTAGCATAATAGTAAACATTCAACACTTTGTGTACACTTTCCTTGTATTTTTCTCCATATGATGTTGAGGATGGTTTTAATGTGTACATGTTTTACTTCAAATGCATACACAATATGTATGCACACCATTGACCTTTGTAACAATTTACATTGTTTTAAAACTTCCCTGTACATTTTCCCATTGGGTTTTGATAAGGTTTTTAGCATATACTGTTTTACTCCAATATGAATACAGTAAGTTGACCTTTATTACAATTGACATCGTGTTTTGAAGTTTTTATGTACATTTTACCATGAAGTTTTTAGAAGATTTTAGTGTATATGCTTTACTTTGAGTGCATTTTTAATGCGTATGCAGTATGTTTTAACCCTTTCCTTCTGAATTTTTCCTACAGGATTTGTTAATCTTCTACAAAAGTTGTGCATTTCAAATGCATGTCTGATAGGTCTGCATAAAGTTGAATTTTAACAGCGTTATAATTGTTATGCTGATGTCACTTTATATTGTGGGACAAATGCCCCCCCCCCCCAACATTTGCTATCTTGTTAATTAATTGTAGGTTTTCTATGTGATAAGCATGCTTATGTTTGTGTTAGCTGTCTAGCTATCTCACCAGTATGCATGTATTTTGTTCTGTTGGTACCATTAATAAATAATTACCTTTACCAACAATTACTCTGTGTCTTCCTGTAGTAGATGCGCTCAGTGTATTGCCATTAAGCACCAGTAGAGTTTATATATCAATGCTTTATTTTGATATAAATGTGATGTGCATACATCTGTTCATATATATATATAGTGCAGTCCATGTGCAATGTTTTCTTCATGTAGGGCAAGGTCAGAGGTGTTCTGTCTGCCATTACATTAGTAGTAGGCCCTATTTAGTTGGCACCCGTGCAGTCAGTCATTTTACCATCACCTTACTTAAAAATCTATGTATATTCGCTAATATAATAACTTAACAGTACAATATGCCGTCAATATTCTACTGTAAAAAATATGGCACCATAAAAATTCAACTGTATGTTCTACACTGCAACTCCATATAAAATACGGTAGACAGAAACAATTCTACCGTATAATCAACAGTATAATTCCGCATGAAAAACGGCACACCGTAAACATTCTACCGTATATTCTACAGCACAATTCCGTAAACAATACGGTACGCCGTAAAGATGCTACCGTATAATCAACAGTACAATTCCGTAAACAATACGGTACACCCTAAAGATGCTACCGTATAATCAACAGTACAATTCCGTAAAAATACGGTACGCCGTAAAAATGTTACCGTATATTCTACAGCACAATTCCGTAAAAATACGGTACGCCGTAAAAATTTTACCGTATATTCTACAGCACAATTCCGTAAAAATACGGTACGCCGTAAATATGTTACCGTATATTACACAGCATAATTCCGTAAAAATACGGTACGCCGTAAAGATGTTACCGTATATTATACAGCATAATTCCGTAAAAATACGGTATGCCGTAAATATGCTGCCGTATATTCTACAGTATTTTTCCGTAAAAATACGGTACACCATCAATATGCTACCGTAAATTCTACAGTATTATTCCGTAAAAAATACGGTACACCGTAAATCATTATACCGTTAAATTTACGGTATTCGGTTGGCACCCGTGCTGCCAGTCATTTTACCGTAATTTTACGGTACATTTTCTAAGAGTGCAGCAAATTGCCGATTACGTCAGTCAATGCAGCGTCTGTAACTCGCACAGGCCAGATCAATGCAAAGAGCCGCTGCTGCCTCATGATATTGTGGGCTAAGGTTGGCGCCGATTTGTTTGAACTGCATGGCCAACACTATTTAGTCCTGGTTGACTACTATTCAAACTTCTTCGAGCTGATGAGATTGACGTCAAGTACGCGCGCGAAGTGTGTGATCGACGCGATGAGATCCCAGTTTGCGCGTCATCGGTCACCAGAGCTTCTTATGTCGGACAATGGCCCGCAGTTCTCGTGCGGCGAGTTCCAGGAGTTTGCGAAGAAATGGGACATAGAGCATATAACCAGCAGTCCGATATATGCCCAGAGTAATGGTCAGGTCGAGAGGGCCGTGGGCACCGTGAAGAACCTCGTCAAAAAGGCAATCGATGATGGCGGCGACATCCAGTTGGCGCTGTTGAGTTTCCGGAACACCGTCCGTGAAGGTTACAGCGCGTCTCCGGCACAACTGTTATTCGGACGCCGCTGCAGAACACTTCTACCGACCCAACGCAGGATGCTGAAACCTAAACTCGCCGTCAATATGTCTCGCGACAGAGCCGCAAACAAAAAGGCGCAGTGTGCACAATACAACCGATCGGCACATTACCTGGCGCCAATAGCACTGGGCAGTGCAATTCGGATGAAGTTGCCTGGCGACGAGACATGGACGCTTGGGGAATGCACGAAGCAGCTGTCCCATCGTTCGTATGCTGTGCTGATCAACGGTCACGTGTACAGGCGCAACCGGCGAGCTCTACGGGTCGTCGACGAAATACTGCCGGCGTCGCTACTTGATAGTTCACGCGCGGCGCCTTCTACACACCGTGAAGAGTCACGTCCGGAAGAGTCGCCCAGTTGGGAAGACTCGGCACCTCCGGACGATTCGCCAACTCATGAAGACGCGTCGTGTCGTGAAGATGTCGAATTGACGCCTGTCACGCCAGCACGTGTCACCCCATCTCCGACGCGCAGAGAGACACGTGCTCGCAGGCCACCGGCGTATTTAGCAGACTATCAGCAGTTGCGCCTGTGTTGTATAGTTCTGTTTTGTTTCGTTCCTATTGTTAAAAGAGGGAGGATGTCACGATATTGGTATTTATTACTGGGACATTCTCCGACAGCGACATTGGGCATCGGGGTCACGGGGTCGAGTACGTGTCACGATGGCGCGAAGCAAGTGATTCTGTTTGTATTAATTCAATAAATACTTATAACACTTTCTATAACATGTACAGTTTTAATCAAAGCACCACCACAACATAACAATTTTCACATAACCTAATTTAATATAAAAATCAATTATTAATTAAGCTTGCTTACCCGATGCTTCATCCACGTGCACAGTCATTGATTTGCCTTCACTTGTTTCCATCACAAAATGGTCTGAGTTTTGTGAATAGTATTGAGATAAGTGCAGTTAGTAGGGTCTCATGATAGTATTGTTTTTGTGTGCTAGATTTTTATTTCCCTGCAATATGTCACAAGTATATAATTATATATATATGTGATATATTGCAGTAATCATAATGGGAAATATGAAAGACTTTGTATGTAAAATTAATGCATGTGTATTTGTCATAGCCGAAACTGTTTATTTCCATGATGGTATTTGTGTGATTTTTTTATAAAACCAAAACTTATAAAGTAAATTTGATTTGATTGGGCGTGTATTGTACTATCTGTTGAGACATCTTCTGTCGTCAGGGACAACTGGCGGCTTTGTGAAGTTTATCGGTCGTATAGTTGTAATCACCGGTATTCGTCGTTGCTTGTGGGCACCTAGACGGCAGTGTGTGGGTCGGTGTTGTGCCACGTCTGCATCACACGCCCCACACCAAGCAGCATTATTGATGCTGCGTTCCAATCACCTCGTGTGGCGAACCGGAAGGTTCACGGGCTCCTGAGTTTATTACTTGTAAATTTATGCAACTGGGTCAAGTAGGGGTTTCGAAGTCGTATTCACGACATACACGAGGTGATTAGACACGAGGTGATTAGAGAGGCGAACCACCGTAGCATAGGCGCAAACAATACAAGCATTCTGCAGTGTATGTTGTCATGCATGACATGTAAACAGTTCGGATAGCAGTGGTTGCGCATGACCAGCTCCAGCATGCAAGTGTCACAAAGGTACAAACAGGAAATTTAAAGCCATCAATTCGCGAAAACGCGTAAACACTTTCTGTATCAGTCCAACATATGCCTGACGCGTTCATAAAACTACATTTAAATTTTTGACGATGTAAACTGTTTAAAACTGTAAACATCAACAATTAATGTTCCAGAGCCTGTAAGGCTCTACTTAAAAACAACGCTGTATATCGATCTGTATTCAGTCACTTACCTGGCGATATTGAGACGCCTTCGTAGTCACAGTAAATAGTAGTCGTATCTGTACTTCGGGAAGCCGTTTCTAGCCAACACGTCGACGAGCATTTGATATATTCGTATATCTATAAACTGTGATGGCAACAACGCATCCATCTGTCTACGTGTAGGCCATACTATAAATTAGATCATCAATCAATAGCGACCGCAGACCTTGTTTCGGGTATTCTTAACTGCGAAGCTCATTGGTCAATCAGAATAAGTCGTGTCGACAACGTGGAACTGGGCACATTACAACCAGCAACCCGCGCTTCCAGTTGGCCAATAGCGCGTTCTGAGCTAGCCTCAATTATCCAGGCGTCGTGAGGTGGCAGCATTATTAAGCTCCTGCCAATGTTACCGGTAGGGGGCTTTACCCCAGATTCGGGTACAGACGATGATTGGCTCTTAGGCCAACTATAACAAGATTTAACAAGATTGCCATCCACAAAATTAACTCTAGATGGCAGGTGGACAAGGAAGCCTTTTGGCTTATCGAGAGTCCAACACTTTTTATATACGTGTATCCCGTCCTTTTAAGGTATGTGTCGATTTTATTTTTAAACATATCCACGCTACTAGCACCAACACAATCTTTTCCGATCATTTACAGTCATTTGTGAGAATGAGAACTTTATTATATCTAATCTACACTGTTCCTTTACTAATGTAACTTCATGTCCTCTGGTCCTTCTATCTTTCTTAACTGAGAATACAATATTTCTATCAACATTAAAAAAAACATTTGATATTTTAATTTTTTGTATCTGATCTCTTCTCAATCTCCTGGTCTCTAGTGTTGTTAAACCACATTTTAAGGCGTATTTCGGAACTAAGATCCCTCAGTTTTTGCACTTTTAGTTGCTCTCCTCTGCACTCTTTCTAGCATATGTCCTTCCTGCGATAGTCTCCACGTTTGAATACAATATTCTAAATGAGGCCTAACTATTGTTTTGCAGTATTATTAGCTCTTTTTCCTTATACGTTATGTTTCGCCTAATTAATCCAAGGATTTGATTTCCCTGTGAAGTGGCAATACCGCACTGCTCTGAAACCGAGTTGTCAATGTTGGTGTAGTATGTCCTTAGTGCATGCCGTGCTTTGCTGTTTCTTTGTGGTGCTGTGTTTCTATGTGCATGTGCATTGTGGTCCCGGTTTTCTACTGGGTCTCTATGATTTCGCTTCGGTAGATTTTGTAGGTCTTGTTTGGATTGTCTTCTCTTCTCCGCATCAGCTGAGCCTGTAAGTTTTTTGACTCAGCTCTCTGTCTTGGTGTCAAGTCTGGTCTAATGAACACTGTGTTGTACCTCTCTTCTGAGCTGTTTCGAATTTCTTTGGCTTTACTTAGTACCTTCTTTTTGTCGTTGATGTTTCTCATGACGGCAAGGATCATTCTGGGTTTGCTATAGTCTGGCTGGCCAATTCGAGTAACTGATTCTGGTGCGGCATCTAGCTTTAGGCAAGTTGTCATCATCTGTTTGACTTCGTGTAAATCTTGGCCATTCTCTTTCATACCATGGATGATTAGATTTAGTTTTTTTTGCCATGATTTGTTCTCTTTCTGTTATTTCTTCTTTCACTGCTGTGGCCAGGTCTTGGTTGGCTTGTGTTGTCATTGTTGGATGATTGACTGTAGTGTGTGTCTGATGTTGTATCAGCTTGCTGACCTCCTGTTGTAATGTCTGTATCTGTGTGTTAATTTCCTGAGTGCTGTTCTCTAAATCCTTTTTTGTTGCTTTTTCTTTGAGTGACGTTTCTACTCGGATGATGCGTTTTGTTATTTGTGACATGTATTCTGCACAGCGGTCTTCTATTTCTTTGTCTGTATGTATAGCGTTGAGTGCCTTTGGTTTACATTTGTTGCAAAACCAACTGACATCATACTGTTTCAGAATAAGTAGATGAGCTGTGTCCATCTGCTGGCATTTCGCACACAGTATTTCTACGCATCTTTCGCATTTTAGCACTTCCTGTTTATATTGCTTGCACTGGCCACACTTTGGCAACGTCTCTGGTTTGTTTGACTGTACCTGTGATCTAACAAATGTCAGACTGTCTTTATCACTATATGCAGATTGTGAACCAACAGCATAGTTTATTTTGCATGGCAAATTTCTTTGAGACGGGACTTCATTTATTGTGACAGTTACCGGGCTGGTACCGGAGACGGAGTCAGGCCCGAAGACGGCGGGTGTGGTCGCCGACAACGGCGACGTTGCCGCCGGTGTCGAATTACTGGCACATTGCCATTGTAAGTAAGTAAGTAAGTAAGTGTTTATTTTTCCAACAAAAGATACATACAGTGTATATGGTATATCAGAATGAGTGTGTCAGAAAAAAGGGGTATACTGAAGAAACTCTTGTATTTGTATACCCCTAAGAATTATTTACATACAACACGTGGAATATGGCAGATATAACATAATAGTACAATGTTAGTTATTATTGGCTATTATAATATAAATACAAAAAATAACACATTGATAGTAGTACTTATTTGACAATTAATCATTTATATTTTTAGTTGCGATATGCTCACTTATTGATAACAGTGTAGTGCAAGTTAGAATTGAATATACAGTTTTTGACCAATGACCTATTTTTAGTTATATTTCTCGATCATGTTCCTTTTTAATTTACAAACAAATGCATGAAATGTTGACACCATTGTAGTACTGGAAGGTAATGAATTCCAGCGTTTTACACCATAGATTGCTAAACACTTTAGTTTAACGTTAGTTCGAACACATTGTCGGACATATTGATATTGAACTCGGGAGGAGTGTGAGGAAGTTTGTTTAGTAAACAAACACTGCACATTGACAGGTACTAGTAAATTGTTATACACTTTATACATAATTGACAAGATCTTAAAATCTATTATGTCTTGAAATCTTAGTACTCTACATCTATTAAATAACGTATTGGTATGATGAAGCCTATCAACACCATATATCAGTCTAATCACCCTCTTTTGTAAGATTGTAATACAATGTACATATTGGTGATATATGTAGTTCCCCAAACTTCACAACAGTAACTCATTATTGGTAAGAAGAGTGAATAATATAAAGTAAGTAAACTTTTGTTTCCTAGGATATGACTTGCTCTATACATTACTCCAACTATTCTAGATAGCTTAGTCTTCACACTGTTTATATGATATTTCCAGGTAAGTTTTTCATCAATGTTTACTCCAAGGAATTTTGTCATGTTAACTCTATTAATTCTGTGATTGCAAAATTTTATATCTAAGTCAATATTTATCTTACGGTTACCAAAGATAATGTAGTTGGTTTTTGATATATTCAGAGACAATTTGTTAACGGTGAACCATGTATATAGTTTATCTAGTTCACAATTAACAACATGTTTTAGTCTATGTACATCCGTGTCAGAATATAATATGTTGGTATCATCTGCAAACAGCACAAATTTAAGAAGTTCTGATACATTACATATGTCATTAATATATAAAATGAACAGTCTTGGGCCTAGCACAGACCCCTGTGGTACTCCACATGACACATTTAGGAGATTAGATGAACATTCATCTATTTTGACAAATTGACTTCTGTTGCGTAGATAACTTTCTACCCATTTCTCAGCCACACCACGAACACCATAGAAATTTAGTTTTTTTATTAGTATTGAATGATTTACGGTGTCAAATGCTTTCTTTAAATCAACAAAAACGCCAAGTGTGTATTTTTTATTATCTAATGATGTACTAATTTCTTCAACCAGGTCAATCAATGCATGTGAGGTGGACATTGAGGATCGGAAGCCGTATTGACTGTTGGATAAGATTTCATTTTTATCAATAAATTCTTCGAGTCTTTTATTATAGAGTTTTTCAAGTATTTTGGAAAATTGACACAACAAGGATATTGGTCTGTAGTTGTTAAATTCTGTTTTTGAACCATTTTTAAATATAGGTATGACTTTGGCTACTTTCATTCTAGAAGGAAAAACTCCATTTTCAAACGACATGTTAAATATTGCTGTTAATGGCGTAATAATTGATTGCATAACTTTCTTTATGATATTCATACTTATATCATTACTGTCTGTTGAGGTTTTGTTTTTACATGCTCCGATGATCCTACTGACTTCTTCTTCACTTACTGGATTTAAGAACATGCTGTTTTTATTTTTGTTTTGAAGATAGTCATGAAATGAGGCACCATTTACCGGTGGATCTATTTTAGCAGCTAGTTTTTTGCCAATGTTTGAAAAGAAGATGTTAAATCCATCTGCAATGTCTTTCTTTTTGGTAATTTTTCTACCCTCCATTACAAAATATTCAGGATAAGAAGATTCATTTTGCCTCTTATTAATAAGCGTATTTAAGATGTTCCAAGTTTCTTTACTGTTTTGTTTTTGGTCATCCAATAGTTTTCTATAGTATTCTTTTTCTGCATTTCTTAGTATTGTAGTTAGTTTATTTTTATAATTTTTGTAACAATGTTCCGTTTCTTGTGATCTATTTTTTTAGAAATTTTCTATACAAGTGGTTTTTCTTGTGACAAGCATTTTTCAATCCAGTTGTGAACCATGGCTTATCACTGATTACATGTTGTTTGGTTATTTTTCTGACTGGGCAATGTTTATCATATTTTTCCATAAATGTATCAATAAATATACCATAAGCTACTTCAACATCTTTTGTGCTAAATACATTTTCCCATGTTTCACTTCTTAAATCTGCTATAAAAGAATTTGTGTTTTCATTTTTATGATTTCGTACTTTTTTGTGCATTTCTGTTTTCCTTTTAGTTATTTCATATTCACATAGTGTAAATATTGGAAAATGATCAGTTATGTCGCTGATTAAAATACCATTTGTAGTTCGCTTGTTTATGGCATTTGTAAAAATGTGTCAATCAGAGTGGTTGAATCTCGAGTAATTCTTGTTGGCTTAGTGATAAGAGGATACAGGCCTAAGCTATACATGGTGTCAATAAAATGTTTTGTACCTAAATGGTTGTCATGTTTTGAGATGTCTACATTAAAATCTCCACATAGAAACAGTGTCTTGTTGGTGTGTGTGTTTCCAAAGATGTTTGTTATGTTTTCACAGAAGATGTCTATGTTAGATCCTGGTTTGCGGTAGATACAACCTACTGTTATATTTTTTTGGTTTTCTATTATCAATTCCACTGTGATACATTCAAGGATATCATTTATTGATAAAGATTTACTTTCAATTTGAGTGCAGTTAATACTGTTATGTACGTAAATAGCAACACCACCTCCTCTAACATTTTCTCTACAGACATGAAAAGACTTATACATAGGTAGGTTATGGTACGATTATAATTATTGAACCAATATGTACATAATTTACTAACAACAGTAATGTAATAGTAATTTAACAAATTTATTACTTTTATATTTAAAAAATCCTATTATGGGACAAAAAAAAATGTAATTTGAATTCAATTGTATGTAGTCTTGGTATTTAATTATTTACAAGGAAAAGAATATTCCAGTAGTTTCACCAGGTTTTTTTATTGTCCCTTCTGTGAGTTTTTGTTATGTTAAGAATATACCATGGACATTAATGCCCATAACATGTATATATTATACAGATAGCTCTTGACCGTTGGCAGGTGGTCATTCATTGCATTGCAACTTTTGCAAGTACATTAAAATGATTATTGTTAGAAACAATCAGTGCCGACTATTAATACATGTACTATATTTTCAGAATATGGTGTGTCAAACCACATGCAGATGCATGCTTCAAAGCTCTTCACTTTCAGGTAAACGAGTGTTATCAAATGTGGTACCTGTTACTCTGTCACCAAACCTGTTATCAAAATTATAAATACAAGCAATAAACAAGTATGTCATAGGCGGATCCAGGCGGGCCTGGGGACAGGTGCCCCCTAGACCATAAGAATTTGGTGTGTCTGCAAATCTTTTATAATGGGCCCACGCGACTGTGTCCTCCCAGACCATTTGAAATGTGCCCCAGTTTAGGTGATAATAATAAGCTGAAGTTATGGCGTCTTCCAATATCACCACTCCAGTGGAGCGGGTGATGTTATGGCAGCGCGATAGCGACAAAATTTAGACTACACCATTTGGTTTGGCCGCCAGTGGAGGTTTTTGTGCCTCCCATACTCGATTTCTGAATCCTCCCTTGTATGTGATAGTTTTGTTTGTCTGCATGAGGATTTTGCAGTAATGTGGTGTCCTCGTTAAATTGCATATTGTTGTTAGAAATGCATGTGAATTAAAGTAAAGACAATGTAAAGTAAAAACATTTTATTGAAACTATTTGATGAGATCATGACTAAAAAATTATGAAAAGCACAATACAACTACAGGTACAATCACTGCACTTGATGTGTATAATGTAATACTTTTTAATATCACATGCACATAAAATGCAAAACAACAATAGAAACAAAAATTAGGAAGAGGTTGAAAAAAGTCAGGTATATATAAAAAACAAACAGATACTTTTATCAAGATTCTTTGTTACACAAAAAAACAACACTAGTACACGTGATGTAAAATGCTAGTTGTAGTTTATACATGCCTTGTATGTTTACAACTCACAAAATTAGTGACTAAACAATTATGTGTATTAACAACAATTTTTAATATCGCATGCCCATAAAATGTAAACCAATGAGAACAAATTACTTAGGAAGATGTTTAGTTGAACAAATGAACTATTATGAATCATAATTGTTTTTTAACAAAGAATAATAATTTATGGTTCTTTGTTAAAAAAAACATAAATGATTAGAAAATTTGAAAATTTTGTAGTTTATGCAATGCTTGGTATGTATGTTTACAACTCGCAAATAATAGTGACTAGACTAGTCAGGGTCATCGCCAAGTGACTGAGAATTACATGTACAATCACTACATGCTACATTGCTCAGGTTTACTCAGTTGTATGAAGAGTACCGGCTACAGACCGCAATATTTTTGTACGAATAGTCTTCGCATATTAATTTCAGTGTGGCTGAATGCTTCCCGCATAAGTCGAGATGGTGTTCGAATTAACAGGTCTGCCAGGGATTAAAGTTTAAAGCGCTTTGAGCAATCCCGAGGACTGGATACTACACCATATCAGTACAGGTGTATAATCATCATGCGAAGTGAAAATGTAATGTAAATTATTTGTGAAAATATAAACCAGTGATAAAAAAAGAATAATTTAGAAATATGAAACGTGGCATGAAAAGTATAATAACAGTCCTCATGATACATAGAGAACTTAAACAAGTAAAATGCTGCTGTCAGTGTATCAACAGATTGTTGTTGCAAAATGTGAAAAGGCTTTCAGTACCATTACTTCATCACAAACTTGTGCTGTGGTACATAACAAGTACCTGGTGTACGTTGCAAGAACTCAGCTGGCTGCCACTGACTATCAGCAACACAAAGACAATGAAACCCTACCACTGTAACAATGCTGGATAATTGATGTATTTTGTCATAGACACTGCTAAAAGTTAAAGTTGAATTGAATACAAATACAGGGTATTATTGACTTTTAATAAATGTGTCAACACATATAAAATATAATACATGTCAGAGCCATGTTAATTGTCACTTTGTCTCCGGTATAGGTAGATGTGGATGTACAGCAAAATGTCAGGAGGCTGGTATGCAGTACCATCGAAGACAGCGAACACATACAGTGATGTCATCGATATCCAAACCGATGTAGTTCACCGAAGAATGCTCGACACTGAACCTGTCTCACGAGCTAGTCAGGCGTCACCATATTCGTATGTCGAGCAACCTGCATTCTACATTGCTTTTTAGTCAGTTAAGCTAACTGACTGACCTGGAAGCCAGTGTACACCCCATCGGCACTGGAGAATCTGTCATGGATGCAACACATGACACAATTGGGATCAGTCGGTGGACATTCACATGACAAACCATTAATATACAGAATGCTGCATGGCTGTAGAATCTTGTCCGAGATCCTGGACAAATACAGCTGCCCAGTATGCCATATTAACTTGGAGAACTAGTGATATTAAGCACACTAGTCCAATCTCCTGTAAAGAAAAGCATATATTCAGTAAACAAAAACAGGTATTATTGTAGTGCTGGTAGTAAATAATTATGGAATGTTCATTCTCATAATCAGTAAATGTAAAATAATGTTTCATGTGTGACCTGCAGCTTTTCACAAGAAAAACGGCAGCAAGAAATGTGCTACTACAGCTGCATCTATACATGTTGATATCTTAGGAACAGTCAGTGTTTACTGGGGTTGTTCTGGAGGAGGGAGAGGGTTGGTTGATACAGCATGCAGACATTAGTTGAATGTGCTCTTTTTCAAAACAGTGAAAAATGTAAACTATTTTGTATTTATAATGTGTTCATTGTCATTACATGAATTACTAATTTTTCAATTTCATTACAGTGATGCCTGATCTTAGTCAATTTTATAGACTGATTTGAATTCTGCTAATCAGTAAAGCATCAGTAAAGAGCATTTATATTTTTTGTTTTGTTTTCAGTATACAAATTCATGTCAATGTCTGCCATGTGTAACTACTACACATATTCATGTTTGACATTTTAAGGTTCTGCCTGAAGTTGAATGGTCAAGGTGAATGTTGGAAATTACAAAATGAGGTGTTATTGTGATGCCAACAGTACTCGCCAAGTATTCAAAGGTTCATAACATGTATGTTTACCTTCTTCAAAAATGAACAATTTATTTTATAAACTTATTTTTAAGTCATCGCCGTATGCTAAATACTTTTAAAGGTGTATTAATATGTCTGGGTATAATATAAGTGCAGAAGTAAACTTAGTTTTCCACGTCCAAGATGTTATTATTAAAATGTGTATGAAAACATATATGTAAATTTGCACATAAAATTTTTTGGATAACTTATATTATTGATTGTTATAAATTTGAAATTACCTGGATTGATCAAATGTGGGCCTCCCGCAGACTATGTATCCTCCCTGTGTCTGCCTCCTCTCATTCCCATTCTTGGGTTGCAGTGTGGCCTGGCGACATCATAATTCAAGTTACGTATTATGCATTCATATATGTAGTGAGAATATATACACATATTGGTAGAAGAATAGCTGGCATATGTCAGTTGAAAGGTATCACAGGATACCAATTACATAAACTATAGCCAGGCACCAAGGACCACAACAGAAACAAGTGCGAGCATTATCTTGTTTAATCTTTATATATGGTGTACTTTAACTGTATTTATATTTTATGTATTTACACGTTTACATTTTTATATTTAATAAAATAATCATCACCATCATGGTCGTCAATATAACAAATCTCAATTATTTTGCATAAACTACAATGCAAATCAACAACATTCTGCACTAATAGTATCAAAATATGCATCACAAAACACTGTTTTAATAATTATGATCACCAATATAATACTCCCGTATTTGACGTTCTGTTGCACGAAATTACGGATGCTCCCTGACTAAGTTACTTGCACGATCAACAGGGGCCTATTGCCAAACCAATGGTATTTGTAATTTCGCAGCCTCACGTCATCTATTCTCTACATGTATTGTCGCAATAACATAGTTTATTACCAAGATCCTACGTAACCAAATACAAATTACAATGCATATCAAATATCATGCTCGTTGACACAGCCTCTGACTGAATATCTGGCTGATAATATGGTCATGCCTTCATCAAGTTCAACTTCATGGACCTGGTGACTGGCCCTTAGTCTGCTTAGACAGTCTTAGTCTTAGAGTTAGACTGCTTTGAGTCGAGTGTTGACGTTCGCAAGTTGCAATTCTCGTTGAATTAATACGCGGCTACGCGTTCTTGTCGCTAAATGCAATAGTGTAGTATACGTACCTTCGTACAACCACTTTGGAATCTTCTTCTTGACACACCAAAGCACGTGTATGTTGTTATTGTTTTCGAATGCGTGGGATGCCGATCTCGCGTAGAGCACGTGACCGAAATGGCGCAGGAGGTCGACAGCACAATTGGCTTTCGCCAGCTATACCCGATGTAACGACAAATCTAGTTTTTTTACGATTAAAAAAACAAGTACGCATTTTTTATTAAACCGACTGTGCACACTAGTTAAACTATTCACACATTACACATTTGGACCTAAAAGAACCGGATTGGCGATGGGCAAACGAATTGATTGAGGACCTTTAAGCGAGACTACACCTGCTGATCAATTATTATAAAGAGTCCGGCAGATGGCGAGGGTAACAGTGCTTCGTTATCCAAAAGAGGGCGTCACAAATTCAACATACCTTGTGACTTCCGGGTGAAATCAAATTTAGTGTGGGAACCAGGTATATTAAATACGTTATACACTATGTACTATTTAATAATTACATTCCTATGCTGCTGTAGCCTCCGAGTAACAACAGGTAAGTTATTATGTT
The DNA here is from genome assembly GCA_963995525.1 of Escarpia spicata. NCBI lineage: Eukaryota > Metazoa > Annelida > Polychaeta > Sabellida > Siboglinidae > Escarpia > Escarpia spicata. The sequence goes on from OZ023205.1 coordinate 57,962,960, forward strand.
AAATCGTGCACTTTGCTGCCTTCCCTCAAAGTCATACTCGGTAAATTTCTGAAATCAACACTGACATTCGATCGTGGTTATTAATAACTGCCTATTACTAATATGATACACAGGACAGGTACAATATAGACAGTGTTGAGTGTAGTGTACGGTACAGTTGCTATTCGGATAAATCGCAGTAAAATGCTCACCAAGGAACTGAAAAGGTGACAATATTAAGATGCTTGTACTTAGTTCGTTTTATTACGGCTTTTTGACAAACTGTCGCAATGTTAATTATTGTTACCTCGTTTTGGCCGCCGTTTTATCGGGTACCGCCCGTTTCATCCACGGCCAAGTAAATTATTAACTGATACAACACACTCACTCATGTCGGCCACTGGGGTCGAACATTAGTGACTTCAATCATCCGTCTCCAGTTCCTTCTGTCTGCCATTGCCATCTTCAGCTCCTCCATCTCTAGACCCACATCTTCCTTTAAGCAGTTGATGTAAGTTGCTGCTTGTCTTCCTGCCTTGATTCTTCCATGTGTCGGTTGCCACAAGATGGTCTTAGATACCATTTCATCCTTATGTCTGTAGCAGTGTCCGGCAAATCTCAGTCGTCTTCTTATTTTATCAGTGACTACACATTCCACTGTATAGTTCTACGTTTGTTAAATGCTGTTGCCAGTGAATGTTAAATGCGACTGGAAGCATTCTTGTAAAACTTCCGTCTATTTGTGATACAAATATCCATTATATTAATTTAAATTTAATACAACTTGAGGATAAAAGAAATAGAAACACAAAATCCAATGACACTCCATCATAAGTACTCAATATTATCTATTATTTAATTTTAAAATTACTGAATTGCCAGTTATATAATAACAACATTGAATAACATAATGTAAAATAGTATATAATGATGCTAAATAGACTTTCCATGAAGCTCATGCATTGTATTTTATTTATTTTATTGTTTTGTTGTACTACTTTACTTACTTTATTTAGTTCTAATTGTGTCGTGTATAGCTATTACTTAATGTCCTGCTTTTACTAGTTTTAGTCATAATTGTTGCAGAGCATTTTTATTAATTGCGTGATGTATTTGTATTTTGCAGCATCTCCATTGGATGACATCTTGCTGAGATATGAAACCCTTGACCAGTCTCAGTTTCATCACAAACTGATGAAGCGCAGTGCAGAAAATGGTAGACCGGGGGTTAGACATGTACAGTTTGACTCACAAGGACGGTGAGGGAATTGGTTATATATTTGCATATTATTTGTGGCTGCTTGCAATGGTTTGCACCATAAGGTACATTTCACCAACTGAGGAAAAGCCCAAAATATACATTCGCAGGGATTGTAGACTGCTGGTGACATAGTGTTGTTGATAACATGGTCACTATATATATATATATATATGAACCCATCATGTGGATGGATAAGAAATTGAGGAGTTTTTTTTGCTCTTGACTGCACCGTACCTATTTGGACTGGTAAAATTTCCGGGCACATGATGCATGGCGCTGTCATGATGGGCAAAAATATTATCCTGCATTAGTCCCTGGCAGGCATGAAAGTAAAATGTTTGCATATTTAGAAACAACAAACAGTTTACTACCAGTTTGAATAACGCATCTTGCAGTTGGTGTCTTAAAAAGTGTTTCTGTTGTGTGCGTTTTGTATTGAATGGCATATGATTTGAAAAATAAATGTACCCAACTTTGGTGTCACCCGTCTTAAAACTTTGAATTTTGCGGCTCGGTTAATTCAACCATCCGTAACATTGCAACAGATTGACTAATACAAGGATGTCACTGGTATCATTGTAAAACTTTAAAATACATGTTGCCCTTTTATATGGTGCTCTTTACTCCACACTGTCAACATGTACCTTTGAGTCTGAACTGCCGTGATGTGTCACATTTAGGTAGTCGTTGCATGTGCGGTGTGACAGAGGATTATATCTTCCATAATACTGTTGTGATTGCTATGGCAATTTAACCAGTACAGTTCCATTAAGACAACATATGTCTCCTTTCCTGCAGGCATTTTAATCTCTACCTTCAATTGCGGCAGAACTTATTTTCACCAGACTTCAGACTGGTTACCGTGGATGAAAATAACAAAGAAGAGGAGATGAAACTGGACTTGGATCACTTTTATGAGGGAGTTATAGAGGGTGAGTCACATAGACTGAGTGGCTCACGCATTTTGACTTAATAACACAATGCAGTCAGTGCACTGCATTTGAGTTGATAGCTTTATGCTATGGCACAGTCATAGATATATAGTTGGGTGGAGTCCCACAAGAGGGCAGGACTGAGGGATGTTCCCCACCAGAGGGGAGTGTTATTGAATGAAGTCATGTGACTAGAGTTAGCCAACCAAGTGAGGAAAGTTATATAAATAGGGAATGAGGGGGAACTCGTGGTTTTTGCCGGTAAGTCTAGTGGTGTGGCTCTTGATTCTGTTAGTGGACGGCGAAGCCACATGCAGCTTCAGTCGTGTTGAACCATAATATTCTATTTAATATAATTATGCTCTTTGTAATTTATACTTCTTTTTGTTATCTTGTACGATGGGTAAAAATTACTGCTTGTTACATATATTTTTTATTTGTAGGATAATCTTAATAGCATACAGTTTAAGGGTAGCCACTGGTCTTAAATTGATTTTTTCCCATTTTAGGATTTCTTTATTTTCCAATAGGCTAACATGTGTAGCATTCTCAGTAAGTTGTATTTTTCAAGATTCTGATTACAAATACCTATAATCAGATTATGTATACCTGCCCGTACTGTTTAAAATATGATGTTCATATTTTATTATATTTGCCATTTTCTCAAAACAATATTTTTGACTATTTGTGACACCAGCAAAAATTATTTTGGGAAAATTACACAAGATAGAGAATTGATTTTTTTTTCAATTCTAGGAATGTTCTAGGTGCAATGAGCTATTTTGGATGTCATAGATTTATTATAAGAGTTTGTAAACAAGGGTCAACCAATTAGACAATTTTAAAAAATCTTCACCTGAACAGCGCTGTTCATAAACCACTTGAGGTCAGAGCCCAAAACCACCTCATTGCGCAAAGTAACAATCCGACAAACACTTTATTGCTTTATTGCAATATTATGATGGTATTTGCTATCACTGTGAATAAATTTTTTTTCCCATGGGGGCATGCATCCATAGGAACAGTTATGCAAATTAGCAAATTTTTCACCCGTTCAACAACCCTCACCCAACTAATATAATCCTCAAATTTTATGAAGATATGAAGAGTTTTCACCAAGATATGGCCGGTAGTTACTTTAGGACCAGCGGCTACCCTTAATCCCCTAAACTGATGTTGGCCATTTCATGTTTAAGAAATGAAATAGGGATTGGTGTGAAAATACAATGTATTTCTCCACATCTGTCAATTCTCACAGTAACCACATTCCAATGGCAAAAAATATTAAATGTGGCCAAATGGAATACCATTTATCAAGTATAATTGTTGTGGTGACATAGATGAACCGAACACGTCAGAGGTACACGCCTACTGGGAGGAAGATGGAACAATGACCGCCACAATTAAAACAAACAGTGATGTCTACTATGTCGAGGTAAGTCATTTTAAGTGAAAGTCAAAACCATTTATTCAAACAAATTGATCTTGTACAAATTAAATATGTACAAAGCATGTTGGTGAAAAGTTTGAAAGGAGAAACGTTGAAGTAAAAATACTTATAAAGTCAAGTTTCTCTTTTGTTGAAATTTTTTAGCAGCTTTTTACATGATCTTAATTCCATTAGTGATACAGACACGGCTCTAAAAATTACCTATGTTTTGGAAAACTATTACCAAACTGTACTTTATGACACTAAATCTGCTTACAATAACTTTCAAATAAATATGTGCTAATGTGTGCTTTAAATCGGTGAAACGAGCAAGTATTTTCAGTCAGAGATCTTTACAGTTCATTTTACAGTACTAAAATAGCATAACTATTTAAAAATATGGCACAAATACTCAGACACCGACTAACAAATTCGACACACCAATGAACAACATCGCCAGCATTCATGTTTCTTTTCACTGAATTGAACTTTTTACTTACACTTGTTAGTACAACTTCTAGCAACAATTCCATGTCTGTGTCACCAGCTTTGGCCATGTCTGTGTCACCAGCTTTGGCCATGTCTGTATCACCAGCTTTGGCCATGTCTGTGTCACCAGCTTTGGCCATGTCTGTGTCACCAGCTTTGGCCATTGTGTTGACCGTTCATAGCATGATGATCACTGATTCCTGATTTGTTATTATGATCAATCATTGACCGATCATAGATTAGTTACAGATAAACTAACAATCGCTCATTGAAATTGTGCAAATTCCTAACGCTAACTGCATGTATAAGATAGGTACATTTTCTAGTTAAAAACAACTACTGGTTATAGGTTTACTAGTTTTTGTAGGTTCTGTAATGAACAAATACAGTGATGATTGGTTTTGTCGGATTCTTTCAGCCATCTTGGCGACATCTGCCAAAATCGAGCAATTACAGTATGATCTCGTACAAGGCTTCTGACATGAAGATAGCAGACAATCTGGGGTAAGGAGTTAACTGTGGAAACCACAGAGGTCTCCTAGCAAATTAGCACTAGTACTGGCTTTGTAGTATTAAGTAATACTACTAATACAGTATTGTATTAGCTCGAACTTTTCAATGTATTTGTCTCACATGCTGTATCTTCATGTACTAGTTATATCTTCATGATCATATTTGTATAACATTATTATAGTGCTGTGTCTTCATGGTACCATTTTATAAATATCTTCATTATCATAACATGGTACCAGTTTATAAATATCTTCATTATCATAGCATGGTACCAGTTTATAAATATCTTCATTATCATAGCATGGTACCAGTTTATAAATATCTTCATTATCATAGCATAGAACTAATATAACATCATTATCATAGTTCTAAATCTTCATTACCACTGTTTCCACTGTGTGCATGTGTGTGTGTGTGTGTGTGTGTGTGTGTGTTTCCATTGTGTGCATGTGTGTGTGTGTGTGTTTCCATTGTGTGCATGTGTATGCATGTGTGTGTGTGTGTGTGTGTGTGTGTGTGTGTGTGTGTGTGTGTGTGTGTGTTTCCATTGTGTGCATGTGTATGCGTGTGTGTGTGTGTGTTTCCACTGTGTGCGTGTGTATGCGTAAGTGTTCACTTGCACACTCATGATGCATGGACAGTCATGGGGCAGTGTCAGTGTTACACTTTGTGTTGCAGGGAAACTCACCATGGGAATTCTAGTTACTGCAGCTTTATAAAAATAGACGACTACGAATCACCAGATGGAGCCAGTGAACAGACGTCTGACATCCCAGGTAGGGCATCTGTCTGCCAGTCTGTAATCACGAATAGGGCATCTGTCTGTCAGTCTTTTACTCCAGGCACACTTGCTGGCACACCAATCACAGATTTATAGTGTCGGTCATCAACATAACATGCACATAAACCAGAATTTCAGTCATTAGTCAGTAGAGCCAGAGCATTTACAAGCCCTTTTGTTCATTAGCCTACTTTGGAATGTATGCTCTGCCAGTTAAACGTTACCATTTTTGCAGATATCATTGTAAAAAATCGCACACTAATATTAATAGGTCATCTAAAAATGAAACAGATAAATGTATCTGAAAACTAGTGTTGCAGTGTCTTTTTGGCCAATAACTACTGTGGTGACACGTGTATCTCGCAGCCACCTGCCTACATTGATTGATCATGTGTTTCCATCTTACCAGAGTCTGACAGAGAACGGAGCAGGGAGAAACGATCATCTTCCGAGAAGTATCCCGCGAAGAACACATGTCCTCTTCTGCTTGTGGCTGACTATCGCTTCGTCAAGAACATGGGCCAGGGCAGCGTGTCTAAGACAGCTATTTACTTGGTATTTCCTTGAAAACATTGGTCAATGCAGCATGTCTAAGACGGTTATATACTTGGTATGACAGTGAAAATATGGGCCAGGGCAGCGTTTCTAAGACGGCTATTTATTTGGTATATTTTTGAAAACATGGGCCAAAGCAACGTGTCTAAGACATCTATTTACTTAGTATGTTTTTGAAGACATGGGTCAGGGCAGCGTGTCTAAACATCTATTTACTTGGTATGTCTTTAAAGACATGGGTCAGGGCAGCATGTCTAAGACGGCTATTTACTTGGTATGTCTTTGAAGACATGGGTCAGGGCAGCGTGTCTAAGACGGCCATTTACTTGGTATGTCTGAAGACATGGGCCAGGGCAGCATATCTAAAACATCTATTTACTTGGTATGTCGGTGAAGACATGGGCCAGGGCAGCGTGTCTAAATCATCTATTTACTTGCTATGTCAGTGAAAACATGGGCCAGGGCAGCGTGTCTAAGACGTCTATTTACTTGCAATGTCAGTTAAAGCATGGGCCAGGGCAGCGTGTCTAAGATGACTATTTACTTGGTATGTCAGTGAAAACATGGGCCAGGGCAGCGTATATAAGACATCTATTTACTTGGTATGTCAGTGAAAATATGGGCCAGGGCAGCGTATATAAGACGGCTATTTACTTGGTATGTCAGTGAAAACATGGGCCAGGGCAGCGTGTCTAAGACATCTATTTACTTGGTATGTCAGTGAAAATATGGGCCAGGGCAGCGTATATAAGACAGCTATTTACTTGCTATGTCAATGAAAACATGGGCCAGGGCAGCGTGTCTAAGACGGCTATTTACTTGCTATGTCAGTGAAAACATGGGTCAGGGCAGCGTGTCTAAGACATCTACATGTGTATTTACTTGGTATGTCAGTGAAAATATGGGCCAGGGCAGCGTTTCTAAGACGGTTGTTTACTTGCTATGTCAGTGAAAACATGGGCCAGGGCAGCGTGTCTAAGACGACTATTTACTTGCTGTGTCAGTGAAAACATGGGCCAGGGCAGCGTGTCTAAGATGGCTATTTACTTGGTATGTCAGTGAAAACATGGTCCAGGGCAGCGTGTCTAAGACGGCTATTTACTTGGTATGTCAGTGAAAATATGGGCCAGGGCAGCGTGTCTAAGCCAGTTATTTACTTGCTATGTCAGTGAAAACATGGACCAGGGCAGCATGTCTAAGACGGCTATTTACTTGCTGTGTCAGTGAAAACATGGGCCAGGGCAGCGTGTCTAAGACGGCTATTTACTTGGTATGTCAGTGAAAACATAGTCCAGGGCAGCGTGTCTAAGATGGCTATTTACTTGGTATGTCAGTGAAAACAAGGGCCAGGGCAGCGTGTCTAAGACGTCTATTTACTTGGTATGTCAGTGAAAACATAGGCCAGGGCAGTGTGTCTAAGACAGCTATTTACTTGATACATTGTGTCACCGACAACACTATTTCCATGACACCCCATCTAAAGTAGCGCACCCTGGTGTTGACAGGTTTCAAAATAAACGATCACTGTTAGTCCTTGAGCTCTAACTGTAGCGCAGCAGCACAGTGTTAAGAGCTTCAGACTCTCGACTGAGAGAACCCGGGTTTGAATCCTGTGCGGCGGTGTTGAACCTTGGGCAAGTTTGTTTACTTTACATTTCTTCAGTTCTCTCAGCTGTATGAATGGGTACCTGGCTATAGACAGTGGTGGATATTTGTGTACAAATAGTCTTCTCGCATTAATTGCAGCATGGCTGAATGTTTCCCAGAGAAGTCGAGATGGTGTTCGATTGAACGGGTCTGCCAGGGAGTAAAGTGTAATACGCTCTGAGCAATCCTGAGGACTGGATACTGCGCTATATAAGAATGCACCTTTTAAGGAGCAAAATCAGTTTAAAGAGCCAAATCAGCCTTATGATCTCTTAGGAGTGTCAGTGGAACAGTGCCCTATACTATCTCTTTCTTATTGCTTATGTATTTCTCTCACCAGATTGGCCTAATTGAGCGCGTCGACAAAATCTACAGAAGCACCAACTTCGGACCAGGCTATGAAAAACAGATGGGATTCGAAATCAAAGAGGTAAATATTATCTTTCTTTCTGAAAGATATTAGGAAAATTGACGGTTGATTGATGTAGCTGTGTGTACTGATGTCGTCAGAAGAAGAATGGTATTATTTTACAATCAAGTTGTACACAGCAATACGTAAAATAAACCACAATTTTATATGTATAAACTAGTCCATTTTTACTGAAATCAGGGTCCAGAGACTGTTCTAAGACTGCTTTCACAGTCAAGGAAAACCATTTCTAGATGCTAGAAGTTAATTAAAGTTAAAGAAAATAAATTGATCAAACAAATTAAATTTTTGTATAGAAGAAAGCAAACAAATAACTAATTCTATATATATATATGCATGTGTTTGTCTGCAGATATTCCAATTAAGCGTGTGTGTGTGTGTGTGCAACTGTCGGTCACTATCTAGTATACATATGCGACAGTTTGGGATTGCGTACGTGCGTGCGTGCGTGAGTGCATGTGTGTGTACATGCATTCATTGTAACTGTCAATTGCTATTTACTACGCATATGTGACAGTTTGGGGTTATACAAACAGCTCTTAATTTGTGGGCACTTGTCAATATTTGTGATTTAATTTGCCAGCTGCGAATTCACAAAACCTGGTCGACAATGGCTGGAGATAAACTAAACTACAACATGAAGTCTGATACATGGGAGACTAAGGCACTTCTTGAAGTAAGTCTCCCTGTCTACTTCACTCAGCAATGGCAAAGTTAAGGTTTAATAAAATCAACGATTTGGATCTTTCTGTCCTGTTCAGTTAAAAACCCAGCCAGTAGGGTTTGCAATAATTCAGAAGAAAGATAATCTGTTGTATGTGCTCCCAGAAATATCCCAAAAACTGTTTGAGGTTGTTGTTCTTTGTACTAGTAAAATATCCTTTACATGCATCTTGTTACTCAGATAGACATTAGCTTAGCACAAAGCAAGAATAAACGTGATGCATTGTAAGATTATATATTTATCTTCACTAGTGTGCTGGTGACACAATGTTTGCCTGGACTGTGTGCCAGTTTTAATGTGATATTACAGCTGATTAACACAACCGACTACCATTGCAGTCATTTCATGTCAATCGTGTGTGTACATAAAAATGGTACACGTGTCTAGTAGACTTCGAGTCTCAGTTCATTGCTCTAAGGATGTCCGAGAACTGCTCACTGAAAGAGACATCACATGTACAAAATTCTAATTTGCAGATGTTTAGTCGGGATGTTCGCTTCAAGCAGTTTTGTCTCGCCCACCTGTTCACGTACCAGGCATTTGATGGCGGCGTTCTAGGACTTGCGTATATAGGCTCTGCTCGTCGCTACTCTGTCGGGGGTGTTTGTTCTCCAGGTGAATCTTCGCTGTTGTCTCTAATGCACCGTCCTGCCTACACGGTGCAAAAGCACCACTCACCACATGCCAGCATTATGTCTCATTTTGTAACATAATGAAAAATGAAAAATTTTCAGCAGTTAGTTATTACAGCAATGATGTTTTGTTTTGCGCATTGCTGATTTTTTTTTGGGATTCTGTGATATGTTTGGGCCAAAGTATGAGTCCTGTTGAGAGATGCTTACTCTTGTGATTACGTTTTCTGTTGTAAACAGTTATTACATAGTCTGTTAGAAGCTGTGCTATGTCAGAGTGTTCTTGCTGGGGATTTTGTTGGCAATTTTTGGTAAGCCTTTGCTTAGCATTCACTAAATTTTTGAGTCCAAATTTCACACGAATCATTCACAGCATTAATCTTTGCGCTAATTTATAAAAAGAAAATGTGTGGTTCAAGCGGCTCTAATTCTGTTGTAAACTGCTGGGAATATTTGCGTGTTCTTAATACGTTGAAGACATTGTTATGCCTGTTTAAGACATGTGCACTTAGTGCTGGCAGGTGTGAGTGGATGTGTCTACACTGTGGCTGTATAGTGCGGACACTGTCCATCATGTACGTGTCATGTACGTGTCACTGAGGTCCACACTGAAGCTGGTCATACAAGTGACACGCTCAGAGTCTGTTGTCCAAGTTGAAATATTTCTTTTCATTTCAGGCTTTTAGTTATGATGCCACTCTGTCCCACTATTGTCTTGCACACTTGTTCACGGCCCTCGTAAACAAAGATGGCATCCTGGGGCTGTCCTATGTCGCATCCACCCAGCGCTACAACCCCGGGGGCATCTGTTCTCAAGGTGACAACATCACACTCGTGTTTGCTGCTTTACCTACTGCCTGAGGCATGCCACCCCTAGTGTCCTAAGTCATGCCATCCTTAGTGCCCCAAGTCATGCCATCCCTAGTGCCCCAAGTCATGCCACCCATAGTGCCCCAAGTCATGCCACCCTTACTACTGTGTATTCCCTGCTTTCTATTCCACTGCCCCAAGTCATACCACTCTTGCATAATTGTAGTTCACTATCATGACACCAAGTCGTGTCAGCTATATGCTTGGTATTTCACTGTCCCAATCATGTCACCTCACTGCTAAACATCCGACAACCCCAAGTCATGCCACCCCTATGCTTAACATCCCACAACCCCAAGGCATGTCACCCCTATTCTTAACATCCCACAACCCCAAGGCATGTCACCCCTATATTTAACGTACTGCTGCCCCAAGTCATTCCACCCCCATGTTTAGCATTCCGCAGCCCCAAGTCATGCCACCCATATGCTTAGCATCCTGCTGCCCCAAGTCATGCCACCCCCATGTTTAGCATCCCACAGCCCCTAGTTATGCCACCCCTATGCTTAACATCTCACTGCTCAAAGTCATGCCACCCCTATGCTTAGCATCCCATAGTACTAAGTCATGCCACCTCCCAGTGCTAAGTATCCCGCTGCCAGTACTCACCTAGTCTTGCTGTCTCCAATGGGTACTAACATTTACTGGGTCAAGGTCGACTTCTCACATGTGATAACCCAAACTTACAATTTCACACAGTTGGACTGAAATCAGTTCAGGAATTTTATCTAGCGATGGTGAAGACTGACATATTCCACGGAGTACCCAATGCATAGTTCAACAAGAATAACAAGACATGGATAATTTGAAAACACACTATTTGACTTTAATACACATGCAAACTCTTTAAATGTGTAACAGTCAGCAACTTTGCTAAAATCATTAGGCAAATGATAAATCATCAGGAAATAAACGTACCTTGTGATCTTTGTACCGGAGTGGTCACAATTGACGACTGGTGGAGTAGCACAAGTAATTGAGTTCAGCTTTATTCGAATAGTTATGCTACTCTGCCCATCTCATGATTCTGGCGGTATACAATTCTGAAAGATAATGTTTGACATAATAGTTTATACTTTGCTATTGCTAAAGCAAATGTTTTTGGGCAATAGTGACTGGGGAAGCTGCAGTTTATACAAACAGCATTGGTTTACTCATATGCATGCCTTGTGTGTGACACGTGGACCCCCAGAGTCTGGTGGTAATTGTAAGATAAAGACGGTATTTTGAATACTGCTATTTCTGTTGCACAACCTAATGATTGCTTTGCATCTAATGAGTTAGTTTTGTATTGGTGATGACAACTGTAGTGGTATTTGGGCTAAAACATTCCTAATGTACAATGTCTACGTTTGAAAGAGTAAAATGTAAATCCATATGAGTTGCACCAATATTAATTTTGATGTACTGCTCAAAAGGTGTAAATCCTACCTTTGAACATCTGTTTTTACGTTTTTTAAAGTCACCTGTTTTCTTGTGAATGGCTTGTGTTGATATTGCTGACAGACTGTATGTGTGATAACTTCTGCCGACCATGTGACTGTCTGCCTGTCTGCCTTTCTTTCCTTCTGCTGTCTGTCTGTCTGGCAGTTTGTTGACTATATGTCAGCTGTCTGATTGTACATCTGTCTATCTGACCCATTAGCATGTATGTCTGTCTGTCTGCTTGCCTGTATGTCTGTCTTCTGACTGTCTGTCTGTCTCTGTCTGTCCCTGTCTATATGTCTGCCTGGCCCGTGAGTCTGTGTATGATGTCTACTTGTCTGCCTTCTGACTCTGTCTGTCTCTGTCTGTCCCTGTCTATATGTCTGCCTGGCCCGTGAGTCTGTGTATAATGTCTACTTGGCTGTCTTCTGACTGTCTGTCTGTCCCTGTCTATATGTCTGCCTGGCCCGTGAGTCTGTGTATGATGTCTACTTGTCTGTCTTCTGACTGTCTGTCTGTCCCTGTCTATATGTCTGCCTGGCCCGTGAGTCTGTGTATGATGTCTACTTGTCTGCCTTGCAGCCTACTACAAGGACGATCACAAGTTGTACTTGAATACTGGCTGGAGTAGTTCACTGAATCGCTACGAACGCAGACTGCTCACACAAGAGGCTGACCTCGTCACTACACATGGTGGGCCTTGGTAACTTACACCTATTAAACAGTTGTGCCATACTGTCGTAAATAAGTGTATATCTATTATAATATATAAATTTAGTTTTCAGTATCAAGACAAAGTAAGAAGAACACATATACCATTTGTTGATAATTTATGATATTTGACTAACTCTGTTCTTTTTCATTTCATGTTGCTGTGTCCATCAACAGAGCTAGGTAAGTTATTTTGTCTTGATGCAGTTACTTCTCTTTCTACAAAACACCTACATTCTTATTCGTGTCATTGATGGTTTTTATTGTTTCATTTATATAATTTGTAGGGGTCAGATCAGACACTCATAATAACCTCAACAATAATTACATCCCAGTAATTTCTGTGTTGGAATGTACAGACTGTTTACATGGTGAAACTCAAAAAGGACACTTGATTGTGATGTAGCCGTTTGTTTTCTAACCCAGTGTATTTCTTAATCGAAAACCTGATAACCCACCCCACCTACCTTCCATGGTGTGGGGTATTTTCATGACAAACCTCCCAGTTAGCAGCCCTGGTATGTTGCATCCCCCCACACCGTCCACTGGCAGGACAACACCCATGGTGGTAGAGGTACGCAAGCAGGGTGGAACAGTGAAGCCCCCAAGGTATCGCAAAAAGGCACAGCGTCACATCAGAAAGTGGAGGTCTTCAAAACCTTGCTGATGCAACATCACGTCAGAACCAGAAGACAGAGGAAAGGAGGAGGAGCGCATCACCAAGGTGCTACAACAATGCAGATACAAAGTTTGACCATACAGAAGAAGGACGAACAACAAAGTGAGAAGGGAAATACTAAGGAGAGAGAAGAAAAGAAATAGTCCAAAGGCATAACTACCATGTCATGTTAAATAATTATAGTAATAAACATTATTTAATCATGATAACCTTACAAAATATGCTACTGCTAAAATAAATAATTTCATAAAAGAGCACTTTGCATAATGTAGTAACGATAATTATATTAAAAAAGGTTTCAAATAAATTTCATTATTAAATAAAAAATGCATAGAATATGTCACAAACTTGTGCGAGAGAACCTGATCATCATTAGTCACGTTTCTAAAGTAGAGCGCAGTGGTGCAATGTCTACAGCTTTGGAGTCTCGACTGAGAAAACCCGGGTTCGAATCCTGTGCTGTGGTGTCGAACCTTGGGCAAGTTCATTCACTCTACGCAGCTCCAATTCACTCAGCTGTATGAATGAGTACCTGGCTGCAGACAGTGGTGGATATTTGTGATTGAATAGTCTATGCGTATTAATTGCAGTGTGGTTGAATGCTTCCCTGTGAAGTTGAGATGGTGTTCAACTGCTGCCAGGGACTAAAGTGTAAAGTGCTTTGAGCAGTGCTGGATACTGTGCTATATCAGAACTTACCTTTAAGTACATGACATTGAGAAGTAATCAAGCGAGTAAACGTGGTTATGTGCAGAAGATTATGGACCTAAGTGATGTTTCCGGTTTGCAGGTCACAATTGGGGCAGTGAACACGACCCAGACACGAAAGAGTGTTCACCGAGAGGGGCAAAAGGCGGCAAATACATCATGTACACTTACTCAGTGTCAGGATACGATAAGAACAACAAGGTGGGTTCACGACACCGACAGTTGGACACTTGTTGACGCTCACAACACAAGACAGTTATTACGGGAGAGATGGAGAGAGTCTGGAGAGGGACATAGACGGGGATAAAGGGAGTGTAAGAGGGAGAGGGAAAGGGAGACAGAGGAGGGACGTTGGGAGGGAGAGAGGGGGGTGAGAGGGGAGAAAGTGATGGAGGGGGAAGATGAGAGGGAGAGAGAGGTAGGGAAGTAACAAGAGAGAGGGGAATGTGGGGGAAAGGGAGAGAGACAGAGATGGGTAAAGGGAGAGTAATATATAATGACCGAAGCCCTTCTCTTGCAGCTATTCTCCCCATGCAGCAGAAGATCCATGGGTGCAGTGCTTGACTCCAAATCTTACATCTGTTTTAAAGGTAAATGGTTTTCAGGTATTCTCTTCAGTTATTCTTCACTCATTTAATTCTGAAGTTAACTTGAAATAAACACCTTCTTTCAAGCCTCTGTCCACAGTGCATTCAGTTTTTTTATTTATTTGTGGTCCTGTACTACTAGCAAGATGACCAACTTGTGACATAACACATAACATTGCATCCAACTGATTACCATCTGGTAAGAACCCTTAACATACAGGGGATGTTCTTCCGAGTGGTTGTAGATGGACCCACGAGAGCTTGGCTGACTAGATTCAATTGATGTATCTAGTACGTCGCGGTTTGCGTACGTCACAATAAAATTTTTGTGCATGACCTCCATCAAGTTTTACTACCAATATTGATAACGGTTATATACGTGAATTACATTACTATTGCTACATTACACCTCATAAATCAAACATTCCCACATACAGTTGTCTCTTTACGGACTTTGCCTTATGTTTTTATCATAAAGAAACACTTTTGTGACTGGAATTTCAACAAACTATACAACAGAATGTCAGAACCCACCACGTGTTTTCTGATGGAGGTTTTGCTAGGCAGCTGGTCCCGCGATGGACAGGTCAATTGATTGGTGTTCTTGTCTTTCTGATCCATATGGCTTCTTTTATGTGTCGGATTCTGCGGTTGGGTTCCTTGTCTACTATTTTCATTCCCACGCAGTCTGTGATGTGGTTTTCACGTGTACGATGACGTCGTTTGATGACGTCGTTCGGCGTACTGAAGAAGTCGGCGTGCAATGCCAATGAAAGCCTCTAACAAATCAAATTCATTTGCATATGTCAAAATGAAATATTGTTATTTAAAAAGAACTATCCTGAATAATTAGACAACAAGAAATAAACTTACTTTGGAGCAATTGTTGAAAGATGTGAAATTTTGACCCATCTACAGAGGATCTTGTTCACGCACTGATATCATGTGACGCGGCTCAGTGCGCGAATAAGATCCACTGAAGATGGGTCGAAACATTGCATGTTTCAACAATTGTTGTTCCAAAGTTAAGTTTAATTATTGCTGTCTAATTGCATCTTGGTGCCATGAACAGTATTTTCCATATCGTGAAGAATATTAGTAATCAAAGAGCATAAGATTGTTAGTGAAGCGGTTGACTGGGCTGATGCTGGGGTTGCAGAGAAGCTGGGGAAGTACTGTGGGAACGCTCTCTGGGAGGAAGGAGAAGAGTGCGATGGAGGGGACACGATGAAAAATGGCAACGACCCGTGTTGCAACGAGAAGTGCGAACTCAGGTCGTCAGCCATTTGCAGGTTCGTTATTTATGACAGACGCTCAACAATTATTTGTGCTCTGCAAACTACACTGTTTTTAGACAGCTTAACTACATTTCATTTTTAGATAGCTAATTTTGCCACGTTGCATATATTCTGCAAACTCAGGTCGTCAATCAATTGCAGGTTCGTTATTTGACATTAGTTTAGTTTTGCAAAGTACATTTTATTTTTAGATAGCTCATTTCGCTACTTTGCTTATATTCTGCAAACTCAGGTTTTCAGTCGATTGCAGGTTCATTATTTCCGAGTTCTAAAACTAATTCTGTTCTGCAAACTTAATTTCATTTTTAGATTGCGTCATAGGATAACTGTTATTAGCAGTACCATGTAGTATATAAAAGTATATTACCTAAGTAATCATTATAGGTAACATCTTGAATTCAGGTTTATAATCAGGCTAATACATGATCTCATACCTTACTACTTTTCCATTTATCAGTTTCTGAATCAAGCCAAACATAATATCAATTAATGCAGTATTGTATTGTATCGGTAAGATTAGCAATATCTTGAAACTGCTTTATTTGATTTGTTTATTACAAAAAGTTAGTGCGGATCTTATTTATAGAAACAAAATGTAATTATTTAGTTGTCACATTCGCTCGGTTGAACATATGTAATTGCAACTGTCATGAGACTGTAATATTTCTAAATTAATTTTTAATTAATGTTAACTTTTTATTATATCTGGGTTATGGTAATAACTACCCGGTAATGTGAGAAGGTAGTGCCTGGGTGGGTATGATGTTGGGGGAATGCACAAGGCTGGTTAGCCCTAACCATGTAACAAGGGTATTACAGGGTTAGGGTTAACTTCAGGTGTGAGTTAATGTTTCAGGTGTCTATGACAGGTAAGAGTTCCCCATCATCATGGTTACAACGAAAGGTTTGTTTTGGTAATGCCTTGTAATATGTTTTAGCGACGTCAATCAGCCGTGCTGTCACAACTGTCAGTATGCCTCTACAGATACAATCTGCCAGAAGCCGCACAACGATTCGTGTGAGGGACCCGCAAAATGCAGATATCCTTTCACTGACTGTGCAGTCAACAGGGCTGCAGGTGTCTAGTTGATCTTCTTCCTCTCGTATTCATCATTGTCTACGCGAACTTTTGCACGTAGAAAGTAGACATTATTTATGAGACAATTGACTAGACAATTGAGACTAAATAAATAAGTAATAATTAAAATCAACAAACAAACGTGGTGTACATATCACGAACATCAAGTGAGCAATATTTGTTGGCGTGTCGTATTGAAATAGTCATCAACACCTGGTGTAATCATATGTTTAATATATTTGTTTGTTTTTGACATAACCTCACATCTGTGCCTTGTCCTGTGAGCATAAAGAAAGTGATAGTGATTGATGACGGGCCAAAATATTGTTTTGTACATTTCAAGTCTGAAATTTCACAAAAGTCACCTGAATTGGCCGTTATTCCATTTTGCCCTGAAACCCTTCGTATACAATTTTAGCAGCCACAAAAGTAAAATAAGTGAATCAGCTGGATGCAAGATGATCTTTGTAGTGTGGTATGATAGAGTTGGTTCACAATGTGAGACTGCTGTAGCTATGTTAGGTTCCTTGACAGTTACCACTGGCACTAATGCTGTCTGCCCCCCTCCACCGCCTGCGAACAACGGCTCCATGTGCCAAGAAACGTACGTATACATCAAGACTTCTGATCCAACAGTCGAGTTGAGAAAAGAAACACATACAATGTCATCAGAATTTTTGTAATAGCAATAATGTTTCTGATATTCAAAAGACCTGAGTAGGGCACAATGTAAAAGATTGATTTTCTGCCAGCGAAATTATTGCATGTGCTTTTCGACATACGAAGAAATGTGTGTAATTATGTTTTGTTTTCTGACCCAAGAATTTGGTTTGTTAAAGGAAGAAACAGTTTGACTTTAATCAGTAATAGTTGTAATAAATGAGGTAGTTATGTGATTACACATTAAATAAATGATGACTTTATTCAAGTGAAATTATTGGGTTCTCACAATGTTACATTACTCATATAATATTCAAGACCATCCGATGTTGTTCGTACACAATGTTACATGTTCAATCTCGGCTCTCGTACACAAACTTGGCTGCAGGCCTTCAGGTTAGTGTCGACTAAATGAAACACGCTTGTGTGGTTTGTGTTTCAGTGGCACTTGCATTGACGGAGAGTGTGTGCCACTTTGTGAAGTCATGGGATGGAAGTCTTGCATCTGTGACACTCGTAAGTGTCACTGAGATCAACAACAGAAAGATGCTTATGCTACGGTTCAATTAACTATGCCCCCATTTTCACCCCTCCCCGAACCCTGCAAATCTGTGAACCTCCTCCATTATCTTTCTCTTGACTGTTCATCCCTGCTCTTTCAAGATCGCGTTATTCTTCCATCGTCTTCCTGTTCTACCATTCTCATCTGTTTGTTCATTGTCTCTCCTCACTCGATCTCTCTATGTGTCCTGCTCATAGTGATCTGCTCCCAGCTGTTTTCTTTTTCATGTTTCTTCATTCCGATCTCTTCTCGTAATTCCCCATCTTCTTTGTCACCTCTTTTCATTTGATGTATTCTTTGAAGTTCAAACCCAGTTTTTCTCTGCTGCCTTTAGTTTCTCAACCCAAGCTTGCTTCCAGGAGCAAGGAATGTAAATGTCCAGCGATTACAACCAGGTCCCTTAAAACTGACATTCACTATACAAACTATCTGTCATGTGAGTGTGCTGTCGTGTGAGTGTGCTGTCGTGTGAGTGGTGCTGTCATGTGAGTGTGCTGTCGTGTGAGTGGTGCTGTCATGTGAGTGTGCTGTCGTGTGAGTGTGCTGTCGTGTGAGTGTGCTGTCGTGTGAGTGGTGCTGTCATGTGAGTGTGCTGTCGTGTGAGTGTGCTGTCGTGTGAGTGTGCTGTCGTGTGGGTGGTGCTGTCATGAGAGTGGTATTTCCTTGTGATGTGTGTGGAGTTTCAGCTGTGCTATCATGCAAATTATGTTTCAGTGGAGTTTTCATGTAAGTGGTGCTGTCGTCAGAATGATACCAGCGAGTGTTCACCCTATACAGAAGGTTACTTCAAGTTCAACTTACCTGAAGGCATGCCATGCGTCCAAGGTTACTGCGACAAGACAGTGAGTGAATGTTTACTTCACATGTGTCATATAACGTTACACTGTTTTCTGTACAGTTTACAAGCGATCACAATTTATGCCTTAACCAATTTCACACATTGGCCAAGCCTCTATTAGTGTCTTTGCGACGCGTCTTGACAGTGTTTATTTTGGTCAGCCAGCATTAGTCTTCTCTAGCATTTTATTTTCCACAGTTGTGCAAATTGTAAAGTGAATGTGAAGTGTGACTTTGATGTTAGATATTATTTATTTGTTAGATAATTTCAATTATTACGTTTATAGGGAGTTTGCAAAAAGCAAGTTGTAAACCTTGTGCAACGACTGTGGGACATTGTCGAGAACATTACCCCCTCGACACTGGGTGAGTAACTTACCACCAACACACTAGGTGAGTAACTCACTTCTGACACACAAGGTGAGTAACTCACCCATGACATACTAGGTGTGTAACTCATCCATGACACACTGGGTGAGTAACTCACCATGACACACAAGGTGACTAACTCACCCTGACACACTAGGTGAGTAACTCACCCTGACACACTAGGTAACTCACCCCTGACACACTAGGTGAGTAACTCACCCTGACACACTAGGTGAGTAACTCAACCTGACACACTAGGTGTGTAACTCACCCTGACACACTAGGTAACTCACCCATGACACACTAGGCGAGTAACTCACCCTGACACACTAGGTGAGTAACTCACCCTGACACACTAAGTGTATAACTCACCTTGACACACTAGGTGAGTAAATCACCCACGACACACTAGGTGTGTAACTCACCCTGACACACTAGGTGTGTAACACACCCTGACACACTAGGTGTGTAGCACACCCCTGAAACACTAGGTGAGTAACTTACCCTGATACACTAAGTGAGTAACTCACCCTGACAACCTAGTTGAGTAAATCACCCATGACACACTAGGTGTGTAACTCACCCTGACACACTAGGTGTGTAACGCACCCTGACACACTAGGTGTGTAGCCCACCCCTGATACACTAAGTGAGTAACTAACCCTGACATACTAGGTGAGTAACTCACCTCTGACACACTAGGTGTGTAACTCATCCTGGCACCCTAGGTGTGTAGCTCACCCCTGATACACTAAGTGAGTAACTAACCCTGACACACTAGGTGAGTAACTCACCTCTGACACACTAGGTGTGTAACTCATCCTGGCATTCTAGGTGTGTAACTCACCCATGATACACTAGGTGAGTAAGTCACCCTAACACACTAGGTATGTAACTCACCCTGACACACTAGGTGAGTAACTCACCCTGACATTCTAAGTGTATAGCTCACCCTGACACACTAGGTGAGTAAATCACCCACGACACACTAGGTGTTTAACTCACCCCTGACACACTAGGTGAGTAACTCACCCTGACACACTAGGTGAGTAACTCACCCTGACCCACTAGGTGAGTAACTCACCCTGACACACTAGGTGTGTAACTCGCCCTAACACACTAGGTGTGTAACTCATCCTGACACACTAGGTGAGTAACTCACCCTCACACACTAGGTGAGTAACTCACCATGACACACTAGGTGAGTAACTCACCATGACACACTAGGTGTGTAACTCACTCAGACACACTATGTGTGTAATTCACCCCTGACACACTAGGTGAGTAATGCACCCTGTCACACTAGGTGTGTAACTCATCCTGACACATACTAGGTGTGTAACTCATCCTGACACACTAGGTGTATGACTCACCCTGACACACTAGGTGATTAAATCACCCACGACACACTAGGTGTGTAATGCACCCTGACACACTAGGTGTGTAACTCACCCTGATACACTAAGTGAGTAACTCACCCTGACAACCTAGGTGAGTAAATCACCCATGACACACTAGGTGTGTAACTCACCCTGACACACTAGGTGTGTAACGCACCCTGACACACTAGGTGTGTAGCTCACCCCTGATACACTAAGTGAGTAACTAACCCTGACACACTAGGTGAGTAACTCACCTCTGACACACTAGGTGTGTAACTTATCCTGGCACCCTAGGTGTGTAGCTCACCCCTGATACACTAAGTGAGTAACTAACCCTGACACACTAAGTGAGTAACTAACCCTGACACACTAGGTGAGTAACTCACCTCTGACACACTAGGTGTGTAACTCATCCTGGCACCCTAGGTGTGTAACTCACCCATGATACACTAGGTGAGTAACTCACCCTAACACACTAGGTATGTAACTCACCCTGACACACTAGGTGAGTAACTCACCCTGACATTCTAAGTGTATAGCTCACCCTGACACACTAGGTGAGTAAATCACCCACGACACACTAGGTGTTTAACACACCCCTGACACACTAGGTGAGTAACTCACCCTGACACACTAGGTGTGTAACTCACCCTGACACACTAGGTGAGTAACTCACCCTGACACACTAGGTGAGTAATGCACCCTGTCACACTAGGTGCGTAACTCACCCTGACACACTAGGTGAATAACTCACCCTGACACACTAGTTGTGTAACTCATCCTGACACACTAGGTGAATAACTCACCCTGACACACTAGGTGAATAACTC
The DNA here is from genome assembly GCA_963995525.1 of Escarpia spicata. NCBI lineage: Eukaryota > Metazoa > Annelida > Polychaeta > Sabellida > Siboglinidae > Escarpia > Escarpia spicata. The sequence goes on from OZ023205.1 coordinate 57,984,328, forward strand.
ACCCTGACACACTAGGTGTGTAATTCACCCTGACACACTAGGTGAGTAACTCACCCATGACACACTAGGTGTGTAACTCACCCATGGCACACTAGGTGTGTAACTCACTCGGACACACTAGGTGTGTAATTCACCCCTGACACACTAGGTGAGTAACTCACCCTGACACACTAGGTGTGTAACTCACTCACGACACACTAGGTGAGTAACTCACCCTGACACACTAGGTGTGTAACTCACTCACGACACACTAGGTGAGTAACTCACCCTGACACACTAGGTGTGTAATTCACCCCTGACACACTAGGTGAGTAACTCACCCTGACACACTAGGTGTGTAACTCACTCACGACACACTAGGTGAGTAACTCACCCTGACACACTAGGTGTGTAACTCACTCATGTACACACACACACACACACAAACTACACACACGCACGCACATCTAGCTGGATTCTACTAAGGTGTAACTAAGTGAATGTGTGGTTCTAGTTAGCAAAACAAGACAATGTTGTGAAGATGACCACCGTGTGTGTTTCAGTACAATTCATGCGAGCCAACATCGTGGGCACTGTCATCATCCTGTCCCTTGTGTTGTGGATCCCGGCCAGTTGTATCATCAGTTACATCGTAAGTCTCCACTCTCACCCTCTACTCACACTAGTAAGTCTCTCACCCCCTACTCACACCAGTAAGTCTCCTCTCTCACCCCGTACTCACTCTAGTAAATCTCTCACCCCCTACTCACTAATAAGTGTTCTCTCTCATCCCCTACTCACACCAGTAAGTCTCCTCTCATCCCTTACTCACACCAGTAAGTCTCCTCTCATCCCTTACTCACACTAGTAAGTCTCCTCTCTCACCCCCTACTCACACTAGTAAGTCTCCTCTCTCACCCCCTACTCACACTAGTAAGTCTCCTCTCTCACCCCCTACTCACACTAGTAAATCTCTCACCCCGTACTCACACTAATAAGTGTTCTCTCTCATCCCCTACTCACACTAGTAAGTCTCTCACCCCCTACTCACACCAGTAAGTCTCCTCTCTCATACCCTACTCACACTAATAAGTATCCTCTCATCCCCTACTCATACTAGTAAGTCTCCTCTCTCATCCCCTATTCACACTATTATGTCCCCTCTCACCCCCTGCTCAGACTAGCAAGACTTCTCTCTAACCCCCTAATCAGACTAGTAAGTTTCCTCTCTCACTCCCTACTCAGACTAGTAAGTATCCTCTCTCACCCCCTACTCAGACTAGTAAGTCCCCTCTCTCACTCCCTACTCACATTATTAAGTCCCCTCTCTCACCCCCAACTCACTCTAATAAGTCCCCTCTCTCACCCCCCTCCTCACACTAGTAAGTATCTTCTATCACCCCCTACTCACTCTGGTAAGTCTCCATTCTCACGCCCTACTCACACTAGTAAGTCTCCACTCTCACCCCCTACTCACACTAGTAAGTCTCCACTTTCACCCCCTACTCACACTAGTAAGTCTCCTCTCTCACCCCCTACTCACACTAGTAAGTCTCCACTCTCACCGCCTACTCACACTAGTAAGTCTCCTCTCTCACCCCCTACTCATACTAGTAAGTCTCCACTCTCACCCCCTACTCACACTAGTAAGTCTCCACTCTCACCCCCTACTCACACTAGTAAGTCTCCTCTCTCACCCCCTACTCACACTAGTAAGTCTTCACTCTCACCCCCTACTCACACTAGTAAGTCTCCACTCTCACCCCCTACTCACACTAGTAAGTCTCCTCTCTCACCCCCTACTCACACTAGTAAGTCTCCTCTCTCACCCCCTACTCACACTAGTAAGTCTTCACTCTCACCCCCTACTCACACTAGTAAGTCTCCACTCTCACCCCCTACTCACACTAGTAAGTCTCCACTCTCACCCCCTACTCACACTAGTAAGTCTCCACTCTCACCCCCTACTCACACTAGTAAGTCTCCTCTCTCACCCCCTACTCACACTAGTAAGTCTCCTCTCTCATCCCCTACTCACACTAGTAAGTCTCTCACCCACTACTCACACCCGTAAGTCTCCCCTCTTACCCCCTACTCACACTAGTAAGTATTCTCTCATCCCCTACTCATACTAGTAAGTCTCCTCTCTCATCCCCTACTCATACTAGTAAGTCTCCTCTCTCATCCCCTATTCACACTATTATGTCCCCTCTCACCCCCTGCTCAGACTAGCAAGACTTCTCTCTAACCCCCTAATCAGACTAGTAAGTTTCCTCTCTCACTCCCTACTCAGACTAGTAAGTATCCTCTCTCACCCCCTACTCAGACTAGTAAGTATCCACTCTCACCCCTTACCCAGACTAGTAAGTCCCCTCTCTCACTCCCTACTCACATTATTAAGTCCCCTCTCTCACCCCCAACTCACTCTAATAAGTCCCCTCTCTCACCCCCCTCCTCACACTAGTAAGTATCTTCTATCACCCCCTACTCACTCTGGTAAGTCTCCATTCTCACGCCCTACTCACACTGGTAAATCTCCTCTCTCACCCCCTACTCACACTAGTAAGTCTCCACTCTCACCCCCTACTCACACTAGTAAGTCTCCTCTCTCACCCCCTACTCACACTAGTAAGTCTCCACTCTCACCCCCTACTCACACTAGTAAGTCTCCTCTCTCACCCCCTACTCACACTAGTAAGTCTCCACTCTCACCCGCTACTCACACTAGTAAGTCTCCACTCTCACCCCCTACTCACACTAGTAAGTCTCCTCTCTCACCCCCTAGTCACACTAGTAAGTCTCCACTCTCACCCCCTACTCACACTAGTAAGTCTCCACTCTCACCCCCTACTCACACTAGTAAGTCTCCTCTCTCACCCCCTACTCACACTAGTAAGTCTCCACTCTCACCCCCTACTCACACTAGTAAGTCTCCACTCTCACCCCCTACTCACACTAGTAAGTCTCCACTCTCACCCGCTACTCACACTAGTAAGTCTCCTCTCTCACCCCCTACTCACACTAGTAAGTCTCCACTCTCACCCCCTACTCACACTAGTAAGTCTCCACTCTCACCCCCTACTCACACTAGTAAGTCTCCACTCTCACCCCCTACTCACACTAGTAAGTCTCCACTCTCACCCCCTACTCACACTAGTAAGTCTCCACTCTCACCCCCTACTCACACTAGTAAGTCTCCACTCTCACCCGCTACTCACACTAGTAAGTCTCCACTCTCACCCCCTACTCACACTAGTAAGTCTCCACTCTCACCCCCTACTCACACTAGTAAGTCTCCACTCTCACCCCCTACTCACACTAGTAAGTCTCCACTCTCACCACCTACTCACACTAGTAAGTCTCCACTCTCACCCCCTACTCACACTAGTAAGTCTCCTCTCTCACCCCCTACTCACACTAGTAAGTCTCCACTCTCACCCCCTACTCACACTAGTAAGTCTCCACTCTCACCCCCTACTCACACTAGTAAGTCTCCTCTCGCACCCTCTATTCAGACTAGTTGCATAAATTTGCAAACAATGTACAGCATTGTGTAGGTGGGTGTAGATCATCTTCTCGAAATAAATTGCTACGGTGGTGCCACCTATGAAACATGTTAATACACACTGATGCTGTTGTGGATATCAGAACTGGACAGGTTGGTGAGTGACGTATTGGCAACCATGTCGCATCAGTTGAATCTGGGGTCTACTCAATGTGCTTGTGGAAGCCATTTTGCATTATTTAAAATCGTAACTGCGCCACCACATAATTACACTGGTAAGAGTAGATGGTAGATACGAAACACAGCTTTTTTAATTTGCTTACTCGTTAGGCCTTTCAGAATTATATTCCTTTTTCTCTGGTACGTACTATAAAATTTTTGGGTATGCAGGCAGGACATATTTTCTTTCTTGTATTATTTTTCCAGAAATTTGTTTAGTATAGTTATGTAATCATTTGAATATTGTGGTAATATTTGTTGCAAAAATGTTATCCCCAATTTCTTCACATCGACACGAGCAAAACATATCTTCGGTATTTTAACAGCAAGAGATTAGGTCTGGAGACGTAGTTACTGCATTCCATTGTGTGTGGATTTATGCAAGGTTGCAAATGAATGTTGTATTTCCCATTGTAGGACAACAAGAAAGAACGAGAAGAAGAGGAAGTAATGGAGTGGCAGGCTTCAAAGGTTAGTTATCTGTTTAACAGCTCTTAGTTATCACTAGTGTAATATTTAGTTGTTATGGTATTAGTTTTTTTCTGCTCGACATTTACAACTGTTTATATTAAGAATTAATTATCTAGTCATATTTTTTCTTTACACCTGCTTATCTTCTAAGAGTTGATAACATTTAGAAAGCATATCTGGGAATTTTTTTATTAAAAAATTAACAACTTAGTATAATAATGATGATAATTACGAGGGTGACTGAAATTTACATTTCCGCCCAGGAAAACATTCTGTTGTTGAAATTGGTCATGCGTCTTTCTTCGAGTGTCTAGCTGCTGTTAGTTAGCATGCAGGAAGGAGATCAATATATGAGGCATGTAGTGACTGAATCATGACAGTAATCAAATATGTTTTTCATTTAAAATAAGTTCATTTAAAGGTTCTTGAATGTTTTATGATACATTTTATCAAAAATAGATAAGCGAGCGAAAAAGCGATCCCAACAATATTGATGTCGTTTGAAAGTTTAAGCTTTCTGCTTTTCAAACATACACATGGTTTCCTGATAATCATTCCTAAAATTAACTAAAAACGGACCTACAACCGGGCCCGTTCCAGTGTCGTAGACACTGCGAACGATGTTGTTTCGTCGACACAGTTCACCAATCTACCAATTGAGGCACCACTATCTGATTTCGTAGTATAAGCTCCACCTACTTTCAAACGGCTGCTAAAATGTCATACGCGAAGTAGGCGTGACGTCACAATCATGTATATCAACCAATCAACGCAACGTATTTAGACCCGTTGGGTGGTGTACGTTATTGTGACGTCACGCCGATGTAGAGATATATCGGTTTCGTTGCGATCAAAGCACATCAATTTCGCCGCGGTTTAAAAGTGGGTGGAGCTTATAACACGAAATCAAGAAATGGTGAAGTGCGCATGTGTGAACCTATGCAAATGAGGAAAATAGTGCCGCAATCAGAACATTAGTGTACCGAGTACCCGCCGCCAACATCGTTCGGAACCGTACAGAACACCGAAAACGGCGTGATTGTAGGTCCGTTTATCGGTGTTCTTTAAACTGTTACTGGGAAATCTAGATGACGCTAAAATTACAAAAGTGCATCCTTTCAAATGATACCAAGATCATTGGGACAGGACGAGCCGTAAGGGTGCTAGCGACCTTATAATTTCATGTTTTGGACGTGTTCTGAGTTGTTCATTTTTCGCTCGCTTATCTATTTTTTTATTTTATGGATAATAATTTTAATGCTACATTAACTGTTCATGAAATCAACAAAACATTGGTACATACAAACTGTGACATTAACTTATTTTGTTGTTCAAGTACATTGTGAAGATGAGAACTTAATATTTTGCCTGTGTTCACAGAATCGTTCACTCGTGCGGCCGAAGGATATGGAGAAGATACACACCGTTCAAAGGCCCATCAGACGCTCTGTTCAAGTCTCCAGAGCTCCTACTGCCCGACTCATACAGCAGTACAGCTCACATGCCTAGACTCACAGTACAGCTCACATGCCTAGTGTCACAGTACAGCTCACATGCCTAGAGTCACAGTACAGTTCCCATTCACTCAATAATTGAGCTCCCATGTGTATAGTTGAACTTGCATGTGTACGCCCAGTCAATAGTTGAGCTCCCATGTGTATATGCACTCAATAGTTGAGCTCCCATGCAGAGACAATGGCAGACAAGACACAACATACTGGCATTCACTTGTAGCAAACTGACTCTAGTAGCTATACACTCACAACGTAGTAGCCCTCTCTTGTATCAAATTGCCTCTGGTAGCAACTGTAGCAAACTGCAGACGTGACTACGCAAGCATATCTGCCATCAGTCAGACTTTCACAACCTTTAAAAAACTCAATGTGCCTTGATTTTTCCACTGTGTGCTAAGCAGTCTGTGGAATATTGCTGAACAAACACAAAGCTCAAAGACCAACACGATATCCCATCACTGTGTGTGATATTGCAATCTAGAAAATATTTGTATTTAAGCTTGGTCTGATATTTAAGTTTTTGGCCGTCGGGTGCCCAGGATATGTATGTATATATACAGAAATATTGTTGCCTTATGTGTGCATGTTTGTGTGCTAGTGCTTACACGCGTTTATGTTCATGTACGTAAACGCATTTGTACTTTTTTTACGTCATATACGTTATATTACCTTTAGCATAATGGTATACTTTTAAAGTATTGCAAGTAGATGGTAGGTACAAGTAGATAGTAGGTATACATTAGTGTTTGGACACTAGACTTGGAGACATGGTCACTTTAGCCTGTCTGTATGTGAATAAAGTGACACTTATGAACTGACATTGTCTTTGCATGTATTTGTCAGTCAGCTATCAACCAGGTCTACAGTTCCCATGTCCGTGTAGTATCATCTCATCGAGAACAACCCCGATGTTGTGAATGGTTTCAGTGGAGATATTTCCAGCTCCAAAAATCCTTCACTTCCCAAGATGTGTCACAACTAGATTTTTAAAACTTTCATCGGATTTCTTCTTGATAGATTATGTCTATTCAACTTATAGATTAAACTACCCTACTTTTCACAAATAATCATCTTCACAAGCCAGGGTTCGTAGTTGTCTACCCCTGGCATTTACCCCACACACTTTGAATGTGATGTATAACTTGTAATTCGACTTTGTTTTTGTCCTGTGATTCCAGGAGCCAGTCCAACTTAAAAGTAAATTCAAGGAAGTGCCCGTCGTTGACTTGGTGGCCCACTGATAACTTCACGCAGTAAACATGACTTGGTCACAACTGTAACATAAAGCTTTTACCGGGGGTACTTCTATTAGTACTCCAATCAGCATCGAGAGATAATCACTGGCAAAGAAGGCTTAGTGCACGTTAATAGCCCCTAAAACACTTATTCTAAAAATAAAAATGAGTCGGCAGCGCCACCTGGCTGAAGACGCAGCTGAAAACTGTTGTAATTTCCCCCAGTGGATTTACTGGAGTCGGTCATCGAAGCAAAGGCATTATACAGGTTAGGCAGACATTTTATTTCTTGCATAATGTCTATGTGTTCAGATAGGTATAAAGAGTCTCGGTGCAGTTATTCCAAGAAAATATTTACAATTCCCACTCCCATCATTCACCCATCAAAGGCCATGTATATTTGGCAATAATACTTACATTATGTTTACCCACATTATAACGTTCTTAGAAACATCACCTGTAAGATACATCAGCCAGAAATGAGATAATTTACGTAGGCTACATCTGATTGCATTAGTGATGTGGTTTAACAACCCATTGATTAACAACAGGGTGATTAGGAGGAGATCAAATAGAAGTTTCTTAAGAGTGGTTATAAAAATACATCACCGATAGAAGTCTCTCACTAAGAACTAAAACTAGAGGACACAAAATAACATTAGTGACAGAACAGTGTAGATTATGTATCAAAAAGTATTTATCACAGGACAATAAATGAATGAAACCGATTATCTGCCGACTGTGTAAATGCTAGCAGAATTAGGGTGTTTAAAAACTAAAGTAACACCTCTCAGAAAGTCCGGTAATACATAGATATACACACATTATTGAATACATAGATATACACACATTACTGGATTCTCGATAAGCCAAAGGTCCACTTGCTGTCTGGACTTTTGCTCTGGATGACAATCTTGTTAAATCCTGATTTCCAAATATCTGCTCAAGGAATGAATCATTCCTGTGTATGTTAGCCTGATTGTGGCACAACCTAGGGCCCTGGCCCAATCATAGGCTCGACTGGCAAAGATGATTTGATACCATTACAAACTGTAGAATTTACGCATCCAGGATCTGACATCAAAGTCCAAATTATGAGCATAACCACCACGAAGCTTCACCTTAGAAACCGTATTTACATACATGTATTTATATTACAAGCACACATGAGATGCGCCATCAAAGCAGGAGTTTGTGCAAAGTGGAGGTGGTGGCTTTGTTGAGATGTAACACAAGCTTAGGTGTTTCAATAGTGGGTCGATTACGCAACGCCTGAAATGGACTGACACTATAAACATGAACGTTATCAATTGGTACTGTAACCAGATTTGAGAAGTTAGTTTCAAGTAAAATACAATAAACGAATGCCACAAAGCCATTCACACAGCGAAAAGACACCAGAAAATAGATTTTATTAATCTGGTTTCTCCTCAAATAGTATTAAATATGGTCAACTCCCAGTTACCGATGTAGCCCTTTAATTGTCTCCACCGCGAAATCCAGAATTTTGTGAAGCTTGCGAATTTAACTCCACAGTCCAGTGCAGACAAGAGAGCACCTTTGTTTCTGACGAAATCATGCATTGTTCTAGGTGTGTCGGCAGAGTTACTGCATCCGTGATGGAGCTAGACGCTAAACGAGCGACTGTAAGAGTTGACAATCATGTTAATTGGCTCGAGCCCGGGACACAGTACCCCAAAATAATGGAAACTGCAATGTTAGTGAGGACGGGTTAAATCACAAATAATGATATGAAACATCATTATATACATACAACACACATATATCACTTGCGGTGCCTAACACGCGTGGACAGCCAGTAAACATATTACCCTTGTCAGTAGAAACATACAGCTTGTGGAATGTGTAGTGTCACAGCAAGTGCACAGAGGTCACAACAACGTTCATTAACAAAATTGCACAGTTTGTATAGTTTTGTCGAGATCCTGCCATTTGCCGGCTGTCACGTCTTCACTTTGCTCCTGCCGTTTCTTGAGAATCCATTTCTAGGTATGTGTGACTTTGTATTCCTGGTCACAAACAGTGTCTCCTCGTCGCTGGTGACGTCAGACAGTCGCAGACTACCATATTGGTCCATGTCTGAAACAATACCAACCGAGACTGTAAATAGCCACTGCAAAACACTCGGAGAACGAAATGTAAGACACATACACAACCCGGCCCACATATCTTTGTGTAACTATTCTGAAGTAGCACGACGTCTGATACGAGTGAATTTGTGCGAAGTGGGCCTAATGGGTTTTGTTGACATGACATGCACAGGCCTCACTATTCTAGCATCATTTTCAGTAGTATGTTGATTACACAAAGTCTGAAATGGCCGAAGTGACACTACAAACATGAACATTACCAACTGGTTCTTTAAGCAGACTATTGTTTTGAGCGAAATATTTACGATAATGAAATAACACAAAATACGCCATCTGTGCAGTGAAAATAAGCGACAACATAGGTTTTACAAATCAGTTTACTCCTCAGAAGGTATTAGTTACAGCCAATGTATCCTGATAGTTATGTATATAATGCAAAACCAAGTGTTTGTGTACAGTTTGTAAATTTGAGACCACTAAATAAGACAGGCCAGACAATTATGGGAGCAGATATAAACGGTGGGTTGGAGTGGCACAGAAACGATGTGTTTGAGTTGTATATAAGCACTCAAGTCTAAAACGTATTAGTTAAGTACAATGACATATCTAGGATCTCACTGAGGGGTCAAGCATTGTAACCCATCAGTTTTCCATATTAAACTCAAGTGACGCAGCAAGTTACATAGGAACAAAAAATAAACAGGCCATGGCCCTTGCTCTAAGGCCAGGGGTAGTAGCAGACTAGCAGCAGTAGTACACACAATCCCTGGCATGTATCACAATCATTTGTACTTCGCCCCACTTGCTGTCACGTCCCATGATTCTAGGAACCTGCTCAATTTTAAAGAAGAATTTAAGGCATTACCTGTCCACCCAGCAAAGACAGGTAATTAAAGCAAATACATGCAGGTCCAATTAGTGAAATCTGTAACATGATTGCTTAATGTTCAAAGGGATACATTCATGTTTTGATAGGCTGAAATGCCTGGGGTACTAATGTATTCAGCAGACCTTGGCTCATGAGAATGCTGTGGCCTCCTCACGCTGCTGGATAAGCACTATGTAGTATGTACATGGACAAACCTTTAGGTATAAGTTTTAAGCGGTCCACAGCATCGTCTGGTCCATTATCTACGTCAGGCAGCAGGGAGTACCGACACCGTTTCTTCGGTTTTAATTTTTGCCATCTATAAAATAACGTTCAGTGTTTTTTGTCATATGATCTGTCAACACATTTACCCAAAATTCAGAGCACGATTAAACAAAAATATACATCACAGATACAGACTAGATCTGGGTCAGGTCTATTAAGTCCCATCCACGATACCAGCTCCTACTTCTCAGATGTAATGCTACAAGTTTCTGTTCTGATTCCAACACGACTGTAAGTACAATATATTATAGTCACTATCATTATTATTCTATTGCATAAAATCTTCATTAAGCCAAATGAAAAAACATTGGAAGCATTACATAGCATACCGGGTAGTTGAGTGACCTTTTCTTGAGTACTACAGGCTTGAACAATTTCTTCACTTGTGGAATCTGCCTCGGTTATTCCCAAGTAAACAGACCATGCTAATTTGTTATCCTATTTAAAGTCATGTGTGGATGGGTGATCATCAACGTGTACGTGTTATAACATGTCAGCTTTACATGTGACTGTGACTCTGCTTTCCAAACATACTGGTAGATTGTAACTGGGTTAAACTGAGTGGTGAATCAGGTCACCAAGCTAGGATCACCTACCTCTTGCATAGACAGATGGCTAGCCATACAAAGCCCGTGCAGGCAACAACCAGGATGAAGCTTATAATAATCACATAGAGAACGCTCCAATCTGAAAAATCACCAAATCTATTCAAAAAACATCAGGAAATTACCTTCGAGCTAACAATCTATTTAATATGCATGAGTTAAAGTACATTTTTCTTTCTTCTGAATACGTACTCTTTTCCTTTCTGTTTGCCTCGTGACTAAATGAACACTTTTCTGACCTGGCTGACTTCAGGGTCAAAGAAGGCTTCTCACCTGGCCGACTTCAGGGTCAAAGAAGGTTTCTGACCTGGCTGACTTCAGAGGGATAATGCATTGACCCAATGGAGAATGATCTGAATGATTTGTGAGTAACCATAAGTATTTGATCTGGGGTCATGGCATGTACCGTTTTTTATCTGGCCGACTTGGAGTGCAATGGGACGTATGTGGGCCTGTTTTACGAAATGACTTACAAACTTCAAAGTTCACCTCATCGGTGATATTATGTTTACGATTTCTCACAAGTGAAGTGTCACTCACCGCAGTTGCTCTCTGCGTCTGTGAAGTAAACGTTCACAAAGTTCTCCATCCAGAACGGTTCACACACGCACCGCTTCGTGTTCTCACTGCAGTGGCCATGGCCTGAACAGTTGTTGTGGCAAACTACAACAGATCACATCACAATACTTTACTCCTTTCTTATACCTTTTTCTCTGGCCACATTATGTTATTTTATGACGTACTAAATATACTATTTATAATGGTTAATTGAACGCAGCAATCAAAACTCATACATGTAGTACAACATTGTTAATATACCTCTGGCACGGTGTCCGGAATTGGAATTGATCCTCAATCTAAATTCTAGAGTTGAAACTGATTTTCAAAAATTAGTATGGAATTTAATTTACTATTAAACGGTAAGTAAGGTAAGTTCTTATATAGCACAGTATCCAGTCCTCAGGACTGCTCAAAGCACTTTACACTTTACTCCCTGCCGATTTATACTGCTTTACGAATGCAAGACTCTAGTTCAAACTATCTTAGTATCGCTAATAATGCCGCTAAATATAAATCTTCTCCAAATCGTTCTTGGTGTGACAAAACCTTGCCTTTATTCGTACCAATTTCACCTGGACACAATTCTTAGGCCACACCAACCGAAGTGTGGCAACAAATGCTTTGTTTTATATACACATAACCACTGTGACTCAACCTTTTTATTAAGACCATAGCCCACTTTTAATTCTGTCTGCCAACTCCTCATCATCTATGATAGACTCCTACCCTGGATAACCCTGGATAACCCTGGATAACCCTGGATAACCCTGGACATCCAGGCCAACATTGGCAACTTACCAAGTCTATTGAGAGCACCTGCCTTATAACATAACAGCTCATTATGTAGTTTGTAGGATGACGTATTATCCAACTTTATGCCTACCATTTCACTCACTATTAAAAACAATGATTCAAAACACTGGCAAACTGCAAACTGTTGTAGCTGAATGACAGCTCCCTCTGACAATAAGTCACAACTATATATGGAACTACCAAATTGTAAACACCTGCATGACGTTTTGTGTGTTAGTGAATGCAGATGTAACATTGTTCCGTCACTGACCATCCGCAACATCGGGATTACAATCGACTCTGGACTAACAATGTCGTCACACGTGTCACAGATGTCCAAGTCAGTGTACTACCATCTCTACGCAATTAAAAAAATAAGACATTGTCTTACTACTGATGTGTGTAAGACACTAGTCCCCCTGCTACATCTGCTTGTAGTCCCGCACTACAACTTAGAGGGCTATGGCAGACGAGCTTTCTGCTTGTCTGGACCTACGCTCTGCTAATAAACGTTCGTCAAATAGACACTTTGAATTAATTCAAAACTTGCCTTAAAACTTAGCTATTTAAGCAGGCGTACTTCGACTGAGGAACTGTGCGGTAGGACACTTTTTATGAACATGTATTTAATCAATTAATAATTTTTTAAATTATATAATATATTTTAATTTATTATTATTAATCTTTTAATAAAATTTTATATATTATAATATATATTCTTTTAATTAATTATCTTAATATTTGTGCAAATATGTCATGTATTTTAGTTACATTATATATACAATCTTGTAAATATTAATATTATATTTACCGGCATCCTTATACATATATATTTTTACATTTGTTTCGATGTACGTTTTATAATGTGTGTACGCGGCTATGAACGGGCTGGTCCCGGAGATATGGCGCTAGTAATAATAACAATAACTACAAGGAGTGTTTACCTAGTGTGTTTATTCGCTCGACTTTGAAGTCAAAAAGGTCTGCATTGGTGCGTAACTTCTTCCTGAGTACCTCGACCACCTCGGTGCCAGGGAGGACCTTGTTGGAACTCTCGGCAGTCGTCTCCACATAGAACGTCATCACCAAACTGAAGTACAAACAGAGACACCCATTCTAGTTGATGTCACATGGAGAGTCTGACAAATAAACCACCAGATCAAACTGGTGAATGCTCCCCAGAATACTTCCTGGATGCTGCCCCATGAGATGCTGCCACTGGATGTTGCCCGTTGATGTCCCCTGGATGCTACCCCTTGATGCCCCCTGGATGCTACCCCTGGATGCTCCCCTGGATGTTACCCGATGATGCTCCCCCTGGATGCTGCCCCTAAATGCTGCCCCTGGATGCTCCCCCTGGATGCTCACCTTGTTGAAGTTCCCCTTTTCGACCCCTTGATGGTACCCCTTTACCCCTTAATGCTGCCCCTGGTGCTACCCAATCTTCAATGATTCACCCAGAGAGCATCAACAAAAAGTAGTTTCTTGCATAACCTACACATACGCATACATGCATGCATATGCACACACACACACACACACACACACACACACACACACACACACACACACACACACACACACACACACACACACACACACACACACACACACACACAAACACACACACACACACACACACACAAACACACACACACAGACACACACAGACAAACACACCAAAATAGATACATTAATACTAGCTCACTCACCAGCCAATGTCTTGATTCATATCCAGTGTTTCTACGTGCACGTTTAAGTCCCGTTTCTCTGACGCCGAGTGCATCAGCAGAGCTATGTTTGCCAGCAGATTCTTCTACAAGAACCATAACAATCTGTCTGGTTGGTGCAAGGATAATTGGCAGCACAGAACACTTTTGTTGCCAGTCTTGAATTAATCTAAAGCGTGCCTTTCAGCATGCAGGCGGCTTGCGTGGCGGCCACTCACATCAGTCACAGCCACTACTGCTCAGTTTAGTTCTTTCCAATAACAAAACCAGTGTCATTTGAGCCATCTATTTAATTGATACTGACCCATTCCATTTGTGCCGGTTGTGCCAATGATAGTCATTAATGTGGGCCCCTAGACTTGGAACTATTAGTCACATGAGAGGAAACACAGTAAACAGCAGCTAAGGAAGTTATGCAAGAAGCATACACGACATTCCTACCTTGTTGGCTTCAGTGAATTCTGTAATGTCTTCTTTTAGATACATCTCCACCAGGTCGTTCTTGTACAAATCTGAAAGTAACAGTTATCATGAAAGACAGGCACATATAAATAACACACGCAGGCATTATCAGCACTGATCAGTCTTCATTTAATTCTCGGGATACCAGATTCTCTGACAGATTCTGGGACTTTTGCAACTGATATTTTGACATTTTGACAAATGTTCTATCACCAGGGATGAGTGACATTCAGAGAAAAAAATGGAAATTTTGCTGTGGCCCACATTTCAGCCCGAGAGGACTGTCTCATCTATTCGGGGGGAGATATTTTTTAATTGTAGACGATATATGGTGTATTTTGAGCAATATTAAATATAAAATCTTAACATTTCCAATAGCAAAAAAGCACACGGACTCACGCACACATTGTCATAGTATTAACTCATTTGTTAATGATATTTTCTTGGCTGAACCCGAGTTGGCTGACGGGCAGCTTTCTCCTTGGCCAGCTTTGTCAAAACAGCCCGTTGATGGGCTATTCTAGCTTTCTTCGTTGCCAGCTCAACTGCTTCCTTAGCTTTGTATTTGGTGGCTGCCTTCGTCTTTGACATGTTCAGCTCAGTTTTCTTCTCCTCCTTCATCTTTCCTTCCTCGGCAAGAAGGATGGAGTACATTTTGTATGCACCCCTCGTGTTGTGAACGAGGCGACCAGTCCTGTTTGGGGAAGTCCTATATAGCAGTGTTGTTCCTTGCCATGAGTGAGTACTTCATTGTCTGGATAGTGTTGAATGTACTAACATTCTTTCTGGCAGTGGCAGTATTTATGATGCTAGACATGTGACTAAAACACCCTTCCACTTGAGGACCATGAAAGCAGCTCATCATTGCAGCCACCAGCTTTGACAAGGCTGGGAACTTGCCAGTAGAGAATATGGTAGCCCACCACGAGTCCAATCTGGAAGTTGTGGGTGCTTGTGGAAGTGTGTTGTCTACATGGAATCAGCGAACTTCCATGTGATAGGCCCTCTGTTCAGGTTCTAATAGAACATTGGTGACCAGCGTGGGCAGTGCCAGCGTGTGTACCTCAATGCCTTCGGTTCCCCTCTGACTGTAGCCTGTAGGATCCAATCCGCATAGTTGACATCGGCCTCGCACCACAAACAGTAAGATTTCCCTGATGCTGATAATTTACTGATGAATATATCCAACATAGTGTCTCCAGCCGATCTCTCCAGCCATGCCCAATTCCACTTATTCTTGACACTTCTGTTAATGTCCTTCACGCAACATTTGTCTTGCCGTACAACAAATCGTTGATTAGTCATTGTGTTCGAAAATGATCGACATCTCCACAAAATACATCGTCGTTTCCTATTGGTCCACTGCTTCTGTGCGCGCGCTTTGAAATTATTAAGTGAACAGCCGACAGAACTAAGGGTTTTACTTCGCAAATTAACGGGTTCGGTTGGGTCGGTTCTGTCTCTAATCGCCAGGCAGCGTCATTAACATGTGGTGACACTCGGTGGATACATGGTTAACTCAATCCGCAGACAGATCGTCAGTGAATTGTCCAGGATTGTATATGCCCTACCCCCCAACATAATTTTTTTTCTCCCCAGAATTACACGATTCACAAAAGTGATCTTTGGAGCAGTATAAAAACCAGAATTCTGGCAAAAAACGGAAATTTCTCATCCCTGTATCACCTTTACTGCTGCTTGTGATTTCTTATTTTTGTAGAATTCCAAGTTTCATTGTTTTGATTAACATGACAACAACAGAGAAAGTGTCTGTACTTACAAGGCATGAAAACAACAAAAGAGGCATTGTCTGCACTTACAAAGCATGATAACAACAACAGAGGCAGTATCTGTACTTACAAGGCATGACAACAACAAAAGAGGCATTGTCTGCACTTACAAGGCATGACAACAACAACAGAGGCAGTATCTGTACTTACAAGGCATGACAACAACAGAAGCAGTATATGTACTTACAAGGCATGACAACAACAACAGAGGCAGTATCTGTACTTACAAGGCATGACAACAACAGAGGCAGTATCTGTACTTACAAGGCATGACAACAACAGAAGCAGTATCTGTACTTACAAGGCATGACAACAAAAGAGGCAGTATCTGTACTTACAAGGCATGACAACAACAGAAGCAGTATATGTACTTACAAGGCATGACAACAACAGAGGCAGTATCTGTACTTACAAGGCATGACAACAACAGAAGCAGTATCTGTACTTACAAGGCATGACAACAACAGAGGCAGTATCTGTACTTACAAGGCATGACAACAACAGAGGCAGTATCTGTACTTACAAGGCATGACAACAACAGAAGCAGTATCTGTACTTACAAGGCATGACAACAACAGAGGCAGTATCTGTACTTACAAGGCATGACAACAACAGAGGCAGTATCTGTACTTACAAGGCATGACAACAACAGAGGCAGTATCTGTACTTACAAGGCATGACAACAACAACAGAGGCAGTATCTGTACTTACAAGGCATGACAACAACAGAGGCAGTATCTGTACTTACAAGGCATGACAACAACAGAAGCAGTATCTGTACTTACAAGGCATGACAACAACAGAGGCAGTATCTGTACTTACAAGGCATGACAACAACAGAGGCAGTATCTGTACTTACAAGGCATGACAACAACAGAAGCAGTATCTGTACTTACAAGGCATGACAACAACAGAGGCAGTATCTGTACTTACAAGGCATGACAACAACAGAGGCAGTATCTGTACTTACAAGGCATGACAACAACACAGGCAGTATCTGTACTTACAAGGCATGACAACAACAGAAGCAGTGGCTGTACTACTGAGGCCTTCTTCATCTAGTACAGTCAATTCAAAGATGTAGCGTCCGACAACAAGGTTAGTGAGTGCCAACACAGATTGCTTGTCCGAGTTATTCAAAACAACCTACAGCAAGAGGAAAATCTCATTAAATGTTGTAGCAGATTGATGTTGATATTTATCTTATGTAAACAATTTATTTATTTAAACATTAAAAGACAATTTGCTTTAATTTACTGATATCTTATATTAACTTACATATATTTTTCTATATATATTTTTTTCATTTACAGATGTGGCACTTGATAAAATTAAATATTATTCTTAAGGTTTACTTGTACTAGTGCATTAATGCATATTGTTGCAGTGGTTGAATCGTCTTGCTGGTCAAGTTTATACATGATACACTAAAGGCCTGTGAGCTATTAATTGTCCAAATGTTAGGTGACACTTTGCTGCCCGTTTACTTACCCCAGCTGCCAAACTGTTCGCATTCTTCACCCACTTGTATGACACAATGCCTTTGTCGTCAGTCGACTTGGAGCCGTCAAGACTGACAAATGAGACCGGCATGTAGACCTTCTGGTCATCCCCCGCATCAGCAACTGGAGGCTTGTTCGTGTCTACAAACACATGCACACAACACTGAGCACAATTCACCCTCCCTCGCTCTCCCTCGCTCTCCCTCGCTCTCTCTCGCTCTCCCTCGCTCTCACTCGCTCTCACTCACTCTCACTCGCTCTCACTCGCTCTCACTCGCTCTCACTCGCTCTCACTCGCTCTCACTCGCTCTCTCTACAGTTCTCTCCCACTCTCTCCAGCCCTCTCTATCTCTCTCGCAACGAACCATGGTCGAGTATAATGATCCAAGTCATTGTAAAGACGAAGATGATGATGATATCCAGTCAGAAACTGAAAAGGCCAATTCACGAATTACAGACCCTGCTGCACCCATCAAAACTAAAGATAACTTTTATTTATATTGCACAGTTTCCAGTACTCAAAGCATCTAACACTTCCGTCCCTTCAGTTGAGCACCATCTCAACTTTTCTGGGAAGCATTCAGCTATGCTGCAATCACTGTGTGAAAAATATCTGTACACAAATATCCACCACTGGAGCAATGTGGTGTGAACGAACTTGCCCAAGGTTCAAGATGGCATCAAGAGGAATCAGACCCAGAACCTGTGGGTTGAGAGTGATGCTCTAAACACTGCACTACCACGCCCATGACAACAAACACACACACACACAGTTCAGTAATAACAGGGTTAGTAGCCATCACAAAACACACACATACACAGTTACATAATAACAGGGGTAGTAGCCATCACAACAAACACACACACTGTTAAGTAATAACAGTGGTAGTAGCCATCACAACAAACACACACACAGTTCAGTAATAACAGCGGTAGTAGCCATCACAACAACCACACACACACAGTTCAGTAATAACAGCGGTAGTAGCCATCATAACAAACACACACACACACTGTTAAGTAATAACAGCGGTAGTAGCCATCACAACAAACACACACACACACACAGTTCAGTAATAACAGGGGTAGTAGCCATCACAAACACACACACAGTTCAGTAATAACAGGAGTAGTAGCCATCACAAACACACACACAGTTCAGTAATAACAGGGGTAGTAGCCATCACAACAAACAAACACACTTAAGTAATAACAGTGGTAGTAGCCATCACAACAAACACACACAGTTCAGTAATAACAGGGGTAGTAGCCATCACAAACACACACACAGTTCAGTAATAACAGTGGTAGTAGCCACCACAACAAACACACACTGTTCAGTAATAACAGTGGTACTAGCCATCACAACAAACACACACAAACAGTTCAGTAATAACAGGGGTAATAGCCATCATAACAAACACACACACACAGTTAAGTAATAACAGGGGTAGTAGCCATCACAAACACACACACAGTTCAGTAATAACAGCGGTAGTAGCCATCACAACAAACACACACACACACACACATAGTTCAGTAATAACAGGGGTAGTAGCCATCACAACAAACACATACACACACAGTTCAGTAATAACAGGGGTAATAGCCATCACAACAAACACATACACAGTTAAGTAATAACAGGGTTAGTAGCCATCACAAAAAACACACACAGTTACGTAATAACAGGGGTAGTAGCCATCACAAACACACACAGTTAAGTAATAACAGGGGTAGTAGCTATCACAAACACACACACAGTTCAGTAATAACAGCGGTAGTAGCCATCACAACAAACACACACACACACATAGTTCAGTAATAACAGGGGTAGTAGCCATCACAACAAACACATACGCACACAGTTCAGTAATAACAGGGGTAATAGCCATCACAACAAACACACACACACACACACAGTTAAGTAATAACAGGGTTAGTAGCCATCACAAAAAACACACAGTTACGTAATAACAGGGGTAGTAGCCATCACAACAAACACACACACACAGTTCAGTAATAACAGCGGTAGTAGCCATCACAACAAGACAAGAAAATCGGCTTACTAGAGTCGAGAATTGAAGACCTTGAACAATACTCCAGAATTGATGACATCATTATCACTGGACTCGCCATCAAACACCAAACGTACGGTAGAGAAACGGCAACAGCGAGTAACGCAAACACCGATGCAGAAGCACCGCAAGAAGAACTGGCGACATTGGAAGAGAAAGTCGTAAAGTTCTTCAGTTCTCAGTGCGGGCAACAGATCTGCATCGACGAACACGAGTCAACACCGAACCACCGCACCACCACGTATAATCGTACGCTTCTCCAACAGGAAAGCTAAAGTGAATGTTCTGAAATGGGGCAAGAAACTACGCGGCACCAACGTTTATGTAAACGAACATTTGACGGCAAAGCAAGCAAACCTCACGAAAGCCGCCCGTCTACTGAGAAAGCAAGGAAAAATCCAGTCAACGTGGACGAGAAATTGCAAGATCTTCGTGAAAGCGAACGGTCCTGCGGACAGTGCCAAGATTCGACTCGTTAAGTGCATGGACGATTTCCGCGACTTTGATGTCTGACTCCACCGGCGAAATGAACTTTACGTCTACGACTATGTTGTTTTTGTTGTTGTTGTGCATCTTCTATACTAGTTTTGCACACTGCGTGACTCTGTCTTTGGTGTCTGATTCCACCGAAATTAACTCTACGACTCAGCTGTTTTTGTTGATGTTGTCCATCCACTGTATTACAGTTGTACACTGTGTGTTTGTTCTTATTGATAACAATGGTCAAAACTGTATATTACTTTATTATTGCAAACATATTGCTTTGCTGTTTCTATTTCATGTAATACCTACTATCTACCATTTACATGGCTAACACCGTGAAAGAAAATTACTCACTCTCAAATTGTGATGATATGGATAACATATTTGGAACCTACAAATATACTGAACACAGCAGGTGTCATTTTGAGAAGGATGTCGATCCTGAAAATAATTATTACAACAACATATCAACATCTTGTAAATATTATACAGAACAACAATTCAATAATGAGGTAAACAGAAATTATGATGGTGGTCTGTCTTTGGTACATTTTAATGCTAGAAGTCTGAGTACTAGCTTCAGCGATATACAAAAAATTCTCTCAAATCACTTAATGTAAAGTTTGATATTATAGCAATAAGCAAAACGTGGCTGAGCAAGGACTCATCTCCTTTATATATGTTTAATGATTATGATGCTTTTCATGTTGTTAGAGACAACAGAAAAGGTGGAAGTGTGGTGATTTATGTTAACAAGAAGCTAAATGGGCGATTATGCAAAACAAAGTCACTAATAGTTGATAACGTACTAGAATGTGTTACTGTAGAATGTGAAATTAACCGACACAAAACTGCACTGGTCAGTTGTGTATATAGGTGCCCTGGGTCTAACATGGTTTCATTTTATGACAATATTGAACAATTGTTTAGTCGTATACGTTGCACCAAAACCATATATGCATGTGGTGATTTCAATATAGATTTGTTTAAATGTGATAGTCATAATGGAACCAAGCTATTTGTAGATCTTATGTAGTCTTGGTCTATACCCTTTCATTAATAGACCTAGCAGAATTACTACTACCTCTGCAACCCTTATAGACAACATTTTTACTTCTGAACTTGAGTTAAAGATTGATAGTGGTCTATTAGTAAATTATATCAGTGATCATCTTCCTGTATCTGCTCTGTGCCATTGTACTGTAAAATATAACGTGAACGAACATTCTAACAAGTGTATTCGTCATCTTAGGAAGAAAACATCAATGCATTGAAGTGTAACTTAATGCAACATTCTTGGCATACTGTTATCGGTAGTGAAAATGCAAATATAGCATATGACAACTTTCTTCATGATTTTACACAAATGTACAACAAACATTGTCCTGTGTCAACTGTACGACCTAAAGTATTAACAATTAATTAAAAAAAAACGTGGTTTACTAAAGGACTCAGAAACGCATGTATCAAGAAAAATCATTTGTATAAAGCATTTCTGTCATCCAGATCAATTATCTCGGAAACTAGATATAAATCATATAAAAATAAATTAACAGGTATTCTCAGATCCACTAAGAAACAATATTATAGCAGTTTACTCACACAGAAAAAAAATGACATTGCTGGCACCTGGAAAGTACTTAAAACTGTAATGGGAACACCTGGCTTAGGAAATCACTACCCAGATCAGTTTGTTAATGATGGCATAACCATTAGTAATAAGGAAGATGTAGCGAACATGTTTAACAATTATTTTACTAATATCGGTCCGGAGCTGTCAAAGGATATAACGGCACCAACAAATGTTTCTATTTATGACTACCTAGAAAACAGAAACAGTAACAATTTATTTCTAACTCCAGTTAATGAAGATGAAGTTATCCGAGCTGTGAACAATTGGGAAAGTAAAACATCCACAGATTGTGAAGACATAAGTATGCATTTGGTCAAAGAAGTTATTAACTCCATTGCAAAACCTATCACTTATATTTGTAATCTATCTTTCACTTCTGGAGTATTCCCAGAGAAAATGAAAATAGCAAAGGTTATCCCACTCTTTAAGTCTGGGGATAAGTATATGTGCACTAATTATAGGCCTATTTCACTATTACCACAATTCTAAAAAATATTAGAAAAATTGTTCAGTTCTCGTTTAGATAGCTTTATTACCAAACACATACTAATAAACCCAAGCCAATATGGATTTCAACAAAATATGTCAACATGTCACGCACTAATAGATCTTGTTGATGCAATAACCCAATCATTGGATGCCAAAAAATATGCTATTGGTGTTTTTATCGATTTAAAAAAGGCATTTGACACTGTCAATCACAAACTGTTATGTAAAAAATTGAATTTCTTGGTATCCGTGGTGGGGCATTTAACTGGTTAAATAGTTATCTAGAAAACAGAAAACAATTTGTGTCCATTGACAAATGTAATTCTACTGTGCGCAATATCATGTGGTGTCCCACAGGGTTCGATCCTGGGCCCCAAACTATTCATTCTATACGTTAATGATATGTGTAACATATCTAATCTAGTAAAATACATTCTCTTTGCAGACGATACTAATATCTTTTATGCAAATAGTAACATCAATAAACTAAACGAAACTGTATGTAACGTTCTGGACCAAATGTATACATGGTTTGCAGTAAATAAATTAACTCTGAACATATCTAAAACCAATTATATGTTATTTGGAAATCGTATGCTAAACAAAGAAATTAATATCAAAATACAAAATGTTAATATCGAAAGAGTAAGGGTCACCAAGTTTTTGGGTGTGTTTATTGATGATCTACTAAATTGGAAAGCTCATATAAAATACGTACAATCAAAGCTTTCAAACAGTACAGCTATAATGCATAGATGCAGTCATCTACTTGATAGAAATAGTAGACGTATTCTATACAGTTCTCTCTTTTTGCCGTATTTAAATTACTGTGCAGAGATATGAGGAAACATGTACCCAACAAATACTAACTGTATTTTCTTATTACAAAAAAGAGTAATCCGCATTATATTTGGTGCAAGATGGTTGGATCATACAAACTCACTTTTCCAACAATTACATGTTCTAAAATTTCCAGATATCATAGAACTGAAAACATCACTATTTATGTACAAAGCTTACTACAGCTGTTTGCCATCAAATATTCAGTGTTTGTTTACTAGACGGGAAATAGCATACTCAATGCGAGCTAATCATGACCTAGAACGACAGAGAGTCTGTTCTACCATGCGATCAATGTCTCTTTGTGTAAAGGGAGTGCAATTATGGAATTCTCTATGTGATCATTTAAAAACTACTAATACTATTACTGAATTTAAGCGTAAATGCAAGAACCTTTTATTTGAGAAATATCTGGTTTTGGAAACCTAAATAAAATCATATATAAATATAATCATGCCATTGAGGAAACTTCAATATGTGTAAAGATGTGTACTTATCACATACTTTAAATTTTTAATATGCACATATTCCATTACATGTTTTCAATTATTGTAGCTAGATGGTTAGATGAATAGCAAATTCGAATAACATAATATTGATGTCTCAAAATACATGTACGTATGTATGTGAATATATGTATGTATATATGTGTGTATGTGTATGTATATGTGTGTATACATACAGGTATATAATTATATATAAATATATGTCAGGGGTACATTTACACAAAAATCAATGACTTCGTATTTACCCCCTTCAAACATTGTATATTCTCACTCGTATTATAGTTAAACTTGTTTGGTTGTCTTGTCTTGTATATATTGCTATCAATGTTCTGAATAAACGTTCATTCATTAACAACAACCGTACACACACTGTTAAGTAATAACAGCGGCAGTAGCCATCACCGTGATGCCGTTATATTTATGATCCTTCCATTGCTGCCATTTGCCATGCAGTTTTCTTTGAAACATTCTACGCTGGTTTTGCAGATGTGTCTCAACCACACATGGTCTTCAGAAATTAGAGTCAATTACCCAAGTGGTCAGGCGAGTGTTGCTTTTCTTCATGTTTACTTTCATTATGTCTTTATAACATTTCTGTTGGCCCCAAGCAGCACATTTTCTAGTGGTAAGTTGGGCATAAGGTAGCTGTTTTGGTACTGGGACACTGGACATGCGCTTGACGTGCTGAGCCTAACATGGTATATTTCTGTCCAGGTGAATATCAATGCTGATGGCGCATGCCTGCGCTGTTGTTGCCTACTCAGACTTGAAGCAAACAATGAAACATCTAGGATAGCTTAAGCATCCAATACCCGCAGCACCCAAAATCCCCTGCACCCAACATCTCCTGCAACCAACATCCCCCGCACCCACCATCCCCTGAAATCAACATTCGCTGCACCTAACATCCCCTGAAATCAACATTCACTGCACCTAACATCCCCTGCAATCAACATTCACTGCACCTGGCATTCCTTGTATCCAACATCTCCTGCAGTTAACATCCCCTGCACCAAACATCCCCTGCAATCAACACCCCCTGCACCTAACGTCCCCTGCAATCAACACACGCTGCACCTAACACACCCTGCACCTAACACACCTCCACCAAAAACAGAAAGGCACTTGGGACCTACTTACAACTATCTTTAGACTCTGAAAAGTAACTGTAGTTGTCACTCCACTGAACAATACATCATTCAAAACAATTGTCAAATCATACCACAAAACTGCCATAAAAATAAGTACCAAACGTAATAGTACATGCACTTTTATAAAATGTTTATAAGTGTGCTCATCTAAGAATGTGCCAAATCTATGCACGTTGTACATGTTTGTATAAACAAAATCATATAAATGAATACTAATTTAAATGTTACTGCAGGATATTTATTTTACACTGTTTTACTGGTGAATGCAATGACTGTAATTATGTTTTGTTGAAATGAAGACTTAATGAGCAGACATAAGATGTTAACATAATGACATTGTGTCAGTCTCCCTTCTTTAATATTTACTCTGCATTGTTAATTCAGTTTTCAAAACGATGTAGTCTGTTCCAAGTTTTTCATGTATTAATTAATTAATACAATGTTCTATACTAACTTTGTTGAAAGTATACTGCCTACCAAATTGTGTTTACTAAACCCGTAACAATGGTCGTTATTTGAAGGCACGACCACGGGTGCATGTTCAAATATTAAACAAAAGGCAGTTTCAAAACAAGCTTTTTTGGCAATACGGCTGAGTAGGGCCGAGTTAACTGCTATACCCTTTGATGTTCAACAATGCTCACTTTCCCACGGTCAACACAGCAGATCCCCAGTTAGAAATGACTTCTCCCATTAAGTCCGGGTAGACGAACAGACTACGTCCCTTTAAAATGAACGTCTGGCCATAATCTTAGCAATTATGAATTATATTGTATAACTGAATGGGCAATTGTTTCTCAGGAACTGTCAAAATATGGCCGAGTACTGCAGAAGTTGTGTTTCTAGCAGGGGATGAATTCCTTCAGCAATTAAATAATATGAATTACATGCAATGACACAACAATAGAATGTTTTGTGAGAGATAGCTCACTGAAGCGTGTCATCAATTACATTTAACCATCTGTTTAAGTACAAATTAACTGAATGAGGCATAATTTCAGTTTAATTTGTATACCCAATGGACTTACTTTGCTTCACAATTACTGTGATGGTGGATGATGACTCCAGTTTCTCTGCATCTGTCACCGTCAGTTGGAATTTGTAAACGCCCAGAGCCAGTTTTGAGGCAGTCGCAACGACTCGATCAGCGTTCTCTATGGATGCGGTACTAGGGCCACTGGACAACAGAATAGGTCTTATTTTTATGGTACCTTGCAATCACATAACAAATGGAAACACAAAACACACTACTAATACAACTAATACTACATTCTGGCACTTGCTGTCACTCCAGTGTGTGTAACAGTGGGTCAATCCATCATGTCTTATTAAACCATGACATGCACAGCAGTGGGAAGGATGAGCATTGTGGGAAGGAAGGGCATTGTGGGAAGGAACGGCATTGTGGGAAGTATGGGCATTGTGGGAAGGAAGGGCATTGTGGGAAGGAAGGGCATTGTGGGATGGGTATTGTGGGAAGTAAGGTAGGGAAAAGTGGGAAGACTGTGAGGGCAGATTGGGAGAGAAGAGTGGGGTGAAAGGATGGACAGAGTGGGGTGGAAAGGCATTGTGGGACAGATGGGCGATGAGAGGGGAAAGGGAGGGCAGAGTTGGAAAATGAGGGCAGAGTGGACAGGAAGGAAGAGTTGAGTGGGAGGGAAAACAGTAAACATTTGAGCCTGACGGAAAATGACCTACCTAAGTTGTGTCCACAGGAAACTCTCTATCTTCTGATCGTCCTTGCTCTTGGCGCCGTTCAACTTGACAAAGTCCGTAGGCAGGAAGACTGTCTGGTCCTCTCCAGCATTTGCCTCGGGGGGCTGGTTCTGCTCTGTAACACAATCACACATCATACACATTATACACACTGACACACACATATCACACACATCATACACACTGACACATATATCACACACATTATACACACTGACGCACATATCACACACATCATACACACTGACACATATATCACACACATTATACACACTGACGCACATATCACACACATCATACACACTGACACATATATCACACACATTATACACACTGACACAAGCATATCATACACACTGACACAAGCATATCACACACATCATACACACTGACACACACATATCACACACATTATACACACTGACACAAACATATCACACACATCATACACACATATCACACACATTACACACACTGACACAAACATATCACACATCATACACATTGACACATATCACACACATTATACACATTGACACACACATCATACACATTGACACACACACATATCACACACATTATACACAGTGACGCACATATCACACACATCATACACACATATCACACACATTATACACACTGACACAAGCATATCATACACACTGACACACACATATCACATACATTATACACACTGATACAAGCATATCACACACACCATACACACTGACAGACACATATCACACACATTATACACACTGACACATATATCACACACATTATACACACTGACGCACATATCACACACATCATACACACTGACACATATATCACACACATTATACACACTGACACAAGCATATCACACACATCATACACACACATATCATACACATTATACACACTGACACAAACATATCACACACATTATACACACTGACGCACACATCACACACATCATACACACTGACACATATATCACACACATTATACACACTGACGCACATATCACACACATATATCACACACATTATACACACTGACACAAGCATATCATACACATCATATACACTGACACACACATATCACACACATTATGCACACTGACACATATATATCATACACATTATACACACTGACAAACATATCACACACATGTCACACAAGTCATACACACTGACACACAGAACAATGGGCAATTATTCCCAGTGCTTCAGGTTTCAGGTTTAATTGCATTTTTCAATGTTGACAGCCAAAAATACATATCGTGCAAAAGCACAAAAATTTACAGAAAAAATACAGAATTAAATGACATGTAGCGCACAGTTCCCACCATTCAAAGAGATGTGTAATTTACTATTATTGTTAAATGATAATATTTAATAAGACTATCACCCAAAGCAATTGTATACACACATGCACACATGCTCACACCAACTTGATTACATGAATGCCTGTGACCCACCCTGTTTGACAAAGACGTGTACGTCAGAGGTGGACACTTGCTGGGCAGTGTCCATCACCTTAAGGGTGAAAGTGTAGTCCCCGGCCTCCAGATGTTCAAGGTGAAGGAATGGTGTCCGCACTCCCTGCAACAACAATAATAATAAAGTCTTTATTCACAATAACGTCATAAAATATACATTTTATCTTTCTAAGGCCTGTGAGTTTAAAACTTGTGTAAAGGTAAAATAATGAAAAAATGCTAAACAAGGTTTAATTTTTTTATTAGAACTGCACAAGGAATATTAGTACGATATATAGCATCAATAAATAAATTAAGAAAAACACTCTTAAAATGTTCATAATCTGTCTTTTGGAAGAGGCACTAAAATCCATAACCCTCTGGATCTTGCTCAGAGCAGCCGGAGTTGCTTCCTCATCGGGCATGTGAGAGATGCCAAGAAGGCAGAGTATACACACTGACACGTATATCACACACATACACAATGACACACGCATATAACACACATCATACACACTGACACACACACATCACACACATTGTACACACTGACACACACATATCACACACATCATACACACTGACACACACATATCACACACATTGTATACACTGACACACACATATCACACACATCATACACAGTGACACACACATATCACACACATCATACACACCGACACACACATGTGACACACATCATACAGTGACACACGCATATCACACACATCATACACACTGACACACGCATATCACACACATCATACACACTGACACACGCATATCACACACATCATACACACTGACACATGCATATCACACACATCATACACACCGACACACACATGTGACACACATCATACAGTGACACACGCATATCACACACATCATACACACTGACACACGCATATCACACACATCATACACACTGACACACGCATATCACACACATCATACACACTGACACATGCATATCACACACATCATACACACCGACACACACATATGACACACATCATACACAGTGACACACGCATATCACACACATCATACACACTGACACACGCATATCACACACATCATACACACTGACACACACATATCACACACATCATACACACCATACACACCGACACACACATATCACACACACATCAATCATACTGACACACACATATCACACACACATCATAACCACTGACACACACATATCACACACATCATACACACTGACACACACATATCACACACATCATACACACTGCCACACACATATCACACTGACACACACATATCACACACACATCATACACAGTGACACACACATCATACACAGTGACACACGCATATCACACACATCATACACACTGACACACGCATATCACACACATCATACACACTGACACACACATATCACACACTGACACACACATATCACACACACACACATCATACACAGTGACACACACATATCACACACATCATACACACTGACACACACATATCACACACTGACACACACATATCACACACTGACACACACATATCACACACATCATACACACTGACACACACATCATACACACTGACACACGCATATCACACACATCATACACAGTGACACACACATTATACACACTGACACACACATATCACACACATCATACACACTGACACACACATATCACACACATCATACACACTGACACACGCATATCACACACATCATACACACTGACACACGCATATCACACACATCATACACACTGACACACGCATATCACACACATCATACACAGTGACACACACATATCACACACATTATACACAGTGACACACACATATCACACACATCATACACAGTGACACACACATATCACACACATCATACACACTGACACATGCATATCACACACATCATACACACTGACACACACATATCACACACTGACACACACATATCACACACACATCATACACAGTGACACACACATGACACACCGACACACACATATGACACACATCATACACAGTGACACACGCATATCACACACATCATACACATGCATATCACATACATCATACACACTGACACACACATATCACACACACATCATACACAGTGACACACACGTCATACACAGTGACACACACATATCACACACTGACACACACATATCACACACTGACACACACATATCACACACTGACACACACATATCACACACATCATACACACTGACACATGCATATCACACACATCATACACACTGACACACACATATCACACACTGACACACACATATCACACACACATCATACACAGTGACACACACATATGACACACCGACACACACATATGACACACATCATACACAGTGACACACGCATATCACACACATCATACACACTGACACACACATATCACACACACATCATACACACTGACACACACATATCACACACTGACACACACATATCACACACATCATACACACTGACACACACATATCACACACTGACACACACATATCACACACATCATACACACTGACACACACATATCACACACTGACACACACATATCACACACATCATACACACTGACACACACATATCACACACATCATACACACTGACACACGCATATCACACACATCATACACAGTGACACACACATTATACACACTGACACACACATATCACACACATCATACACACTGACACACACATATCACACACATCATACACACTGACACACGCATATCACACACATCATACACACTGACACACACATATCACACACATTATACACAGTGACACACACATATCACACACATCATACACACTGACACATGCATATCACACACATCATACACACTGACACACACATATCACACACATCATACACAGTGACACACACATATCACACACATTATACACAGTGACACACACATATCACACACATTATACACAGTGACACACACATATCACACACACATATCACACACATTATACACAGTGACACACACATATCACACACATCATACACAGTGACACATGCATATCACACACATCATACACACTGACACATGCATATCACACACATCATACACACTGACACACACATATCACACACTGACACACACATATCACACACACATCATACACAGTGACACACACGTATGACACACCGACACACACATATGACACACATCATACACAGTGACACACGCATATCACACACATCATACACATGCATATCACATACATCATACACACTGACACACATATATCACACACACATCATACACAGTGACACACACATCATACACAGTGACACACACATATCACACACTGACACACACATATCACACACATCATACACACTGACACACACATATCACACACATCATACACACTGACACACGCATATCACACACATCATACACAGTGACACACACATTATACACACTGACACACACATATCACACACATCATACACACTGACACATGCATATCACACACTGACACACACATATCACACACACATCATACACAGTGACACACACGTATGACACACCGACACACACATATGACACACATCATACACAGTGACACACACATATCACACACATCATACACAGTGACACACACATATGACACACATCATACACAGTGACACACACATATCACACACATCATACACACTGACACATGCATATCACACACTGACACACACATATCACACACACATCATACACAGTGACACACACGTATGACACACCGACACACACATATGACACACATCATACACAGTGACACACGCATATCACACACATCATACACATGCATATCACATACATCATACACAGTGACACACACATCATACACACTGACACACACATATCACACACTGACACACACATATCACACACATCATACACACTGACACACACATATCACACACATCATACACACTGACACACGCATATCACACACATCATACACACTGACACACGCATATCACACACATCATACACACTGACACACACATATCACACACATCATACACACATCACACATGCATATCACACACTGACACACACATATCACACACACATCATACACAGTGACACACACGTATGACACACCGACACACACATATGACACACATCATACACAGTGACACACGCATATCACACACATCATACACATGCATATCACATACATCATACACACTGACACACACATATCACACACACATCATACACAGTGACACACACATCATACACACTGACACACACATATCACACACTGACACACACATATCACACACATCATACACACTGACACACACATATCACACACATCATACACACTGACACACGCATATCACACACATCATACACAGTGACACACACATATCACACACATCATACACAGTGACACACACATATCACACACATCATACACAGTGACACACACATATCACACACATCATACACAGTGACACACACATATCACACACATCATACACACTGACACATGCATATCACACACATCATACACACTGACACACACATATCACACACATCATACACACTGACACACACATATCACACACATCATACACACTGACACACGCATATCACACACATCATACACAGTGACACACACATATCACACATATTATACACACTGACACAAGCGTATTAAATACATCATACACACTGACACAGAATCGTCATTAGAGCAAGGGGGTCACTAATGATTTATGGCGGGAATTAAATTTCAAACAAGTCTTAAGATTTTTTACAAAAGGTGGATATAGTTCCAGATGATTTTGAAGCAGTGGGGAGTTCATTCCAGGCTGCAGCTACAGGGAAAGTTTACTTGCCAAGGTTACGCTTAGTTTTAGGAACAGAAAGTTATTGTGAGAGAGATGATTTTGGGCGTATTTGAGAATTGCAGACAACTAACCAAATAGGATGCCTGGTGTGTAGAAAGAGCACAATCTATGTAAGAATGACTATCTTAAATTTTACTAGTTTGGTAACTGGAAGTCTAGTAGTGTCTAAGCAGGGGACAACAATACACATGCCAGTGTTCTGCCATTTCAGAAAAAGGGCACATAGAACGCGGTGAGCAATAGCTAAAAAGGCACGCAACCTTAGCACCCTTGGCTAGTCCACCAGAAACGGCTCGCCTTGCAACGAGCATGAGCGACGACTTGTGCCGGCGGGTCGTTGCATATTGAGGGGTAGCAGGTTCGCAATTATTCACTACTATTGTTGAGCTATGTTATACTAAATGTCATTACTTATCATTATATACCGGTACATTAACAAATAAAGAGTGTATGAATAAAACATTATTTGTCTAATCACATGTGCCGGCTTCGAAAGTCTGTCGCGAACAGGCTGGTCTACCTACTTGCAAAGTTTGGCGCCTCCTCAGATCAAAACATATTTTAATAAGTTTTGCAAGTATCACGTGATTAAGAATTTAACGACTAATCTAACGGTAGAAGTATCCCTGATCAAACTAAATTTTTGGAAGATACAACAAAATAAGGAATGTTTGGCGATATGTATAGTCGAGGCGCTCCGCAAAAGTCCGTTGCTCTGGTTTATCTACTTTCGAAGGTCGGCATTTCCTCAAATCAACGTATTTAATATTTTTGGCACACACAATTAAAAATTTAATGCGACCGGGATAGGAGTCAAGATTGAACAATCGAAATAACCGTGTGGCGCGATCGGGATATGTAGCCGACATTGGGGCGCTTGCAGACGATTGAATGTCTGCAAGCGCCCCGATCTCATGATGCATCCATTCCCAATTGCGGGATGCGCTCAGTTGGGAACAATCTAACCGCGCGTGTGGCACTATCGGGATGCATTTCGAGATCGGGGCGCTCGCAAATTAAGAGTAGTGTTACGTGCAAAATATAACAGGGCGTCGTACAAAAAAAAGGCAGGGTATTCTTGTTGCCTTTTTTGGGTACCGGGGCGTCACTAAAAAAGGGCAGGGCATAACGCCCTGCAAATTTGACCTAGGCAGAACACTGCATGCTTACATTGAGCCCTTACAAAATACAGGCTGTTTGCAATATCCTTACTCAACCCATGTCTGGCCCAACAGAAAAGAGGATGACATCCCATCATGTCTCGTCTGTCTAAAACTACAATGTGCTCATCCATGCCCACTGCTGGTTTGTCTTAACACTTGACACATTTGTCATCCACAGCAAAACGCCAGACTGTGAATGGAGGAGGAGGAGGGCATATCGAGAATCTTTTGTATCAACGTGTAGCATCCCCTTTTCAGAAGTGTATCAAGCACTCACCGTCATGTCTCGTCTGTAAGATTTAACAAACACATAAAAATACAGGTAGACGGGTGCAGTTCGAGATGTGCTGGACATATATGGAGAATTAGTGAGGAAAGTTTGACAACGACAAGATGGAAAACAGAACGAAAGTATGAACAGCTGAAAGTGGAAGACCATTGCAGAAGATGGGGACAGGCGGAGAAGGATCACAGATAGGGCGGAATGGACCTAGGAATCAAGAGAAAGAAGATGACTGAAAAGCATTGCCATCCAAACCAAAACCACAGATGGCAAGGAAGCTTACCGAGAGTCTGACATTTTTGCTATTAGTGTAATCCGCACTACTGAGATATCTGTCAGTCATGTGACCACTCACCCTCATGTCCACTGCCAACTTGTCGCTCTCCGACTTCTTCGTCCACTCATAGCTAGTGATGCCCTTGTCATCTGTGCTGCCATTGCCATAGAGTATCACTGCATTCTTTGGCAGACTGATGATCTTATTCGAACCAGCATTGGCCTTAGGCGGGTAGTCTTTCTCTGAAACGTGACATGTCAGCAGATTGCTTAGCTGGACTTGTTCTGCAGCGCATGTAATGCTTGGCAAATTATTGAAGTTTGATGTTTCATCTGAACCTCATGATTAAGCCACATTTTCGCAAATAATATACACATGTATTAGTGGACATGAATCACAAACAGAGGATCATCCAGGGTAGTAGATTAGGGAATAATTCAAATTGCACATGGCAATGTTTGACAAAAACACATTGTGAGTTACATTACGTTTTTTTTATTTAAAAAATCCTTTTATCGTAAATAAAAATCAATTAGAGTGAGTGCTAGTCGCTGACGTCGCAAAATCAGCATAGCAAATGTTTACCACTACACAAGCATGAAAGACAACTCTGTAGCGTCTGTGAACGTTTTCCGTAGAGTTACATACCACAGCACCTATAAGAACTTTGTAAATATAACAGATACGTAGCATATGAGTGCGTGACTACACCAGTCATATACATTTATGATGCATTGAAAAGACTGACAGTTTCAGTACCTTTGATGAGAGTTACATTGGCAATGGTTGAGTTCTCAACTCCATCTGAGTCGGTGACAATGAGTCTACAAGACAGGGATTGTATCAAAGGAACATACTCACTGTATAAAATATCTTACATGCATAAGACAATTGAACACTGGCACTGTCTTGTTAATGTGCATTTTGTATGATAACAATTCATAATCCGTATTTGCTATATTCTGCTTGACGCAAAAGGGATCTCACAGTTTCCAAAAATGTCAACACATATACCAATCATCTCAAACTTACAGAACAATTTTAACAACCGACACTAAAGTTTCATTTCCAATGTTACTTAACTACGTAACCATTTCAGTACTAAAGCCCTGACCAGCTGTGACCACTGAATACTGCATTCCCAGTGAATATGCAAGACAATGGTCTACCTCACTTCAAGTCAAGATTTGAGCAACAAAAATGCATTTTATTTATGAATAGGAATGTTATATATTTTCGGAAAGTATGATAATCAGCGAGTAAAATTAGCCATATAATTTTACATTCCATCGTCATGGTAACCAGCAATCCAATTTTTGCAGTTACTGAACACAGTTATATACTAAGTTCACCGACATCGTTATTGTGTCGATCGTCAACATCCAACAAAGATTCTTTGCTAAAACTATAAAATAATCTGTCCAAAACATACAGTGATAAATCGCTAGTTGAAGTAATGCTATCCGCCATTGTGACCACCGCAGATTTCGATAATCCATCATTAAAAACCGTGAAAATCTCCGTAAACTATTATAGAGCAATAATAAACGATGACCACCACTGAATTGCTAATTTATTTGCCTTGACAACCCTACACAATAAATACCTCCATGAAGTGGATAACTATGAGTAAAAACGATTTGAATAGTAGACATCGTCAATGCCGAAAAACCGGCCTGTCGTACTGAAGTGTCACACACAGTGGGGCCGGTAATCCAGCCTTTGTATGAAATTATTAACTTGTGTTATCTCCTTGAAATAATTTTAGTACAGTTCTTCAAGTCAACACTTATGTTGCATAGGGAAACTTGCATTTTGCAAAAGAGGATATCATTCAGGCAGTGGTCTATATGGTTGACATACAGTTTTATTGCAGAATGCACAAACAGTGTGAGAGAAGGACTGCAAAACTAACTTGAATCTGTAGTCTCCAGGAGACAGTCCCTTCAACACCAGCATTGGCTTGCTCATCTCCTCGTCCTTGATCTGCTGGTTGTTTAGTGGACCTGATACCTGCACCCAGTGATACTTCACCACGCCAGTGTCGTCTGTACTCCCTACAAACATCATCACCCAGTGCTACTTCACCACGACGGTATCTTCTATACTCCCTACAAACATCATCACCCAGTGCTACTTCACCACGCCAGTGTCGTTTGTACTCCCTACAAACATCATCACCCAGTGCTACTTCACCACGACGGTATCTTCTATACTCCCTACAAACATCATCATCCAGTGATACTTCACCACGCAAGTATCATCTGTACTTCCTACAAACACCATCACCCAGTGATACTTCACCATGCCAGTGTCGTCTGTACTCCCTACAAACATCATCACCCAGTGCTACTTCACCACGACGGTATCTTCTATACTCCCTACCAACATCATCACCCAGTGATACTTCACCATGCCAGTGTCGTCTGTACTCCCTACAAACATCATCACCCAGTGGTACTTCAAAACGCCAGTGTCGTCTGTACTCTCTACAAACATCATCACCCAGTGGTACTTCAAAACACCAGTGTCATCTGTACTCCATACAAACATCATCACCCAGTGATACTTCACCACGCTAGTGTCGTCTGTACTCCCTACAAACATCATCACCCAGTGATACTTCACCACGCAAGTATCGTCTGTACTCCCTACAAACATCATCACCCAGTGATACTTCACCACGCAAGTATCGTCTGTACTCCCTACAAACATCATCACCCAGTGGTACTTCAAAACGCCAGTGTCGTCTGTACTCCCTACAAACATCATAACCCAGTGGTACTTCAAAACGCCAGTGTCATCTGTACTCCGTACAAACATCATCACCCAGTGGTATTTCATCATGCCAGTGTCGTCTGTACTCCATACAAACATCATCACCTAGTGGTACTTCACCATGCCAGTGTCGTCTGTACTCCCTACAAACATCATCACCCAGTTTTACTTCACCACGCAAGTATCGTCTGTACTCCCTACAAACATCATCACCCAGTGATACTTCATCATGCCAGTATTGTCTGTACTCCCTACAAACATCATCACCAGGTGATACTTCACCACGCCAGTGTCGTCTGTACTCCCTACAAACATCATCACCAGGTGATACTTCACCACGCCAGTGTCGTCTGTACTCCCTACAAACATTATCACCCAGTGATACTTCATCATGCCAGTGTCGTCTGTACTCCCTACAAACATCATCACCCAGTGGTACTTCATCATGCCAGTGTCGTCTGTACTCCCTACAAACATCATCACCTAGTGGTACTTAACCATGCCAGTGTCGTCTGTACTCCCTACAAACATCATCACCTAGTGGTACTTAACCATGCCAGTGTCGTCTGTACTCCCTACAAACATTATCACCCAGTGGTACTTCATCATGCCAGTGTCGTCTGTACTCCATACAAACATCATCACCTAGTGGTACTTAACCATGCCAGTGTCGTCTGTACTCCCTACAAACATCATCACCCAGTGGTACTTCAAAACGCCAGTGTCGTCTGTACTCCATACAAACATCATCACCCAGTGGTACTTCATCATGCCAGTGTCGTCTGTACTCCCTACAAACATCATCACCCAGTGGTACTTCACCATGCCAGTGTCGTCTGTACTCCCTACAAACATTATCACCCAGTGGTACTTCATCATGCCAGTGTCGTCTGTACTCCATACAAACATCATCACCTAGTGGTACTTAACCATGCCAGTGTCGTCTGTACTCCATACAAACATCATCTCCCAGTGATATTTCACCATGCCAGTGTCGTCTGTACTCCCTACAAACATCATCACCCAGTGATATTTCACAACGCCAGTATTGTCTCTACTTCCTATAATATAGTCTTTTTTGCATACATCACCACCCAGTGATATTTAACACTGTAATATTTTACTTTACTACCCCCTGGCATTTACCCCATGCAATGTATCAATATACACACTGAATCATTTGTACTCTGTCCCACTTTTTGTTCTCGTTCTGCAAATCCAGGGACCAGCTCAAAGAACAAGGAACAATGACGACCGCTAGTAACAGGGAACTAAAAGCACCCGTACGCAGTCCTAAATCGGATCATGCCTCGAAGGATAGTTTGACACTCCGAGAGGTTGATACGCCAGGAGTATTGATCTAGTCAGCAGCCACTGGCTTGAGAGGATCAATCAACATAATAATTTGAATCATCAACGATACGTGAAACTTTGGTACTGCCATCTTATTGAATCATCAATGAGTCGTACTCTTTAAATCACATTTGACAATATTATATGTGCTATTAATAACAAGATTGTAGCAAGACTGTTTACCTCAGCCATTAATGACACTATTGTTTTACCTGAACCACCAATGACAACATTGTTTTACCTGTGCCATCAATGACAACATTGTTTTATCTTATCCATCAACGACAACATTGTTTTAGATAAGCCACCAATGACAACATTGTTTTAGATTAGCCTCCAATGACAACCTTGTTTTACCAGAACCATCAATGATAACATTGTTTTACCAGAACCATCAATGACAACATGGTTTTACATGAACCACCAATGACAACATTGTATTACCTGAGCCATCAATGACAACATCGTTGGGTTGGTTGACTTTCTGTGCAGTTGGGTTGACAATGGCTATCGGTGCAGTGTTATTCCTTGCCGCTGCAATCAGAGAGAGGTAAGTAGATACCCCATTGTTTTTTATTGAATCAATGCAAAGGGGCACAATAACGTCTCCTTTCAAGAATACATTGGCTTTCCCTAGACTAGTTATTGTTTTGTTACATAGAACAAATACAACACTTACACAATCAAACATTACAGTAAGTGCATGAGAAAGAACATTCACAAGGCTCATAACCGTGATCTAAAAAGGTATGCAGTCCTTATGACTGCTCAAAGCGCTTCACACTGTACCCTGGCAGGGCTGTTTAATCAAACACCATCTCAATTTCTCGGGGAAGCAGAGATGTCGACACTGCCTTCTATAATTTCATAAGCTGGTGCTATTTCCAATTCACTGTCAAGTGGATTTATGTGAACAAATAGCTTTCACCGAGTAACTGTACTGACTGAATGCTTCCCAAGTTCCCAGGACATCATGCCATACGTAAATTAAGAACACATCTTTTCCTTTTATGTCATTTATTTACACACATTTATTGCACACGAGAACATGCTTATATATCTTGGCATGTTTAATTCATACTACACAATGCCATATATTATACAGAAATGATTGATGTATTGTTGAAAGGAAATGAACAAAACATGTTACTACTTTCACACCAGTGAATGTTCTCGGTCCTACAAAGTAGAGAGAATAGACAAGCGGAGAATGGAGGAACGAGGAAGTAGGTCGGTGTGAAGGAGAATTTCAGGAGGATGCTGGTGAGGAGTTGGCTAAAGAGGCAGGATACATGGAACTAATGACAGGGGGGTGGCTAAAGAAGAGATCGGATGCCCTCAGAATGGAAGGCTGAAGGAGAAGAGGACGGCCACGAATGAGATGTGAGGACTGTTTGAAATGGTTAAAATTTACAGTGTGTCTCATAATGCACAGTGAATCCCATATGTCTAATCATACAGAGAACATGATAGTTGGCACGTACGTTGCAGCACGGTGACGTTGACATAAGCCTCGCCGTACTTTCCCGTTGAAGACACGACCACTTGAAACATGTAAAACCCAGCCTTTAACTGAAACAGCAAACCACATCATTCAATCTCAAACTCTACCAAAACAGACAAGCTACACAACTATGTTTGTATGTAGAAAGGTAAAGTAAAGGTAAGTTCTTATACAGTGCAGCACCCAGTCTTTAGGACAAAACACTTTACATTTTACTCCCTGGCAGATCTGTTCAATTGAACACCACCTCGACTTTGCTTGGAAGCACTGTCTATTGCCAGGTATTCATTCATACAGCTGTGTAACCTGGAGCAATATCAACTTCTCAAACTTTCCCAACGTTCAAAATGGCAGCATAATAATTCAAATCCGCAATCTCTCGATTGAAATTCTGACACTGTAACGGTTACAACTCTGTAACGGTTACAACACTGTAACTGTTACAACACTGTGCTCCACTGTATACAACTGGTAATCACTTGACTAGTATCTCACTGTATCTTTCCTTGAACTGATTACACACAAGGTTATGTATGAGTGTTCTCACCGGTATGATC
Organism: Escarpia spicata; assembly: GCA_963995525.1. NCBI lineage: Eukaryota > Metazoa > Annelida > Polychaeta > Sabellida > Siboglinidae > Escarpia > Escarpia spicata. The sequence goes on from OZ023205.1 coordinate 58,025,145, forward strand.
TTTTGATATACGACTGTCACCAAGTTGATGTAGTGCTATGTTCTCCACCTCTATGCCTCAAATTCATTGGTAAATAAACAGGAAAGTCATAGCTTTTGTTAGGAAAAAGTCACAGGAAATAAAGTTACGACATTGTTTTATTTGATAGCAATATCAGATATTAAGGTAGTCTTGCAATCTTCACTCACTGAGATATAGATATGTGGCTTTTCAACATCAAAAGTATGCATAGATACGCCATGGTTCGTAGTATGTTGTGTTGTCATTACTTACATGTAATTATGTGTCACTTACTTTATCCTGCATATAATATTTCATCTTGCATCTTAATACAGAGAACTCCCTCTCCTCCCTCCCACCTCTCCCTCTCTCTCCCTCTCCATCTCTCTCTGTACTCTCTCTCCCTCTCCTCACTCCCACCTCTCCCCCTCTCTCTCTCCCTCTCCCCCCTCTCTCTCTCTATGTACTCTGCTTGTATATATGTATATATATATGTGTGTGTGTCTTTTTGTGACTGCATTTTGTGACTTTTTCATGTGAAATTATTTTAGACATTCGATCCACCATTGGCACATGTGGCATCCATCCATCAACGTAAGCATGATGTAGCATACAATGTAAGCATGACGTAGCGTACAACGTAAGCATGACGTAGCATACAACGTAAGCATGACGTAGCGTACAACGTAAGCATGACGTAGCGTACAACGTAAGCATGACGTAGCGTACAACGTAAGCATGACGTAGCGTACAACGTAAGCATGACGTAGCGTACAACGTAAGCATGACGTAGCGTACAACGTAAGCATGACGTAGCGTACAACGTAAGCATGACGTAGTGTACAACGTAAGCATGACGTAGTGTACAACGTAAGCATGACGTAGTGTACAACGTAAGCATGACGTAGTGTACAATGTGAGTCCACTCACCTCCGACAGCTTGCAGGTGGCAGTGTCTATGTCGCTCATCTTACCCAGCTGTTCTCCCACGGATGACGAGATGAGAGACCATTTGTAGTGGTACTCATCTACAAGTAGACAATACCAACAAGGATTTTGTTAATTGGTTGATTCATGCTTCTGATCAAATGATCAATTACTATCTTGTGTCATAAATGATTGTTTTGTTTATAACAAAATAAGTTTTAGTGAAATTTGTATGATTACTGAGTTACTAAAACCTATTTTGGTTTCATCTACAAGTAGACACTTCCAGTTCATGAATTTTTTCGATAAATTAAACGATTACAATCTTGTGTCATCAATGATCGTTTAATTTGTATAAAAAAAATTGTTTTGAGTGACATTGCCAAATTACCAACTGCCACTGTTCGGTCATACTAGTACTGCAACCTAGTGGTCAAACATTTCTTAGAATGGCCACACAAAAAACAATTATACAATCAATCATTCATCGGTTTGGCCAAAGCAGGACGATTGATTATGAACAGCAAACTGATTCCCAACACTGACAGACAGGGTACCAAGTTCACTACTTCCTCCAGTGTCAGATAATTACCCCTCCCCAGTGCAAGCTAATTCTCATTTTACCGCCTCCCTTGACACACTGTAGTTCTTACTTTAAAAAAAAAATTCTCTGCACATCGAATTGTTTCCGCACACTGAATTCTCATTGAAAGCCTGCAAAGTTGGAAATCCGTAGTTACCATCCACGCAAACAGCTGGCATCGAAATAGTCTGGTGTTGCTCTGTGGTCTGGCTGAAGTGCAAAGGGCACACTGAACCCTGGACATTTGTTGTTGTCTTAAATAAAACTATATCCGAAGTCTAAGATCAGCTGCATTCCGTAAAACAAGTACCCATATCGATTGGAGTAGAACATATTTTGATAGGATTTACAAACTGTCCTGTTAATAATTCCATAAACCAGACGTTTTAATAAAAAAGTAAATAAAAAGTGAGACTTTTATATCGTTTTAAATCATGCTTTTTCCAACCATGGTTCGGCCACCTCCCCCCCCCCCCCCCCCCGAGACATTCTAGAATTAATTCTACCCCCACGGTCACAGTCTATGTTCCTCCACTCACACGAGACAATGGCTGCACCCTGTCCCCTCTCCCGCGGCTGGTACTAACGAATGCCTTCTGTTCAGCTAATGAGACCCATGTGTGTACATACTGTTGGTGTCTGCGGGCACAGTGTAGGCAGACAGAGTGCAATCGTCCTGAGGCAGCTGTAGTACTTTATTCTCTCCCGCTGACACGACCAGTTGTTGTACTGGAACAACCAACAACTTGCAACAGGGTACTCGGTGATAACCGACAGGGGAACCCACATGCTGTTTCACAACCAACATTCATGATCACTAAAAACACATCTCTTCCACACATGCTTCAGAACTGTTGTTAGTTCAGGTGACATCCTAATGACTTGGACGTTTTACATATCGAACCTGTTTAGTAATGTTAACTTGTTTTTGTTTCATTATATCTGCTTAGTTGATATGTTTATCTAATGTATCATCTATGCACGGGCTTTGGAACAGTTTATATAATGTATCATCTATGCACGGGCTTTGGAACAGTTTATCTAATGTATCATCTATGCTTAGGCTTTGGAACATTGATGTTAGTTTAATATAGTTAACTTATTTCTTTACTTTACGTATTTAATTGATGTTCATATAACTTATTTATTCATTCAACTGTTTGTAAATGTTCTTTTTTGTGACACATCTATGAAAAAACTGTCAACATTTCGACAACCTTACCATGCCTTCTTTAGGAGTTAAATGACTTAACTGACTCGCAATGACCACCAAGATATTGCACACCCGGCAGCCTGGTTCTGACGTCCGTGATAACAAAAATGTGTATTAATGTGCATTTCTGCATGACGCGCCACAGGTGCAGTTGAATTTTGCAAAACATAGTGGCGACCGTACTGCCACCCACCCATGCATAACGCTACATGTTTTTCAACTAAGAACTTACACGCAGGAAGTAATGTGACTTACTGGTGGTTGTTGTAGACACAATGGTAGTTGTTGTTGTTGGAGTCACCGTAGTCATCTGACTGCTACTTGTCTTGACTGTTGTTATGCTGTTGTCTTTCTGTGGACTAGTGGCTGTGTTCTTTTTGTCCACCATAACCACCTGAGACACAATCAACTTTACTTCAATTGTAAAAAAATGTAAAGGTAAGTTCTTATATAGCGCAGTATTCAGTCCTCAGGACTGATCAAAGCGCTTTACATTTTACTCCCTGGCAGATCTGTTCAATCGAACACCATCTCGACTTCTCTGGGAAGCGTCCAGCCATGCTGCAATTAATGCGCGAAGACTATTCGTACACAAATATCCACCACTGTCTGTAGCCAGGTACTCATTTATACAGCTGAGTGAACTGGAGCAATGTAGAGTGAACGAACTTGCTGAAGGTTCGACACCGCAGCACAGGATTCGAACCCGGGTTCTCTCAGTCGAGAATCCGAAGCTCTAGCCACTGCACCACTCCGCTCCACAAATAGTCCACTAGGGCATATCGTGCACTATCTACACAACATCCATCCTGTTTGGTTAGTATCTTGCTAATAAGTGCCCTGCCTCAACGATCTTGGTATAAATTAAGTTGCACTGGCCCATTCTACACATGACACAAAAATAGCTGACCAGGTCATGTGCCATCAATTTTGTGATTTTGACAGAAATATACACCTTGTAATGTCATCTTACAATGTCCACTTCACGTTCCTTGACAAAGAATTCCAAACTAATAATATACTAAATGTACGGCTGCTAATTACTTCCTTCTTTTTTCATGGGAATTGTTTTTTTACACATAGCTCAGTTTGTTAAATCTGTTTATCTCAAGACATCGCTTTTTTAATTTGATTAATTTTTGGCAATAAATAAAAACTACTGAAGATATTTCAACAAATGAGGTATCATGTTAGAGTTTAAATTTGTGGAATCCAAAACGGTACAAAACTCTATTTCACAATACTGCGACTTAATATCCACACTTTACTGGGGCAGGTTACGTACGGCCAGACAGTTCCGATTATCAATCTCACAACTTGTTATTCCTAAAAACTAAGCTTAATCTGGGAAAGTGCACTTTTTTGTACAATCGCCAATACATAGAACACTCCCCGTCACCTATAAATTATCCGAAACCATAGCTACGTTCCACAAAAAACTAATGACATATTTATTTCAAACTGCAGTTGTTTTGATGGTATATAAATAAAGTTTATTATATATATATATACATATATATATCATAAACTTTATTTATATATATATATATTTAATAGCTCTTACTACCTTTCTAAATGAGGATAACTGATATTTAGCAGTTTTTGTAATGAAAACAGTTGACAGTAACCCATCATTAAAGTGAGGCTGTCTGTTCTTCATTTTTAATAACATTATTTAATATTCTTAAGACTGTTATAAATATGTTGAAGGTATACTATACATACATATAATAAACTTTATTTATACACCATAAAATCCGGGACTAATGCCCCGTTCACGGGTGTTTACAAAATCGGCATATATATGTATATATATAAATATATATATATATGCCCAATAAATAATAATCTTCTTGTCATGGATGGTCACGTTTCTATGGTTTAAAAGACAAATTATCCAAGCATTTCAATTTATAGGTTGATTCACAAGGGATTGATCATTTTTTAAGTTTAAAGAAAATGACTTTTTTACATACTAAATGCAGATTAAAAACCTTATTCATAATAAAATACATTTATTAAATTATGCTGTTTTTACAAACAAATGGCTTTAAAATGTGGTATTGGACGAGCTTGTGAGCCACAATTCAACATTCTGAAGCAATGAATGAATAACATTTATAAAACCCACTAGCATTCATTTATTTGTTCATGACTAACATCTGAAAGCCTTTACAGCATCTATGGATTCACAAGCAGATAAAAAAACATACCTCTGGCACAGTTGCAGCAGTCGATGTCATTACTGAAACATAAACGTGTCTACTTAGCACCCAAATTTCAAAGTCCTGTGGCGTCATAACTCAGATATCTATGTCAATGAGATTAACCCTTTACACACACCCCGTCACTTTAATGAGATGCACCCCGAGTGCCTGCACTGGTTGCACATGTTCACCAAGATATGAGTGCACCTTCTTTTTGACATGTCACTTTTTGTACTTTGTCTCCTAACATTACAAGTTGTGTCTATTTTAAAGATAACTGAATTCATCGCAAGATGGTTCTAATTCTAAATGCACTAGGCAACTTTAAATTAAAATGCAAACCTGACTCACTGTGTCGGGTTAGGTTTGCCTACAATGGTATGTCAGTCTACAAACTCTCTGTCAGTTGATATTTTCAAACAGCACTCATTCAAAAATGTCCAATAAAAACAAGATAAATACCCTAAGTGCACAGCAAATAAACTAAAGAATCCAATGACACGTATCACATAACCTTCCAGAAGATAAACACCAGCGGTTGAGGAAGCAGGTGGATTGGACGTCTGCAGGCAGTTGTGGTCTAAAGGGTTCAAAATGACCGCCGAGTCGAAAGTACACAAGCACGGACCGCAGAGTAAAAATTAAATCTCAAACTGCCTCTCAAAGTAGCTCTCAAACTACCTCTCAAAGTAAGGAGCTCTCAAAGTAACATCTGCAGGCGGTTGTAGTCTAAAGGTTTAAATATGACAGTCATGTCCTCATGAGAAAGTTCTTTTAAGACCACATGTTTGATTTTGTAGGTGGTTGAGGAAGGTTGTTTGTTCCATTACTACGGGTGGTAATCATTAGCAGGAAGTTCACTGAATGAGTTGTACTTAGACCAACTTGTGGTTTTGTTCACTGTTGCGGTCACCATCGCCTGTCTCTGTAACATCCCTGTTTACTAACCAAATGGTTTGTAAAGTTTTAACGGGCGAAAACTTTCAAATCGCAAACATAGTTTCGGCCGAATTAAACACAACTCGACGGGCAGTATACCTTCAACATGTTTATAACAGTCTTAAGAATATTAAATAATTTTATTAAAAATGAAGAACAGACAGCCTCACTTTAATGATGGGTTACTGTCAACTGTTTTCATTACAAAAACTGCTAAATATCAGTTATTCTCACTTAGAAAGGTAGTAAGAGCTATTAAACAACTAATCTCCTGTCGTTTTGCCCATGTTTTCATGTCTTGAAAGGCCAAACTCTAAGACACTATTGCTTTTCTTAATAAATGCAATCTCTTATATGATTACCAATTTGAATTTGAGAAGAATCACTCAGCAAGTGTGGCTATAGTGCGATTAATTAATCGACAAATTCCTTGACTTTAGTAAAGCATTTATTACAGCTGACCATAGACACAATTAAAGAAATTAGAACAATTATGATAGATATCATAGGAATTGTGCTAAACTAGTTTAAAAGTGAACTGTGTAAGAGGAAGCTGCATGATGGAGTACAGGTGTACCTCATGGAGTACCTCATGGATCACTCGCAGGACCACTTCTATCTTTAGTTCATAGTAATGATATTGTACATGTCATCCAGGCTTGAAACTAGTTGCTGTGGAGTACCTCATAGATCACTCACAGGACCACTTCTATCTTTAGTTCATAGTAGTGATACTGTACATGTCATCCATGCTTGAAACTAGTTGCTGTGGAGTACCTCATAGATCACTCACAGGACCACTTCTATCTTTAGTTCATAGTAATGATATTGTACATGTCATCCAGGCTTGAAACTAGTTGCTGTGGAGTACCTCATAGATCACTCACAGGACCACTTCTATCTTTAGTTCATAGTAATGATATTGTACATGTCATCCAGGCTTGAAACTAGTTGCTGTGGAGTACCTCATAGATCACTCACAGGACCACTTCTATCTTTAGTTCATAGTAGTGATATTGTACATGTCATCCAGGCTTGAAACTAGTTGCTGTGGAGTACCTCATGGATCACTCGCAGGACCACTTCTATCTTTAGTTCATAGTAATGATATTGTACGTCATCCAGGCTTGAACCTAGTTGCTGTGGAGTACCTCATGGATCACTCGCAGGACCACTTCTATCTTTAGTTCATAGTAATGATATTGTACATGTCATCCAGGCTTGAAACTAGTTGCTGTGGAGTACCTCATAGATCACTCACAGGACCACTTCTATCTTTAGTTCATAGTAATGATATTGTACATGTCATCCAGGCTTGAAACTAGTTGCTGTGGAGTACCTCATGGATCACTCACAGGACCACTTCTATCTTTAGTTCATAGTAATGATATTGTACATGTCATCCAGGCTTGAAACTAGTTGCTGTGGAGTACCTCATGGATCACTCACAGGACCACTTCTATCTTTAGTTCATAGTAATGATATTGTACATGTCATCCAGGCTTGAAACTAGTTGCTGTGGAGTACCTCATAGATCACTCACAGGACCACTTCTATCTTTAGTTCATAGTAGTGATATTGTACATGTCATCCAGGCTTGAAACTAGTTGCTGTTGAGTACCTCATGGATCACTCACAGGACCACTTCTATCTTTAGTTCATAGTAATGATATTGTACATGTCATCCAGGCTTGAAACTAGTTGCTGTGGAGTACCTCATGGATCACTCACAGGACCACTTCTATCTTTAGTTCATAGTAATGATATTGTACATGTCATCCAGGCTTGAAACTAGTTGCTGTGGAGTACCTCATGGATCACGCACAGGACCACTTCTATCTTTAGTTCATAGTAATGATATTGTACATGTCATCCAGGCTTGAAACTAGTTGCTGTGGAGTACCTCATGGATCACTCACAGGACCACTTCTATCTTTAGTTCATAGTAATGATATTGTACATGTCATCCAGGCTTGAAACTAGTTGCTGTGGAGTACCTCATGGATCACTCACAGGACCACTTCTATCTTTAGTTCATAGTAATGATATTGTACATGTCATCCAGGCTTGAAACTAGTTGATGTGGAGTACCTCATAGATCACTCACAGGACCACTTCTATCTTTAGTTCATAGTAATGATATTGTACATGTCATCCAGGCTTGAAACTAGTTGCTGTGGAGTACCTCATGGATCACTCACAGGACCACTTCTATCTTTAGTTCATAGTAATGATATTGTACATGTCATCCAGGCTTGAAACTAGTTGCTGTGGAGTACCTCATGGATCACTCACAGGACCACTTCTATCTTTAGTTCATAGTAATGATATTGTACATGTCATCCAGGCTTGAAACTAGTTGCTGTGGAGTACCTCATGGATCACTCACAGGACCACTTCTATCTTTAGTTCATAGTAATGATATTGTACATGTCATCCAGGCTTGAAACTAGTTGCTGTGGAGTACCTCATAGATCACTCACAGGACCACTTCTATCTTTAGTTCATAGTAGTGATATTGTACATGTCATCCAGGCTTGAAACTAGTTGCTGTTGAGTACCTCATGGATCACTCACAGGACCACTTCTATCTTTAGTTCATAGTAATGATATTGTACATGTCATCCAGGTTTGAAACTAGTTGCTGTGGAGTACCTCATGGATCACTCACAGGACCACTTCTATCTTTAGTTCATAGTAATGATAATATTGTTAATGTATCAAATCTTGTTTACCTATTCTATACACAGATGATACCGATGTTTTTTGTAAACGGCAAAAACCTTAAAAACTATTATGAACCAAGCATTCACTGTTTTATAGGAACTGAAACATACACTAATATGTCCAGGTTTTTTCACTTACAATAAATAAAAGCTAAAATTGCTAAAGGTGCTTGAATGATAAGTAAAGCCAAAAGTACGTTGACAAGATCATCTCTAGTTACAACTATTATATAATACATATCATATTTCTATAATCAAACTAAAAAAACCTAGTGCACTTAATTAGAGAGCTACACTAGATGAAACTATATATGTTAATCTTTGTTACCATTCTATTTATGTATAAAATTATTACGAAGAAAACACTACAATGTTACGTTGCCTTCAGTTATAAAAGGTATCTTTAAGAGAAATGATGAAATAGGTGACATGTCGGGCCGAGTTAATGTACTGGTCTCATAGGTAACTTATTGTATGTAGAACCATTAGACACGAATTACATGGAAAAAAGTAGGTTGTTCCCATGCAGATGCAACATTACAATATCACCTTAAGAGGTTTGTTACACTAACTGAAATAAAAGTTAAAATGTACTGTTACAACACAAATATTTATTGGTACCGACTGAGAACCTGATGTACATAGCATTTGTTCTTTATTTGCGCTTTCTATTTATCCTTTCTCACATCTTGTATCAAGGCAGTCCTCGAAAACACTTTAAAGACTGCATTAAAGTGAACGTAAGCACCCCCAAGCAGCTGGAAGAGTGCGCAGCAGACAGGACTGGCTGGTGGGCACTAGCATACAAGGCCAAAGCTAACTATGAGGAATACACCACACTCAACTGATGGACGCTTGTGAAAAAAGAAAGACTTCCACAGCGACTGAGCCAGCAGTTGTTCTCCCCTGCCCCCACTGTGGGCGACCATGCAAATCCTGCATTGGCCTCATCAGCCACATGAGCACAAACAATAGATGAGAAATGCAAAATCATCATCATCAGAAATGATGGACTACCAAGAGAGTTGTTGTATTGTTGCTGGGAAATTAGCCACACACAAATTTCGGGGCAAAGGAGGACCTACCTGGCACTCTGACACACTCGTGTGTCTTGTTGTCTCGTACAAAGCCATCTCCACACTGACAAGTTCCCACTCTTGACCGAGTGTTGTAGGGCACACACTGCATGGTAGCAGGACAGTCAAACAGGCCTAGGGTGCAGGCTGTCACTTCTGTATCAACAAAACAACCAAGTCACACACTGCATGGTAGCAGGACAGTCAAACAGGCCTAGGGTGCAGGCTGTCACTTCTGTATCAACAAAACAACCAAGTCACACACTGCATGGTAGCAGGACAGTCAAACAGGCCTAGGGTGCAGGCTGTCACTTCTGTAGCAACAAAACAACCAAGTCACACACTGCATGGTAGCAGGACAGTCAAACAGGCCTAGGGTGCAGGCTGTCACTTCTGTAGCAACAAAACAACCAAGTCACACACTGCATGGTAGCAGGACAGTCAAACAGGCCTAGGATGCAGGCTGTCACTTCTGTAGCAACAAAACAACCAAGTCACACACTGCATGGTAGCAGGACAGTCAAACAGGCCTAGGATGCAGGCTGTCACTTCTGTACCAACAAAACGACCAAGTCACACACTGCATGGTAGCAGGACAGTCAAACAGGCCTAGGATGCAGGCTGTCACTTCTGTATCAACAAAACGACCAAGTCACACACTGCATGGTAGCAGGACAGTCAAACAGGCCTAGGAGGCAGGCTGTCACTTCTGTACCAACAAAACGACCAAGTCACACACTGCATGGTAGCAGGACAGTCAAACAGCCCTAGGATGCAGGCTGTCACTTCTGTACCAACAAAACGACCAAGTCACACACTGCATGGTAGCAGGACAGTCAAACAGGCCTAGGAGGCAGGCTGTCACTTCTGCAGCAACAAAACAACCAAGTCACACACTGCATGGTAGCAGGACAGTCAAACAGGCCTAGGAGGCAGGCTGTCACTTCTGCAGCAACAAAACAACCAAGTCACACACTGCATGGTAGCAGGACAGTCAAACAGGCCTAGGAGGCAGGCTGTCACTTCTGCAGCAACAAAACAACCAAGTCACACACTGCATGGTAGCAGGACAGTCAAACAGGCCTAGGAGGCAGGCTGTCACTTCTGCAGCAACAAAACAACCAAGTCACACACTGCATGGTAGCAGGACAGTCAAACAGGCCTAGGAGGCAGGCTGTCACTTCTGTGCCAACAAAACGACCAAGTCACACACTGCATGGTAGCAGGACAGTCAAACAGGCCTAGGAGGCAGGCTGTCACTTCTGTACCAACAAAACGACCAAGTCACACACTGCATGGTAGCAGGACAGTCAAACAGGCCTAGGAGGCAGGCTGTCACTTCTGCAGCAACAAAACAACCAAGTCACACACTGCATGGTAGCAGGACAGTCAAACAGGCCTAGGAGGCAGGCTGTCACTTCTGTAGCAACAAAACGACCAAGTCACACACTGCATGGTAGCAGGACAGTCAAACAGGCCTAGGAGGCAGGCTGTCACTTCTGTACCAACAAAACGACCAAGTCACACACTGCATGGTAGCAGGACAGTCAAACAGGCCTAGGAGGCAGGCTGTCACTTCTGTACCAACAAAACGACCAAGTCACACACTGCATGGTAGCAGGACAGTCAAACAGGCCTAGGAGGCAGGCTGTCACTTCTGTACCAACAAAACGACCAAGTCACACACTGCATGGTAGCAGGACAGTCAAACAGGCCTAGGAGGCAGGCTGTCACTTCTGTACCAACAAAACAACCAAGTCACACACTGCATGACAGCAGGACAGTCAAACAGGCCTAGGAGGCAGGCTGTCACTTCTGCAGCAACAAAACGACCAAGTCACACACTGCATGACAGCAGGACAGTCAAGGACACACCCACTGGTACTCACCTGTCTAACTTTGCAGATCTTCTGCCTAGATGTATCACTGAGGTTGTATTCCTGATACATTCATTGACTGGCACTTGTCAACAGTGTATATGTATCACTGTTTCAGCCCCAATATTCCACACTGCCTGTATCTCAATGGATGTGATCACTACAAGTGTATCTCAATGGATGTGATCACTACAAGTGTATCTCGATGGATGTGATCACTACAAGTGTATCTCGATGGATGTGATCACTACAAGTGTATCTCAATGGATGTGATCACTACAAGTGTATCTCGATGGATGTGATCACTACAAGTGTATCTCGATGGATGTGATCACTACAAGTGTATCTCGATGGATGTGATCACTACAAGTGTATCTCGATGGATGTGATCACTACAAGTGTATCTCGATGGATGTGATCACTACAAGTGTATCTCGATGGATGTGATCACTACACGTGTATCTCGATGGATGTGATCACTACAAGAGTATCTCGATGGATGTGATCACTACAAGTGTATCCTCTGACATACATTTACCTGTACACAGCTTACGTGTATCCCCTGACACATTGACACTTACTTGTATACAGTTTAGATGTATCACTGTGGTGTATCCTCAGATACCTGTACACAGATTAGATGTATCAGTGTGGGTGTATTATCTGATACATTGACACTTACTTGTACAGTTTAGATGTATCATTGTGAGTGTATTCCCTTACACATTGACACTTTCATGTACACAGTTTAGATGTATCATTGTGGGTGTATCCTCCGATACACTGATACTTACCTGTACACAGTTTAGATGTATCGTTGCGGGTGTATCCTCTGATGCAGTCACATACGTGGAGAGTCGGTAACACCAGGTGACAAGCCTCGTGTGGTCCACACGTCGAGGAGTCATCAGGAGAACATGGGACAGCAGACACAGACTGACCACTGGTTGTGGTCACTGCTGGTGAAGTGGACGTCTCGCCCTGTCTCACTGAACCCGCCACCTCTACAATGACACACCCAGACACAGGTGTAAATCCTCCGTTCCAATAAGCTTTACTGTGAACATACCTTCACCACACTACAACCTTTGTTCCTAAGCTTAACAATGGCAAATGTGCCTTACCTGTAGCTGTGCCAAATTTGGGAATCAATGCACATTCATTTTAAATCATCTGAAGCTATAGCCACCTTTCATAAAAAAGTTATATTTTTTTGAAATTGCATTCCCATCCTAAACCTTCAGCAGTCCTTTGCTCTAATGATGACTCTTGCCGTCCCCATTCATGATTTCTGCCTTATGATTCTTGTATGTTGCACCTCTGAGCTCAGATTCCTGAGAATATAGGTCTTGTAGTCTATTATTATTATTATCACATGACCCCACACCTACCAGACATAGCCCACACACACCTCCACACAATTTAAAATGTCTCAAACTAGCCACCCAAGGACGATAATATGATCAAAGTATTATAATATATTTATGTATTACTATACATTAACTTACACCCTCCCATAGAGCAAGAAACCATTTATTCACTGTGTGCCATCTGGAGAGTAGATCACCACTCCATTATTTCAAGCATGAGAAAGGCCTGCTAGGAAGTGTATAACAAAAGTAAATAAATAACGTTAAATAACTATCATCATACATCGCCAGTTGGTAGGTCAGAGGTCAACGGTTCAAGGAAGCAAATAAACATTGACAGAGGCGACACAGAGGAAACACTGTTACAATGCAACATAGTTTGTCTATTAATGCATAATCATTCGTCGGTGTTCATAAAATGTGATTCCTGCCACTCTGAACCACATCTGATCTACAAATAAATCACGCTATTTAAACTCCATGTAAAACGACTGAGAGGTGACTACAAACTGCACTAAACTGAACTGCACTCACTGACTGATTTCACACTGAGTAGATACGTCTCGTTGAATTTGGTGTCGTGCGTGAGCCGCGGCTGGCAGGCTGCCGGGCTGTTACACTGGATCAAGTAACACTCATGGTGATGTAGGAAGACCGTGTCACACAGAGGGCTGAAGCAACAATTGACCACACACCCACGCAGTGTGTGGACAGTCTTCACCGCCCTGTAGATGCCTGCATTGACCCCTGCGGTTGGCACGGCACCCACACTGACCACCCGCTGCAACTCTGTGTCACTGTAGTTGACGCACAGGTTACCATTGACAACTGCAACAACCGACATACACAGGTTACCATTGACAACTGCAACAACAGACACACAGGTTACCATTGACAACTGCAACAACTGACATACACAGGTTACCATTGACAACTGCAACAACTGACACACACAGGTTACCATTGACAACTGAAACAACCGACATACACAGGTTACCATTGACAACTGCAACAACAGACACACACAGGTTACCATTGACAACTGCAACAACATACACACACAGGTTACTATTGACAACTGCAACAACTGACATACACAGGTTACCATTGACAACTGCAACAACTGACATACACAGGTTACCATTGACAACTGCAACAACAGACACACACAGGTTACCATTGACAACTGCAACAACTGACACACACAGGTTACCATTGACAACTGCAACAACAGACACACATAGGTTACCATTGACAACTGCAGCAACAGACACACATAGGTTACCATTAACAACTGCAACAACAGACACACACAGGTTACCATTGACAACTGCAACAACATACACACACAGGTTACCATTGACAACTGCAACAACTGACATACACAGGTTACCATTGACAACTGCAACAACTGCCAAACACAGGTTACCATTGACAACTGCAACAACTGACACACACAGGTTACCATTGACAACTGCAACAACTGACACACACAGGTTACCATTGACAACTGCAACAACTGACACACACAGGTTACCATTGACAACTGCAACAACAGACACAATGATAAAAAAATAATTGCAGATGCAGGTTTAACTGGGTTATAATTGTAGATCCTATTTAATGATGTACTCCTATATAGATCCAAGGACCAAACCATGAGGAAAACTATCTGATTTGCTTTGAAATTCCCTCGAATATCAGGGTCAGATCCAGAGAGGTTGGTTAAAGCGGGGCCCAAAAACATGTACTGGTAGCTGATGCAAATTAATATTTGAGTCTGAGCCCAACCCTGGGAATGCTGATGAAAATATTTGTGTGCAACACCACCGTATCTTCATTTTCCGCTGTCTCGATTGGCTTAACTGTGACATCAGAAGATGGAGGGGTGCTGTTAAAATTGTTTAGTCCCCACATCACCATAGCTTATATTTCAGCACATTCCACAAGTCTAGGAGGGGGCATGGTTATGAGGGCCCATTCAAAAAGGTCTACGCCTCTACGGGCACACCAAATTCCAAAGATCTAGGGGGGCACATGCCCCCATGCCCTGGATCCGCCTATGGATATGAATGAGCACATAATTATGGGTTGTCTAAATCCAAGCACAACTGCACAATCAAAGTGACTTCTGCTGTGTCCATCTATGAGGGAGGGCAAGCGTCTAAACATACACAACGCATACACTATCACTCAGCAAAAATAACTGTATCTCGATAATCTCGTAGTTGAGAAGCATGGCTGTTCATTTTTATAGAAAGGTAACGGTGTTGCACTAATTAAGATTGTTCTTCAGGCTGCATAACAGAGAAACTGTACCTGGAAATAGGATGGCAAGGGTGACTAGGTAGACATGACGGAGAAACTGTACTTGGAAATAGGATGGCAAGGGTGACTAGGTAGACATGACGGAGAAACTGTACCTGGAAATAGGATGGCAAGGGTGACTAGGTAGACGTGACGGAGAAACTGTACCTGGAAATAGGATGGCAAGGGTGACTAGGTAGACGTGACGGAGAAACTGTACCTGGAAATAGGATGGCAAGGGTGACTAGGTAGACATGACGGAGAAACTGTACCTGGAAATAGGATGGCAAGGGTGACTAGGTAGACATGACGGAGAAACTGTACCTGGAAATAGGATGGCAAGGGTGACTAGGTAGACGTGACGGAGAAACTGTACCTGGAAATAGGATGGCAAGGGTGACAAGGTAGACATGACGGAGAAACTGTACCTGGAAATAGGATGGCAAGGGTGACTAGGTAGACATGACGGAGAAACTGTACCTGGAAATAGGATAGCAAGGGTGACTAGGTAGACATGACAGAGAAACTGTACCTGGAAATAGGATGGCAAGGGTGACTAGGTAGACATGACGGAGAAACTGTACCTGGAAATAGGATGGCAAAGGTGACTAGGTAGACACAACGATGCGCTCCATTGAAGTCAAAAGGAGTCATTCTTCTTTCACAGCGAATACCTAGAACATAACCGAAAAGTGAATATAATGCACTATACATTTAAAAGAAAATCCATTTGAAATTTAAATATGCTGTCACTATTACTGTGAAAACTTGTTTTACTGTAAATAACAGAAACAGATATACATATATTCAGGTTGTAGATTATGAAAGTATAGAAAACATAGGAAAGTTTATTAAGGACAATACGCCAGTTGCAAAACATATTTTGTGAGAAAATGAGTACAGTGGAACCTCGCTTTATGGTCACCTCAGTAATACAGCCACCTCGCAATTAAGGTCACCCTCCAGGGGACAGTCCCAAAATATTTTTGTAGCTGTAAAGTATAGGAAGTTAGTTCTGATAATAAGGTCACCTCACTATTCGGGTCACTTTTACCCTGTGCCAAGGGTGACTTTAATAGTGAGGTATCACAGTACTCTATAATATATTATATGCCCCTATTACCACTACCCGCTGTCTAGTGTGCGTAAGAGGTGTAAATGACAATACATGTATACCTGATATATAGAATAGAATAGAACTTTATTTTGGTTACAATACACATTTCTGAATATATTTACAATGGATTACAAAAAACAATACTGCAACCGAGGAGATCCTCGGGAAACCCCAATAGGTTTATGTCGAGGACCATCTGGACAATCATCATTATATCAGTCAGGTTCCTTATTCCGTAAAATTACAACGTAACATTAAAACAGTACATTCAACTGGAACAAGGTGAACAGTATATATATATATATATATACATGAATAACTTTGTCGGCCCAGCACATGCGACCATAACGTTCTAGGTTCACATGTGGAACGTCCAGGAGCAAACCACCCCCCGAGCATAGGGTCATGCTCGGCGTGTGACGATGTAACAGTGAGGCGAGATACACTGGCGTGCCTTCATACAGTGCCATGTTAATTTATTGTTATCAGTTCGTAGAAACATTGAAGCCATGCTGTCTGGGAGTTGTTTATTCATTGCTTTATGCATAAAGATACATAACTGATGTTTGTATATTTAGCTTTGAGAATAGTGGATCTGAGTGTGCAGTATGGTGTGATAGTGTGATTTTCCGTATAGCTTTCTTTTGTAGTATTTTTAATTTGCTTAAGTTTGTGCTATATATGTATCTGTCCATAATACTAAGAGTACAATACTGCAAACGTGGTGAGATTAATGAGGAGTAAATTATTGTCATAATGTAGATAGGAAGAAAGTGTTTTACTTTGTTTAACATTCCTACATTCCGTGCTATTTTTGTTGACAGATTGTCAATATATATCTTCCAATTAAGGTGTTCATCTAGTTATTCCTAGACATTTTTTGTATTTAACATGTCTTATTTTGCTTCCATCTACTTTTATTTTAGCTTTGTCAATGTTGTATTTCTTCCCGTTTTGTGTGAATATAATGAAATTATTTTGTTTGTTTGGCAAAAGCTTATTTGTGTGAAACCACTTAGAAATGTTTTGTAATTGTACATTTACTTCTTCAATAAGAGTATCAAAAGTCTTGTGTCATCTGCAAAAAGTATAGGCTTTAAGATATCTGATACATGTTCAATATCATTTATTTATCATATGGGATAAATGTGTAGCCAGGTATACTGTCTTACTATATAAGGTTATTTGGAGTAAAAGGTAAGTTCTCATAAAGTGTATCCTACTAGGACTACTTGCGATGCTTCACTCTTTGTCACCTGATACATTCATTCGAAAACCATTAATTTGACTTCACTGGGAAGCACTCAGCCATGCTGCAATCATTCATTGTACCAAGACTATTTATTAATAGCTACTTAAGCAATAGAAGACAATACACCGAATTTCAAAATGAAAGTTCTGATATCCTACCTATCACAATTGGTGTACCACAAGGATCTATTCTTGGTCCCCTATTATTCATAATATACATTAATGATTTTCCTAAAGCTAGTGAAATTTTTAACTTTATTATGTATGCCGACATACCACCTTATTTAGCACCATCAATCATTTTCAAGGTAACTCCCCAAATAGAAATATAGAATCGGCAATAAATTATGAACTCCCTAAAATAATTGAATGGTTAAACATTAATAAATTATCATTAAACAGAAACAAATCCAAATATATGATTTTTCACATGCAAAATAAAGCTGTCGATAACTTTACGCTCAATATAAATGGTACAAACATTGAAAGAGTAGATGAATTTAATTTTTTAGGACTTACTTTAGATACAAATTTAAATTGGAATAAACATATTGAAAAAGTATCAAACAAGTGTTCCAAAACAGTCGGCATCTTAAACAGACTAAAATATGTCTTTCCCCTTAAAATTATCTTATATAACACGTTATTTTTATCACAAATCAACTATTGTATTATGGTGTGGGGATACCAAGGTAATCGAATATTAAAAATACAAAAGAAAGCTATGAGAATTTTATCTATAAGTAAATATAATTCACACTCTGAGCCACTTTTCAAAAAATTGAATATCTTAAAAATTGATGACATGTTAAAATTACATGAACTTAAGATTGGAACACATAGCTTCAGAAGTTTTGTTAATTATGCAAAAAACAATTTATTAGAAAAATACGTAGATATGTGTACAATATTAAACTGCTATACATGCTATCATAGTCATTAAAACTGTATTAATGCACATGATATTTATGGATATGTATTGTATATATATATGTGTATAAATCAGCATATGGATATTGTATTTGTGCATGCACACATACATATCAAGTATATTGAAGTGTACTATTGACAACTAGTATTTGTTTATTTTACCATACTTTTTAATACTCCAATGCATGCATATATGCAATCTAGTAGCTCGGTTTCTTTTCCTGCACTTTTACATTTACATTTGCACTTCCTTCGGTAAATTTGAGTTGAAACAAATTATTCTTGTGGCTCCTATGAGAGCGACTGTTATTGTCTTAATAGGAGTCACAGACCCCATCTAATTAGAAATTATACTGCATTTGTATATATATATATATATGCCTGTTCATGTTACGTTAATTTGATATTATACACATATTGAAATTGGGTCTAAATAAAACTTTCTTGTTCTTGTTCTTATTTGTATACAAATATCAACTAGTTTATAGCCAGAAACTTAGTAATACACCTGAGTGAACTTGCGAAGAGTGGTTTCTTCATTTAACAAATTATAAGTATTTCACTTAAAACAACAAATTAATTTGTTTGCACTTTTGATTAACTGATGAAATAATGGCTATAGATTGTATAGTGATTTAGAATATTGATAGTTTGTGCACATGTTTGTTCCAAATCAAATGTTGCATAAAACAGGTTTACACGCATATCTTCAATTTCAATTAACAGATCTGATCATTAAACCTTCCAAGTTAAGATAAACCAAGTTCAGGCTTCAAAAATAAAATTGATAAATATACCCAACAATAACTTAAGTATCGTTAGATGTTACTGATACTAGTGATAGGAAAACACTTTCAGGACATTGCCAAAACAATTACAAAAACAGACATGGCCAGGTGAGGCTGAGAGTGAGAAGGTAAAGCGCATGTCGGTGACGTAGTGTGTTTACTTCCGCCATAACATAAGCCTATGGTATTTAGGGGGTCGAGTCTCTGATCCGATCACACTTTCTCAGCACTGCTACTGCACAGTTGACACCGTCAATGCCGTGGCACTAAGTCTAAGCCGTCAATATTATATTACGTTTACCTTCAAGTTGAAAGTGTATGGAAGCACGTAGGAAGCAAATCACAACGACGTCTGTCGCGTGCGATGGTTAGTTGACATATGTATAAACACGCGATGCCCAATTAACGCACCTGGCACAACATCTACTCACCAGCTCATCGCGAGATGTGTTGCACTATTTTGTAGCGAAACAAAAATGCGGACCCAACCACGGACTATACAAGCTTCTATGACAAACTAGGCGAACGTTATAATAATATAATCATATTATTATAAGAGCATTTTAAAGCACCATTGCTCCACGCAACCCTGTTCAAATGTGCTGATACAATGAGAGTTTAAAAGAGTCAATATCACGAAAACATAAAAAACATACCACTAAAAATCCAAAGTATAAAATTATCACATGAAAAGAACGATGGCAGTTTAAGAATGATAGGCTCGTTTAAACAAGTGAGTGTTAGGAGTCTTTTGAAGCTATACATCTAGAGTCACATTTGCGCATATCGGGTGGAAGATGATTTCAGACACGAGGAGCAGCGATGCAGAAGGCTCGATCACAATAATGGTGGAGATGTGTACTGTGTGCATAAGGCAGACGCTGCTATTAATTTAAGCCAATTAAGTGAACAATTGCCCAATAATAATTAAAATTAGGTTAACTTATATACGGATTGATCGCAATCAAGTGCCATCGGTGTTGCACTTAGGATACAAAGTAAAGCATGTTTGATTAACTTCATACGTAGCCTTTGAAGGATTTGTCTGATTCTTTTTTGGTTTAAGATTGTTTCTAGTTATATATAGTTCCATCTTACTAAACAGGTCTTATATTATACATAATTATTACGAAATAAAAAAGTGCAATATCTAAAGTATCTAGACTATCATTAGATCACTGTAACGTAATGCATAAACCTTACTCATTGTTTACTAAATTATATATAAGTGTAGTGTATATTTGCTCTTTTGTATTCTCCTACTTTTACATGTTAAACGACATAAACCGCCGCGTGGGTGATACCCTGATAACACGTCTAACTAATTTTGAGCCGAAATAACCACTATACTGGTTTCTGGAATTGAGTTTATGATTAGGTGTCAGAGTGGCTACGAACATGAAAGTTGTACTAAATTTCGAAGTTAATTGTGTTGAAAAGACTTCATGATGAGCAATATTGTTTATAGAATATTCATTCTATTCAGCGTTTGCCCATATATATATATATATATATTTATATATATATATATATTTGCCGATTTTGTCAACACCCGTGAACGGGGCATTAGTCTCGGATTGTATGGTGTATAAATAATACACGGGTGTTTACAAAATCGGCAAATATATAAGAAACGTAAAATCGCATTTAAGAGTAATAAATCAGAAAAAAGTTAGCAAGCAAAATCCAAGTATATATAAATACACCAATGTATAGCAAAATTACGGGTAAATGCATCACGGACGACCATTGAACTCTCTCTAGACGGTACAGCAGACGGTCAGATATACCAGAGCATCGCATTTCCATAGTCAATTATAGATGTCATAGGTGCATGGACAGGGCTTTTGCAGACACTGGTCGTCACTACCTCTCGTATACGAGCAATTCTCAAGAAATAGTAGTTTGCACATCGAGATGCATTTGCCACTTGCATCGCCATCGACAAATCAGCGTCGGATGTAACGTCCACATATGTCAACATGCTGAATGAGTATCGGCCTGCGCAAGCTCGCTGAACATATATGACAATTGCAACCGGAGCTTCAAAATTCTCTTGTAGGAGTGACATTGGCAGCGGGTCCAGCTCGCAAGACTTGGTACCATATGCTAAAATTATGTTATTCACGTTTGCAGGTGAAGCAGCTAGGAAACAAACTATATATATATATATATATATATATATATATACATACATATATATATATATATATATATATAAACGTGCAGCTATACATTCATCACTACCGTGACGCCTTCAATTGACGACTGAGTCATATTGCGGCGAAACGCATCAGTCTTCTCTCCTAGAATTCCGCTGCAATATAGCTTGTGTAGCGTGTTCAGGTAGCGGCTGATCTTCATCTCGACCAAGTAATGTGTTTGCTATCTAGTAGACACGTCGGATGTTACCACCGGCACTTGTCATCTCAGTTCGGTAATAATGCGATCGTGCAGTTACAAGTGATTTTCGGAACGCGTTGCGCAAACCGGTGTATATATTTGACAACGTACCGTCAATCTAGTTTGTCGCCAGTTATGCACAGCACAACATAATGCCCGCTTCTCGTCAGTCAGCTAATTTGTATGCCACGGTGTCATCGGCATATAGCCGTGATAGTCCGCGAGATTGCATATATGTGTTATGTGTGTGTGTGTGTGTGTGTGTGTGTGTGTGTGTGTGTGTGTGTGTGTGTGTGTGTGTGTGTGTGTGTGTGTGTGTGCGTGCGTGCGTGCGTATGAGTGAGCGTGTGTTTGTGTGCATGTGCGAATGTGTGCGTGCCTATATGAGTGCACGCGTGCGTGTGCGTGCGTGCGTGCGTGCGTGCGCGCGTGTGTGTGTATGTGTGTGTGCTATTGCAAATAAACTTTATTGCAACACATATCTATGATTAAATGTTGAACAGTACCTAATCCAGGTGGTATTTAAGAAGCTATGATCAAATCACCATTTTCTTCTTTGTTTCGCATCCATGCGTGTGTATATATGATGATGTTGTCGTAACATAACCAGTTTGGCTGTTCACGTTGTCCTACAATGGGTCAAACAAAAGGGCACACTCGTATGTACAAGCATCTAGGCCTTATTTAGGCGTTCGGTGATATAATGATTAATATGTTTTTTTTATCAAATCCTACACAAGCCCGTGCATCTGCGATTGTACGCCATCATTATACCACGGCGTGTGTAGGCTTAGTCGTACAATCACTGTGCATGCGTGTGCTTATTTAATATTGTCAGCGCACAAATGTTTGTCGATGATAATATGTCGGTCGTGCATGACACCGATGATTTTTATTGTATGTGTCGATTGCATAGTTCATGATCATGAATGTCATCAGGCAGATGCCTTAACAGGCGCAACTATCGGATGTCCTTGCCGTTCTTCACGCGCGTACACCTGAATCTCTTACTTCAGCCGTGCAATGTAACTAGATACATCATCAAACGAGTGTTGGAAAGCAATTGACCACCCCGTGACATGTTTAACAATAATTATATCCGTCAAGCTATCACTAAAAGGATGTCGAACACGTGGAGGAAACGGATGTTCCATCGTATATTTTGTTGAAATTCTGGCATTTTTAAAAGCAATAACTAGGTGAAAGTCCCTAACGCGCACCCCCTCCCCAAAGCGCCCCATCCCTACCCTAGCGGATTGAACCAGCACAATGCAAGCGTTGCTTGTCACATTCGATAGAAGTCGCTATTTGACTCATGCGCAGACAAAAATAGCACATTCGCGATCGCCTTGAAACGACACGACGTTCGGTGAGTTTTATTACTCTTTTTTATCTTATTTTGTGCATTGAGAATTTGAGTTGAAGGCTTGTTAGTGCGCCAAATAATAATGATTACCGCACACGATGACACTATCAGTAGTTCAATTGTATGACCGAACCATACGCGAATACTATGAATTTCATTTATAAATACAATTGTGCAAATGGCCGATTTACTAGTGTCACTAACACTAGCAGTTTTCCACAAAGCGCACCTGCCCCATGTCCCCAAAGCGCACCGCAGCAAAACTCATACAATTGGAGGTGCGGTTTTGGGACATTAAACTTGTTCCTGTATATCATAAATTAATTCATTTATTATGAAAATATAATGTATTTCTCGCGTTATAGAAACAAATTTTACTAATACGCACTGTACTACACCAGTCACGGTTCACAGCCGGTGCGTTTTGGGGACCCGCAAATGTGACACAATTTAGGATAGACTACTTTAATTAATTTCCGTATGTTAAACCAGTTTACTTACAATTTCCTTGCGGATTCAGATAGCATATTGCGATGATTGATTGTAATTTCCCGAAATTGAAACTATGCAACCACTGTTTATTTCAGATGGGACGTGATCAACAACAGCGGAAGTATGGAGAGGCAGATTTACAGGGGGCCCTCTTTGCTCTTCAACATGGCGAATCATGTAGAAGCGTTGAACAGACAATACGGAATCCCCAGGCGAACTCTTCAACGACACCATAAGTACCAGGTAATTGTTATGTAATTTATCAAAAAATTGTCTGAAAATTATATGTTCATAATTCAGTAGTCATAATTACAATAATTATTACCATTGCAATAAAATGGGTTGCAACTCGGTCAATGTTTTATGCGTTCGAATAATATAACAAGTAATTTATATTTAAAAAAACCACCACACAGCTTAATTTCAATTGCCATGGTGTGGTACTACCGTATTACTGTGTTGTTTCAAACTTTATAAAAAGGCTTATGTGAAGTTATCCATACAAATTCGGCTCTGTCCTACAGGTTCGAGCGCCAGGTCGGCAACTTCTAGGGAGATTTCGCCAGATCCTAGACACCGACATTGAAGATATTATCGCCAACCATGCAATGGACATGCAGCAAAGGTTCTACGGGTTAACAACTACCGAACTCCGACAAATGGCCTTTCAAGTGGCTGAGTACAAAGGCGTCGCACACCCCTTTGATCAAACCAAAAAGATGGCTGGTCGACTCTGGCTAGCTGGATTGCTTGCCAGAAACGGAACACTCTCTATTAGGGAACCGGAAGCGACGAGTATAAATCGGGCAGTGGGATTCAATAAGGCACAAGTCGATAATTTTTTCGAGATACGGAGATCGTTTCTTGGGAGCATTGGGCCAATAATAAATAAATGGTGACATAATTATTCTGGAACATGGACGAGAGCGGCTTAACGGTTGTGCACAAACCTGGGAGAATCGTCGCGAAAAAGGGTCCGAAACAGGTTTAAAAAGTGAGGAGTGGCGAAAAGGGGAAAACGGTCACTATCATATGCAGCATGAGTACAAGTGGGCTTTATCTCGCACCATTTATGATCTACCCGAGGAAGAAAATGAACGAGCACTTGCTCGTTGGCTGTCCACCTGGTACAGTGGGAGTGGTGACATACAGTGGCTGGACAGACAGCAAAGTTTTCGTGCAGTGGTTGAATCGCTTTGTCGATGCGGTCAAATCGACGCCTGCCAAAAAGGTCGTACTCTTTGTTGACGGACACATCAGCCACAAGTTGCTCGAAGCAGTGGAACTCGCCAGGGTGAATGGCGTCGAGCTCATCTCCTTTCCACCGCACACTACTCATCGACTCCAGCCGCTCGACAAGTGCTACTTCGGACCGCTCAAGGAGTACTACAGACAGGCATGCGACTATTGGATGACTAGCAACGCTGGAAAACGAATCATCTTCTATAACATCGCGGCCCTCTTTGGAGCAGCGTACACAATGGCTTGCACGATCGACAAAGCCGTGTCAGGGTTCTCCACTTGTGGAATGTGGCCATTCAACCCTGCAGTGTTTAGAGATGTAGATTTTGCGTCATCGATGGTGACGGACAGCGAACAGGCAGCCCCAGCAAGCAGCGCCCCGCCGGCAGTAACTGCTCCTATTGAAATTATCGCGTCTGAGCCTCTTCTCAGCAGCGCCCATGTTGAAGCGACTAACCTCTCCGAACGCGCGACGATGCCTGACGCAATTGCCTCCACATCGACTGGCCGCACTACACCAATGAAGCCTATAAACACGTTCATTCACGGCATATCACCACTCCCCAAGGCTGGGCCCTGGCTGAGTAAACGACGCTCCCAGTCTGCAGAACATCTCACGTCATCGCCATACAAGGATAATATGCGAGAAAAGCATCAGCAACTGAACGAGAAGCTTGAGAGGCAAGCCAATAAGCAAACATGCAAGAAATCCAACAAGCGCGAACTGCACAAGGGCAAAGAACGAGCCACTGTCAAGCACGTGCGTAAAATTTTTGCGACCCCTACGAATGAAGAATACAGGTGCATCTATTGCAGTGAGCTCTAAATCACGCCACCAACAGAAGATTGGCTGCAATGTCCATTGTGCCGCCAATGGTACCATGAAAAGTGCGGAAACGAGAAATCCGCATGTGACCTTTGCATGCAGTAGTCGCAGAATTGTTGACTGTAGACTATCAGTGTAGGTTAACAATCAACAATGAGTCAATGGTGGCTAAACTGTAGGGCTAATAGTAATTAGTAATTACCACTCCGTAATGTCATCTGTAATTGTTTTCACCCGCATACAACAATAAACGTTTAGCCTAGTCTACATTTTAGTTGGATTGCCATTCGATTGGCAGCATTTGGTGACCATGACACAGGAATTGCGCTTTGGGGAGAGGCGGTGGGGCGCTTTGGGGGTACGCGTCCCCAAAGCGCCCCGTTTTTTAAATGTTTACTTTATGCAATATTGTTTTCTTTTATAACAGTTATGACGTTTACTGTATATATAATGATGAATTAATGTACCCGCGTCGAAAAGTGCAAATAAATCGATTTTGTGACAAATACATTTCAAAATAATAGCAGATAATGCTTAGGCGGTGCGTTTTAGGGACCTTCTCCTATATGCAGGAATGTCTCATCTAGCAAACTTCATGCTAATCCTAGTAATATATATTACTGTCATCAAATATTGATAATAAGACAAACGTTGGTGGAGGTCACGCGCATAATTTAGATTGTGGCTTTGGAAAACCGCCACGTTAGCCTACTGGATCCACTAATAATCCGCGAAGTGGGTAAACGTGATTCTCAATAGAGCACTGAAATGTGACGTTACATATAGCTGTGCAACCGCCCCCGCTGGTTCCAACAAACGTTTTTAACCGTATTTGTTAACATAATGGTGCATTGGACTAAATTATTACCCTCAACCATCTGCACTGAAGATTTGACCTGCTCAATGTCAACTGATAAATATCCACATGGAAACACCAGGAAAAACTATCGTTCGCACATTTTGTGCACTTATAATTACTTGACCCCTATTTCCAACACTGAAATCGCACACACTCCAAAATCCATTGCATTCCTTATTCTATAATACCACGTCCCTGGGAAATAATGACCATTATATTTAACTTCTCAGCCTGAAATATATTTTGTGTTTCATATTTCAAGACATTAATTATCAAATCCTTCGATAGAGATGATTTCGTACATGAATTGAATGTTATTGACATGTTCTCATTCCGCATTTTGTGATGAAAATGTTGTGGTGCACAACAAAAACTGTCTTGCATCGATCGCTATCGATGTGTCATTGAGGTAAAGCATTATTTTTGTATCTTCAAGAATACATACAATTACCTAAGTACCTAATTTGTTTCTCATTTTCAACTTTTAGCAACCGACAAAAACTACAAATACTTTCAGAAGAATGATTACAGTATGGAACAAAACATAAAAACACTGACAGATACGGATGACAAAAATTGTTGGATAAACAGCCGGGCGGTTTGTTGCACAGCGGGGTAACGTCATCACTTCGGCGCTCTGTAAAGATAGAGCCCGAATCATTGTGCGCAAATTGGTCCGTCTATAAATAGAAATCAAATATGGCAGCCGCCATGGTTCAGTACGTTGTCGTGCGAAGCGATCTTTTACACACGTTGAACTGGCCAGTTGGTGCTGTAATTACGCAAGCTTGTCATGCTTGCTCAGCGGTGATACATATGTTCCACGATGATCCGAATACGCAAGCATATCTTGTTGATTTAGACAATATGCACAAAGTGGTATTGCAGGTGCGCGAGGCTTTGAGTTTGACGTCGTCGTCTCGTAGACTAGTACTAGTAGTAGGGTCCTAGTCTCATAGACTGCCAACTCGTACCCTGGCCACAGGCACCCCGTGCGCTAGCATCGTTATCTCTGTTTACATCACATAATGGTATTACCGATATTATATAGATATCTATATTACAATATATGTGATGTAAACAGAACGACGCGAGCGGACGTGACATAATACCATGTCCATGACATAACTAATATATATAAAACATTGCCGAGTGCTGGAAACAACTAGGCAACTAGGCAAAGACTATATTAATATGTGATGTAAACAGAGAGAACTACGCGAGCGCACCTGACAGGCACAGCTAGCACTGAACTTCTGAAGGGAAATAAAAGGCAGTTGAATTGTGTGGGGCTATGGCCTATGCGCCTAGCCCCAGCCTAGAGCCAGTAGGGGCTAGACTAAGCATAAGACTAGTAAGAGTCATACAATCTAACCATTTGCAACTACAATCAGCAATGTCATGCCTGTGACTGTGGTTTACTCAGAATTACATACATTAGATTATAATTAGCATATGTTATTGTTTCAGGCAAATGATGAGTCAACCCTGAAAGAACTGTCACGGACCTTAGAGAACGAAGCGATTGACCACAAGTTGTGGATGGAACAGCCAGAGAACATTGCAACGTGTCTCGCAACAAAACCATACAGAAAGGACACTGTGCAAAAATATTTTAAAAAGTTCAAGCTCTTTAAGTAGTAGTTACTGATCAAATGGAAGTTGTAAATAAAAATCATGGCCAATTGCTGCACCAAAACTTCAGATGTAGTGTCATTTGTGTGTCGGAAGTACTGACTGCCCCAACTTATACAATCTTGCAAGTTTCAATCTTGCATTTTGTTTAGAATATCTGGGATGTCTTACTACAGTAATTCAAAGATTTGTGTTATGTATTGTTTTGGATAGTTATTGGTAATGCATGTACAGTGCACATGCCTACACATGCATGCACATGCACCCACAATCAGTGTTGGTTCTTTATGTCCAAAGAATAAAAGTTTTTAAATTAATTTTTATTGTAAAATTATGTTATACAGTATAAACTACACTGAGAGATATGTTTTAGCAAAGCAGAAGTAATTTTTTAATTTAACAAATCGGTGGTTATAAAAATTGCTGCATTGTCACTGAAATCTTGAATAATGAGCTCTGATAATTCCAAGGAAGGTTGTGTCCCAATGGGGGTGGGGCGTCTAATGTCAATGCGCTGTCATCATGAATTTGGTTTCTGAGGTGATGCCTTTGAGAGAATTGCTGCCATGTAAACAATTTGTTTCCACCTGAAACACATTTCAACAATGACAAAATGTTGGCGTGTATGTTGATCCCAGATTCTTTTAAAATCATGTATGGTGTGTGTGTCATCCTCGCAAGCCAGGGTTGTGACTATACACACTACTGAGACTTATGTAATCAGCAGCGTGCCCTGGCATGTGAGGATGGTGTGTGTGTGCATGTGAGGATGGTGTGCGTGTGTGTGTGTGCATGCGAGGATGGTGTGTGTATGTTGTGCGTATTGGCCTTTGCAGTGTGAGTGTTGGCCTTTGTGTTGCTGTGTGTGCCGGTGAGTGTATGTATTGGTGTAGAGAGAAATGAGGTGATAGAAAAAGGAGGATGGAAATATGAAGAGTTTGGAATTGCCTGGAAGCCGACTGTAGTGGGCAAGACACATTCGAAGAATGAGGGAGGTTAACAAAGAGCATATTGGAAAACAGAAGAAGAGAAAAAACAATGCTGATGTGGAGAGATAGTATAAAGAAAGTTAGACCCGGAAAGGGCATAGATGTAATCCTATTTGTGATTGTTGTACTTGTAATCTAACTATAATAAAGCATGGAAATAGCTGAGCAAATTGGCATTTAAATACCACTTGCAAAATGGCAACAAAACAAGTAAACAAAGCGTAAATGAGGATTGGTTCCTTCTGGAGAGAAAGAAGCAAATGTTATAGCCTACAGTTGATTATTTAAAAAGTGTTCTGTATATATATATACACACACAATTATAGACAAGTATGGTTAAAATCAATGATTTGTAAATTATTACTAGAAAGGCAAAAACTTTAAATACTTATAATCTGTTCCCCAGGTGGTGCCACCAGTATTGCCCAAAATTACTTGCCCAAAAACTCACGGGAAGCTGAATACATTGTATTTACTTTCTTATTGAAAATAATGTTCCGCACGAGTCTGCTTTTTAAAGTATTGAACTACGTAATGTTTTACGTGAAGTTGTTTTAGATTCCAGAACTAGAATTGTCATTATGACGTCACACGGGCACCTTGGAAAAAGGTCGAAAACAAAACAGATCGAAGTAGGGTAGCTTATATTACTGGCTGTAGAAACAAAGGGAAAAAATGTCGATGCTGCAAGCATCAGATAAAATGAAGAAGACACTCGTTATTGCGATGGCAGTAGCCGGGGGCGGTGTCATGCTGTATTACGGGTACACGAAGTTGAAACCTAAGTCTAAGAAGTCACCTGGGCCTCCAACTACGCGGAAGCGGCCGGTTCGTATTCGTAGCCATTCCCCGATTCTGCGACACAACGTACAACGCATAGACCCACAATTCCGCAACTTCCCATTGTGATATTTCGTTGGTATAGCAGGCTAATACTTGGCTCATTGGCATTGTTCAATTCAAGTCAATTTGGAAGCTCGGGGTTGTGTGGTGTTGGTCGCCGAGGCTGTAAAAGGCCTAAGGCTAAGGCTAAGCCTAAGGCTACGCTAAGCAGCAGGCTTAAAATAAACATGTGCGTGTCTGTGGCCGTACGGTACCCCGTGGCCATGTACACCACACGTACCAAGTTATGTGAAATCTAAATCTAGGCTCAGATTGATTTGGCCCATTTTGACCTGTTAATTTATAAATCTGTGATTAGGATGGTCCGTGCATTTTCTGAGTCCGGTCCACATAGTCACAGGCCCCATTCACCATTGAATTTGATTTGTAGTTGAATGAGTGACGGGACTATTTTTGTTAATTAGAAAAAGTTGCTTTAGTCATAATAATAATATTTCATTAAAATGTATATTTGAAAAATGGGTCATTCCACATAAAATCACAAGATTTTCAGAAATTCCCATACACTATGTTATAATTATATCTTCAAATCTATATTATCAGATGTTTCCCAAAATTTCCATAACCATTTTAGTTTCCTACTCCTAATAGTTTCTGAGCAAAAGTCTGTGTGACCTTGGGTATACCATTTTTGCACATAAATTACCTGCATATAATTTTGGCTGGGTTTGAAGTCGAATAACAGTAATGAGTACTTTTTGAACATTAACTTTTTTGTAATTACTATAATCCATGGGTAGGCAATCCACCTTGACTTTATTCATGTAACATGGTTGTGCATCAGGAGCCTGAGAAAGTTTGTAAAATCAGAGTGGCTGTTTTGTGAAGTACCATGTTTAAATTTTAATTGTCGTTCATATCAATTAGGTTGTTTGTTGATCATATTAATTACTGTACATAACTAAGTCAATTTAAAAATAGAAAACTAACTAATTTTCCGTTACAAAATTCATCACAATCAACACACGTAAGACCTTCTAAATTGTACCATTTTGTAACCGAGGATGTGTAATTTCTTTCAGAAGTAGTGTGATCTTCTGAATACTCCTTTATCTGAAAATACTGTATAATCTACAAAATGGCAAAGTTATCCATTTTTACCTAATTTTCATGTGCTTCAGACTCACAACTATATATATATATACAGGTATATATATATATATATATATATATACAGGTATATATATATTATATAAAATAAAATGCACATTTCAAGGCCCTATGGAATGTACAGAGTTATTGAACTTATAAAACTGCTGAATTTCTTAAGTTGGATGTGTGGGTAAGATGTGTGAATGGTTTCTTTGTAGAGTAGCTATAAGGGTGCAGAGAGTGACCTGCCCCAGGAATCTGGAAGTGGAGATACAGGTAGGTGACCAATCTCACAGAAATATCTCTTTATCCAGTTTCACAATTGTTAAATCCATTTCACTTATTGTAGGAGTTATATATCTGATCTTCATAAGGTTTTTCTGTGAGATTTTTTCTCACCAAATCTCATTGTCTAGGCCCTAGGGAGTTCATTAGAAATTAGTTTAAGAAATACATAGCTTATTTCTTAAGACACCCCGGTTACAGCGATTGTTAGAGCAATATTAATAATTCATGATATACCCCCTGTAGTTCAGATGTGTTACTCCTGTAACAAACATGTAATCTATTTCATCTGATTGGTGCACAGGTTCCACGATGTCCCTGGGCTTGTAGTGCTTTTGTTGTGTCTGATTAACTGATTTAATTATAATTAACTTGTTAAGTTTAACTTGGAACGTTCATGTATTTGAAACACTGCTAATTCTGATTGGATGATAAGTCTGATCTAATTAGCTGGTAAGATCTAATTTTAACCCCGAAGTTAATTTTAACCCCGAATGTTCACGATTTGTTAAGCCTTTTTGTTAAGTCTGACTGAATACTGAGTTTATTGTTAAGTGACTACGAAGTTAAGTTTAGCAAATTACTAACAAAGCAGCATTATAAATATCTCGATCTATGTTTCTCCATCACACAGAAATAATGTTAGTGTTGATAAGAATCGTAGACGGCTTTGTGTTTGCAGCTAGTCAAACATGTGCACCGAGCACAGAGCATGCCGAGGAATCTATCATAGAAGAAGGCTCGAGACCTACATGTGAACTAAAACCTAGAGACAAAGTGAAGGGGGACACTGATCCAGGGCCCGAGATGACTGCTGTTGCAACATCCCTGACAGAAAGCAGTTTTGAACGTGTTTATTTAACAAACCAGGCCCAGCAGCAGGGAGACGAACCACCATCACCACAGCCAGAGAGTCTGGCGGAGAGCTTCGAGAAGATCAGTTTGTCACAAGTGGACACACAGCAACTGCCGGAGGAATCTGTTCACCCACCGCAATCGCAGGTGGAATCTGCCGAGACTGTGCAGCCGCCACCGGTGGAATCTGCTGGCACAGCACAATCGTCATTGCTGGAATCTGCTGACTCAAAACAGCCAGCGGTGGAATCTGCTGACACAGCGCAGCAGCTAGTGGAAGCTGCCGGCACAGTACAACAGTCGCTGTTAGAATCTGCTGACTCAGTGCAGCAGGCGTTGTTGGAATCTGCTGACTCAGTGCAGCAGTCATTGCTGGAGTCTGCCGACACAGCCCAGCAGTTGCTGCAATCATCCGCCTATGAGAAACTCAGTCTTTCTGAGTGTCAGTCAGCGGGAGAGTCAACGTCAGACAAAGACAAGCGTCCAGATAATGAAGGCAGTGGACAGAGGTCGTCCGAGACTACACAAGTAGGTCAGGCACAACGTCCAGCAGTGTCCAGCGCGCCTCTTGCACAAGATGTCCACTCCTCTCTAGGTGCCTCTCATACACACACTGATGTCTAACTCTTCTTGGAGGCCATTCGCAAAAGACCTAATGCTTGCCGCATACGCCAAACATCACCGAACGCTGCGGGTGTGACGTTTGGTGTGGAGCAACTACATCATGTTTGTTATATTTTGGGACGTGTTTATGTGAACTGCACAAACTACTCGTGTTTAAATATAATTAATGAACACTTTTAATGTATATTTAACTGTACTGTTACACAAAAGCATTAGGTAATTTTGAATGGCCTCTTATTAAGAGCTGCACTGCTACAAAGGAATGTTATGTGTGCTTCACAGAAGAGTGCATTTTGATGGTTTATGTTTCTGTTATCTCAGCTGTAGTTAGAGTGTTAGATTGAAGTAACTGCTGACAGCGTTGCTATAATGTATAATTAGATAATACAAACCAATTATATGCTAGAACATTATACAATTACCAGGTAGACATTAAGACAATTCAAACCTACTTACACGTAGTTTGATTTAGCATGCGTAATTAAATTAATAAGATACAAACCTAGAGACATGTTGCGTTTGATAGAGCATTTACAAACACAGTTACATGTCATGTGTGAGACCATGAGACAAACCTAATTACATGTTACATTTGATAAGGCATGCTCTATAAGACAATATTAACCTAGTTACACATTATGTTTGATAGAGTGTGTTCAATAAGGCGATACAAACCTAGTTACATATTACATTTGATAGACCACGCACAATAAAACAAACCTGGTTACATTTAATACTGATCCCTGTCCACCATACATAGCGGCCATCATAAATTTAAATAGCACATCACAAGCTATTAGTCTACAAAATATTGCACTAGAAGTGATATAGGTGTCTTTTTTGATGGTACTATGATTTTACTGTTGGTTGCTAGGTACATCCAAAATGTGATATGAATTAAAAATAAGAAATGTTGAACCAAAATATTTATCGGTAGAATAATTGGCAGTAGTACAAATGTGTTTTACAATATGGCAGTTTTCAGTTGTGAGCCTTACTAATACAGTATTATATATGATTGCATTTATAACTTTGTGCACATTTCACAGGATTCTAAACTTGGAAAGTACACTGACATTGTGGCTAGTTATCGTGTGCAATAAGAATGCTTGTGGTGCAGTTATATTTTTGTAGTTACCATGCAGACCGAACTCACTCGGCGTACGCAGGATAATGCTTGTACCCAAGACTGAGGCCAAACAATCGTCTAATAGTTACTCTTTCATAAATAAAGAATGCGGTGAAAGTAGCACGTGGGTTATTGTGCTTTCTGGATCATACAGTGTACTTTCCAGACATACTTTACAGTCCGACTACAATATCTATTCTATAACTACGTAACGACTGACAGACAGGATGTCAGGATGATTAAAAAGAACCTTGTTTTAAATGCTGTCCATCTGGATACAATTAAACATCATGTTGGTTTACCAGGAATTCTTCAATAGTAGAACAAAACAAGAGCTATTTTATTTTAAACAGTGTAGTCTGTGGAAAAAACACAACTGACATGGATCATCATATTTGTGAAGGACAAGGTTTATTAAAAAGTCACCCATTAATAAATAGCAACACATTTATGTTGGGAATAATACAAACATTAATGGTTAAGATAAGAGAAAAATACCACATTCCAAAATATATATAGGCAACAGCTGCAAGGATTTGCAATTAACACTTTTAGGCTATGGGCAAGGCAACAAGGTAGGTAAGAAAGTATGTCAGAAGATGTACATTACTAGACCAATCACTGAATTCTTTCAATTTTTCATGACATGGCAGGTGTTCATAATTATTGTTTGTAAAGTGAGACACGGCAGATCAAATGTAAAATAGATAGCTTAATTAGTTTTTAAATACTAGTTCACCATCTGGTATGTCCAGTTGGATTACTGAAATGTTCTAAAAATAAATTGTTTCGCTAGGCTCATTTCTGACTGATTTCACACAAAACGAATCTATCTAATATCATCTTTCTGTGGCATACTAGCTTGTTTGTATACATTTTTTATTTTTTTGATGAAATCGGGGACAAACGTTTAAATTATTTTTGTTTACATTCGTTCATAATTATGCAAAAATTGATGTGCATCATTTGGTATGTTCCGTCCCTTCAACAAATCGTCTCCTCCAATCCCAATCTTTCCTATTCTCTCCCACTCTCAGCTAGATCGGTATAAGCTAGTGTAAGATGAGCTAGTGTAAGTTGAGTTTGTTTCCTAGTGGAAAAAAGAATACCTTTCCCTTAGAATGTTTTATCACATTCCTCTGCAAGTTAGCCCTTTAGTATTTTATTATAATTCCTATTCATGAACAGTCTAAACTTTCCAAATAGTTCTAAAACACAGTTGTCTGACTTTTTGGTGTTTACTTTCTAGGCTGTATGATTTGTTAGCCTATTGCAGTTAACATAGCTTTGTGTAGGTAGTTCTGCCACAGCTTACTTGCTTATATAGAGTGAGAGCCTCAAGTCACAATGGCTCTCAAATGTTTCTTTCTTGCACTGCAGTCTTAACTTCCTCTGAACGTTCTGGTATAACACCTGTCTATTTGCTTTTCTAATATACATGTCAATATCCAGGCTTCGCATCCACACTGCAGTGGTTACATAATTGATTATTGCTATGAAAATGCATTATTATGATGAAAACCAAATACAAAAAATGCGGTAATTTGAAGAACACATTTTAGAGAAACTGATGATTCTTCAAGATGATTATATTTCTTTAACCCTTTCTATCTCAGCTGTTTTTTGAAAATTTGCTCTTTCCCCACCTATATGACAAGAAACATGAAAATATGTTAGTGCAAAAGTTAGATTTACATGTACAGACCATCTTGTCACAATGTCTTCATCACTACAACTGACACCCCTCGGATGACGTCATCGTATACATGTGGGAGCAAGTCTGTAATGGTTATAATGCAGCCTTTATAGGGGAGATGGGGAAATTGTTTAGGACCAGACAAAAGGACCACAAGAGAGATGTGGAGAATGCACCAAGAGACCAGTACATGAGGAGTGAGAAGGAACGATCACAGTCCCCCATCAACAAGTCAGTCCTCACCAACCACACGGTACAGAGGACCAAAGCAGACTGTCAACGAGTAGAAGTGGTAGACACGGGAGTCCAACAGAAGTAGAAGACAAGCAAAAGAAGCTGTGTAACAGAGGCTGCGATCTACACAGTCGATGCGATCTACACAGTCGATGCGATCTACACAGTCGAGGGGAACAACAAACTTCCGCAAGTACGCAAAGATATTATCGAGCCACGATGTCAGTTGTATTGGTGAAGACTGCTTTGAGAAGGGCAATAGTCTGTACAGGTGTGCTAAATATTGGATATCATAAGAACTTTAAGAACAAGAAATGTACCAAACATAATTAAAGCACTATTCTGAAGTTGCTGTTAAATCGGCTAACTCTACAAAATAAAATTTTCAGGATACTCTTCTTTGGAAATATGTGATTTACAAATTTTATTCACAAAGACAACATATTTCGCTTATTGCTGATTTGGCCAGAAATGCATAAAAAAGTTGTATACCAGGTAATCTGCTTTCTATTGTGTCAGTGTTGTGTGACAATTTAAAAATATGAATGTTGTGACAGGTTTGTGATAGTCTGGCAGTCTTGTCATAAGTGTCATGATTGTTTGGCAGTCTTCTGTCATAAGTGTCGTGACTGTCTAGCAGCCATCTGTCATGAGTGTGGTGTTGTCATGTGACAGGTGATCACCAGAAATCCGTCCTCCCTCAACCCCTGGTGACAGTCAGTGCAGTTGGTGACGGCAGTCTCGGTGTCACAGATGACAATGACATTATTGTGTTTGATCGGCCAGAACAGCAGGAACAGAAAGCACCAGAGGAGTGTTCAGGTAAAATGGCGCTTTATGGTTAGTGCATTTCACCAGCATTCTCTAGTTGTGTGGCTGTCTTCATAGATGACCAGGTATCTTCTGTCATTGGCGTTGTGATTGTCCAACAGTCTTTTGTCATTGGCGTTGTGATTGTCTAGTTTTCTTCTGTCTTGTTTTTGTGATTGTCCAGCAGTCTTCTGTTTGTCCAGCAGTCTTCTGTCGTAAGTGTTGTTATTGTCCAGCAGTCTTCGGTCACGAATGTTGTGATTGACCAGCAGTCTTCTGTCATAAGTGTTGTTATTGTCCAGCAGTCTTCTGTCACAAGTGTTGTTATTGACCAGCAGTCTTCTGTCACAAATGTTGTGATTGACCAGTAGTCTTCTGTCGTAAGTGTTGTTATTGTCCAGCAGTTTTCTGTCACTAGTGTTGTGTTGTCCAGCAGTTTTCTGTCACGAGTGTTGTGATTGTCCAGCAGTCTTCTGTCATAAGTGTTGTGATTATCTAGTAGTCTTCTGTCATAAGTGTTGTGCATATCTAATAGTCTTCTGTCATGAGCATTGCGATTATCTAGTAGTCTTCTGTCATAAGTGTTGTGATTATCTAGTAGTCGTCTGTCATGAGTGTTGAGATTGTCTAGCGGTTTTCTGTCATGAGTGTTGCGATTGTCCAGCAGTCTTCTGTCATGCATGTTGTTATTGACCAACGGTTTCCTGTCACGAGTGTTGTAATTGTCTAGTATTCTTCTGTCATGAATGTTGTGTCATGTGACAGGTGACCACCACAGCATTTCGACCCCCCTCCCACCCCTTGTGACGGTCAGTGCAGTTGGTGACGGCAGTCTTAGTGTCACAGATGACAATGACATTATTGTGTTTGATCGGCCAGAACAGCAGGAACAGAAAGCACCAGAGGAGTGTTCAGGTAAACTGGCACTTTGTGCTAATCACTTAAATTTTGCAAGTATTCCAGATTTTCCATTGCAAATCATGGTCTAGCAGTTAAAGTGCCAGGCAGTCGATTGAGCAAACTCAAAACAGTTTGAATCCACCTACTTACTTGGTATACTTGGTTGTATAGTCTCTTTTAGTCGGTGGCCAGAGACCTAAGTTTCTTTAAAATATTAAATGAAGCAGCTGATACTACTACATCTGGAAGTTTGCTCCAAGTGTCGGTGGAGCTGTTAGTGAAGAAGTGTTTCTGTACATGAGTAGTTCTTTTGTAATTTAAGTCTGGCCTCTCAAATATCCTACGGATGGATGAAAAAAAATTGTCTATTTCTGTTGAGGCCACTAAGATATTTATAAACTTCACATAGGTCTGACTCGCCTCGCTTCTGTTCTAAAGAAACAGATTCACCTATTGATGTTTAGAAATGTTGGCAGTTTTGTTCATCCCCACTTAGCCAATTGAAAAGACCTGCCGTGGACTCACAGAACCAATGGTCTCAAACTGGAAAACCCATATAGACAGTGCTTATATACTACCAAACACTTGACCTAAACTTCCTGAAATCATTCCTATTCTCAAACTAAATACTTCTAAACATCATTTTGACACATGAAGGTTGTTACAACGACCTATTTGTGGGTAATTGCTCCATTCTGTGATACTATCGTGTTCTATTTTTTTGCAGGTGAAGAGACTACCTTTAAGGAGCCTCCATCTGAGTCGGCTACTGCAAAAGTAGAACCTGGCTTTGAGGAAAGGGAACAGTGTTCTGGTGATGGTCACTGTGGGCCAGGGGAGGAAGACGCACCTCTGGCAGGAGGTGAGGATGAGGAGTTGGCATCAGAGGCTGAACCGGAAGAGGTATCTTCCCTTGTGTTTGTGCCACATCCTACAGACAGAGAGACATTTGTTGACTTTGGCATGCATGTGACAACCACGCGGTCATTGGAGATGCAGAGACAACACACGTTAGTTGAGGTGATGCCAGGCGGAATGGCTGAACAAATCGGTCTCAAGTAAGTGTAAGTCGGTCTCAAGTAAGTGTGAAGTTACATAGCGTGGATTTGTGGTGTACATGTTATCCTAGTGTGAAGTTAGCCCTTTCATGTTCAGATTAAAGCCATAAGCGCCAAATTCTGTTAAATCACGGGATGATGCTGTGAACGAATCCTGTAATCAATTGGGTGCAGGAGTGCAAATAAATTTTTATCTGGTTCAAATAAAATTTAAACTGAAAATTTCCAATGTAATCTGTGTTTTGTTGTAGCAGTGATGACGACGATTGTTAGTGTATCTTATTGTAGTGGTGATGATAACTGTATCATGTTGCAGCAGTGGTGATGATGACTGTATCTTGTTGCAGCAGTGGTGATGATGACTGTATCATGTTGCAGCACTGGTGATTATGACTGTATCTTATTGTAGTGGTGGTGATGATAACTGTATCTTGTTGCAGCAGTGGTGATGATGACTGTATCATGTTGCAGCACTGGTGATTATGACTGTATCTTATTGTAGTGGTGGTGATGATAACTGTATCTTGTTGCAGCAGTGGTGACGATGACTGTATCTTGTTGCAGCAATGGTGATGATGACTGTATCATGTTGTAGTGTTGGTGGTGATGACTGTATTATGTTGTAATTGTGGTGATGATGACTATATCATGTCATAGTCGTAATGATGATGACTGTATCTTGTAGTTGTGATGATGAAAACTGTATCATGTAGTGGAGGTGATGAC
Source organism: Escarpia spicata (assembly GCA_963995525.1). Lineage (NCBI taxonomy): Eukaryota > Metazoa > Annelida > Polychaeta > Sabellida > Siboglinidae > Escarpia > Escarpia spicata. Next base: position 58,064,580 of record OZ023205.1, read on the forward strand.
AACTGTATCATAATGTAATGGTGATGATAATGAATATAAAGTTGTAGAGGTGATGATGACTGTATCATGTTCTAGCGGAGGTGAGACGCTGCATCGACTAAATGGAATGCTTGTGAGTCGGTGGTCCAATGAGATCTTACAACAGCAGTTCCGGGTCATCATACCGGCCGCCTTCCAAGTGGTACGTCTCTCTCAGTACATCTCATACCGGCTGCCTTCCAACTGGTATGTCTCTCTCAGTACATCTCATACCGGGCCTTCCAACTGGTACGTCTCTCTCAGTACATCTCATACCAGCCACCTTCCAACTGGTATGTCTCTCTCAGTACATCTCATACCAGCCGTCTTCCAACTGGTACGTCTTTCTCAGTACATCTCATACCAGCCGCCTTCCAACTGGTACGTCTCTCTCAGTACATCTCATACCAGCCACCTTCCAACTTGTACGTCTCTCTCAGTACATCTCATACCAGCCGTCTTCCAACTGGTACGTCTTTCTCAGTACATCTCATACCAGCCACCTTCCAACTGGTACGTCTTTCTCTCTCTCGCACTCTCTACCCCCCCTCTCTCTCTCAGTACATCTCATACCAGCCGTCTTCCAACTGGTACGTCTTTCTCAGTACATCTCATACCAGCCACCTTCCAAGTGGTACGTCTCTCTCGCACTCTCTCTACCCCCCTCTCTCTCTCAGTACATCTCATACCGGCCGTCTTCCAACTGGTACGTCTCTCTCAGTACATCTCATACCAGCTGCCTTCCAACTGGTACATCTCTCTCTCTTTCTCTCTCTTGGTCACTCACTACCCCCCCCCCCCCTCTCTCAGTACATCTCATACCAGCCACCTTCCAACTGGTACGTCTCTCTCAGTACATCTCATACCAGCCGTCTTCCAACTGGTACGTCTCTCTCAGTACATCTCATACCAGCCACCTTCCAACTGGTACGTCTCTCTCAGTACATCTCATACCAGCCGTCTTCCAACTGGTACGTCTTTCTCAGTACATCTCATACTAGCCACCTTTCAACTGGTACGTCTGTCTTGCATTCTCTCTCGCACTCTCTCTACCCC
>OZ023205.1:58065853-58308799 GCA_963995525.1 Escarpia spicata
CTGTCAGTGGGTGTATTTTGTATATTGTTCCTAAGCGCTGGATGCTGCCTGCCATATACTGCTTACGTATCAGTCATTACACCATTAACAATTGATCAGTAATAATCGCATGTAATTACTTTACATTTATTTAGTTTAACTTATAATTAAAAGTTTGTTTCTTGAGAATGACTTTGAAAATCTTAGATCAATCTCTGGAATTTGTTTTGTTACATACAGCATATTTTGTTTTATCAGTTTTGTGTTGACTAACAATAACTAATTTAATAATTGTTTTAGATGAATAAAATAATTATTCTTCTTTATACATTATAAGATAGTCACCTCTACCTTTAATCAGATATACAAATTATCAAACTAGCTTACACCCATCCATGTAGCAACAAACCAGGGGCAGCAGTTATCACCGTTACAGTATTGTAAATGTGTGGCGCCACCTGGGGAATGGTTGGCCACTCAATGTGTCCCCTGAAATAATAACCTTTGTGTTTTTTAATGCATTGCCAGTTAGTAGATCAGAGGCCAAGGGTCCAAGGATGACCAGAGAAAGGTGTAAATGGACTTTGGCCCCTGGGAGGAGATACATTTACAGTGCCTCCAAGTTAACACATTAATAGATAGCTGGGTAACTATTTTCATGACATCACTGCTCCTTTGCTAAGCATGTAATAAACCTTCTGTTGCAGACGTTCATAAAGCCTGTACAGAGCAAGAACGGAGATCGGGCAATGCGTATGACCAAAGTTAGTGCTGCAATCTATGAAGATGACAACTGTAAGTGTAACTTGCCTGCTTCTCTCTCAGCTAGTCTCACTTGTCTCGGTTGTGTTGTAAGTGTTACTCATCTACTTCTCTCTCGGTTAGTCTCACTTGTCTCGGTTGTGTTGTAAGTGTTACTCATCTACTTCTCTCTCAGCTAGTCTCACTTGTCTCGGTTGTGTTGTAAGTGTTACTCATCTACTTCTCTCTCAGCTAGTCTCACTTGTCTCGGTTGTGTTGTAAGTGTTACTCAAATACTTCTCTCTCAGCTAGTCTCACTTGTCTCGGTTGTGTTGTAAGTGTTACTCATCTACTTCTCTCTCAGCTAGTCTCACTTGTCTCGGTTGTGTTGTAAGTGTTACTCATCTACTTCTCTCTCAGTTAGTCTCACTTGTCTCGGTTGTGTTGTAAGTGTTACTCAAATACTTCTCTCTCAGCTAGTCTCACTTGTCTCAGTTGTGTTGTAAGTGTTACTCATCTACTTCTCTCTCAGCTAGTCTCACTTGTCTCAGTTGTGTTGTAAGTGTTACTCATCTACTTCTCTCTCGGTTAGTCTCACTTGTCTCGGTTGTGTTGTAAGTGTTACTCATCTACTTCTCTCTCGGTTAGTCTCACTTGTCTCGGTTGTGTTGTAAGTGTTACTCATCTACTTCTCTCTCGGTTAGTCTCACTTGTCTCGGTTGTGTTGTAAGTGTTACTCATCTACTTCTCTCTCAGCTAGTCTCACTTGTCTCGGTTGTGTTGTAAGTGTTACTCATCTACTTCTCTCTCAGCTAGTCTCACTTGTCTCAGTTGTGTTGTAAGTGTTACTCATCTACTTCTCTCTCGGTTAGTCTCACTTGTCTCGGTTGTGTTGTAAGTGTTACTCAAATACTTCTCTCTCAGCTAGTCTCACTTGTCTTGGCTGTGTTGTAAGTGTTACTCAAATACTTCTCTCTCAGCTAGTCTCACTTGTCTCAGTTGTGTTGTAAGTGTTACTCATCTATTTCTCTCTCAGCTAGTCTCACTTGTCTCAGTTGTGTTGTAAGTGTTACTCAAATACTTCTCTCTTAGCTAGTCTCACTTGTCTCAGTTGTGTTGTAAGTGTTACTCAAATACTTCTTTCTCAGCTAGTCTCACTTGTCTCGGTTGTGTTGTAAGTGTTACTCATCTACTTCTCTCTCAGCTAGTCTCACTTGTCTCAGTTGTGTTGTAAGTGTTACTCATCTACTTCTCTCTCGGTTAGTCTCACTTGTCTCGGTTGTGTTGTAAGTGTTACTCAAATACTTCTCTCTCAGCTAGTCTCACTTGTCTTGGCTGTGTTGTAAGTGTTACTCAAATATTTCTCTCTCAGCTAGTCTCACTTGTCTCGGTTGTGTTGTAAGTGTTACTCAAATACTTCTCTCTTAGCTAGTCTCACTTGTCTCAGTTGTGTTGTAAGTGTTACTCAAATACTTCTTTCTCAGCTAGTCTCACTTGTCTCGGTTGTGTTGTAAGTGTTACTCATCTACTTCTCTCTCGGTTAGTCTCACTTCTCTCGGTTGTGTTGTAAGTGTTACTCATCTACTTCTCTCTCAGCTAGTCTCACTTGTCTCAGTTGTGTTGTAAGTGTTACTCATCTACTTCTCTCTCGGTTAGTCTCACTTCTCTCGGTTGTGTTGTAAGTGTTACTCATCTACTTCTCTCTCAGCTAGTCTCACTTGTCTTGGTTGTGTTGTAAGTGTTACTCATCTACTTCTCTCTCGGTTAGTCTCACTTGTCTCGGTTGTGTTGTAAGTGTTACTCATCTACTTCTCTCTCGGTTTCTCTCACTTGTGTTGTAAGTGTTACTCATCTACTTCTCTCTCAGTTACTCTCATTTGTGTTGTAAGTGTTACTCACCTACTTCTCTCTCAGTTACTCTCATTTGTGTTGTAAGTGTTACTCATCTACTTCTCTCTCAGTTACTCTCATTTGTGTTGTAAGTGTTACTCACCTACTTCTCTCTCAGTTACTCTCATTTGTGTTGTAAGTGTTACTCACCTACTTCTCTCTCAGTTTCTCTCATTTGTGTTGTAAGTGTTATTCATCTACTTCTCTCAGTTTCTATATATGTATATATACAAGTTTGGAAATGGAAAACATTACATCTCTGGGCAGATGAGAAAACACCTTTGGCTTATTGAGAGTCCAGCAGATGCAAGCATGCACACATATTTGAACCTGCACACACACACACACACACACACACACACACACACACACACACACACACACACACACACACACACACACACACACACACACACACACACACACACACACACACACATATATACACTGCATACAAACACACACACACACACACACACACACACACACACACACACACACACACACACACACACACACACACACACACACACACACACACACACACACACACACACACACATACACTGCATACAAAAACACACACACACACACACACACACACACACACACACACACACACACACACACACACACACACACACATATACACTGCATACAAACACACACACACACACACACACACACACACACACACACACACACACACACACACACACACACACACACACACACACACACACACACACACACACACACACACACACACACATACACACACACACACACACTCATCAAGTTATGCATAATAAAAAAATAACCTGGAGATCATACCAATGTATATTTCTTGTCTTCCAAGCAAAACAGTACCAAGAAAATGTTGTGATTTTTATTCTGCTTATATATTCTGCTCTATTCTGTTGTACGTGTCATCCCCAGCAGTGAGACGTCCCCTTGGTGCTTTCCTCTGTTGCACATGTCATCCCCAGCAGTGAGACGTCCCCTTGGTGCTTTCCTCTGTTGCACGTGTCATCCCCAGCAGTGAGACGTCCCCTTGGTGCTTTCCTCTGTTGCACATGTCATCCCCAGCAGTGAGACGTCCCCTTGGTGCTTTCCTCTGTTGCACATGTCATCCCCAGCAATGAGACGTCCCCTTGGTGCTTTCCTCTGTTGCACGTGTCATCCCCAGTTGTGAGATGTCCCCTTGGTGCTTTCCTCTGTTGCACGTGTCATCCCCAGTTGTGAGATGTCCCCTTGGTGCTTTCTTCTGTTGCACATGTCATTCCCAGCAGTGAGGCGTTCCCTTGGTGCTTTCCTCTGTTGCACATGTCATCCCCAGCAGTGAGACGTCCCCTTGGTGCTTTCCTCTGTTGCACGTGTCATCCCCAGTTGTGAGATGTCCCCTTGGTGCTTTCTTCTGTTGCACATGTCATTCCCAGCAGTGAGACGTCCCCTTGGTGCTTTCCTCTGTTGCACATGTCATCCCCAGCAGTGAGGCGTTCCCTTGGTGCTTTCCTCTGTTGCACATGTCATCCCCAGCAGTGAGGCGTCCACTTGGTGCTTTCCTCTGTTGCACATGTCATCCCCAGCAGTGAGGCGTCCACTTGGTGCTTTCCTCTGTTGCATGTGTCATCCCCAGCTGTGAGACGTCCCCTTGGTGCTTTCCTCTGTTGCATGTGTCATCCCCAGCAGTGAGACGTCCCCTTGGTGCTTTCCTCTGTTGCACATGTCATCCCCAGCAGTGAGGCGTTCCCTTGGTGCTTTCCTCTGTTGCACATGTCATCCCCAGCTGTGAGACATCCCCTTGGTGCTTTCCTCTGTTGCATGTGTCATCCCCAGCAGTGAGATGTCCCCTTGGTGCTTTCCTCTGTTGCACATGTCATCCCCAGCTGTGAGACATCCCCTTGGTGCTTTCCTCTGTTGCACATGTCATCCCCAGCGTTAAGGCATACCCTTGGTGCTTTCCTCTGTTGCACGTGTCATCCCCAGCTGTGAGGCGTCCCCTTGGTGCTTTCCTCTGTTGCACATGTCATCCCCAGCTGTGAGGCGTCCCTTTGGTTCTTTCCTCTGTTGCACATGTCATCCCCACCTGTGAGGCGTTCCCTTGGTGCTTTCCTTTGTTGCACATGTCATCCCCAGCAGTGAGGCGTTCCCTTGGTGCTTTCCTCTGTTGCATGTGTCATCCCCACCTGTGAGGTGTTCCCTTGGTGCTTTCCTCTGTTGCACGTGTCATCCCCACCTGTGAGGCGTTCCCTCGGTGCTTTCCTCTGTTGCACATGTCAACCCCATCTGTGAGGCATTCCCTTGGTGCTTTCCTCTGTTGCACATGTCATCCCTAGCTGTGAGGCGTTCCCTTTGTGCTTTCCTCTGTTGCACATGTCATCCCCAGCAGTGAGGCGTCCCCTTGGTGCTTTCCTCTGTTGCACGTGTCATCCCCAGCTGTAGGGCGTTCCCTTGGTGCTTTCCTCTGTTGCACATGTCATCCCCACCTGTGAGACATTCCCTTGGTGCTTTCCTCTGTTGAACGTGTCATCCCCAGCTGTGAGGCGTTCCCTTGATGCTTTCCTCTGTTGCACATGTCATCCCCACCTGTGAGACATTCCCTTGGTGCTTTCCTCTGTTGAACGTGTCATCCCCAGCTGTGAGGCGTTCCCTTGGTGCTTTCCTCTGTTGCACATGTCATCCCCAGCTGTGAGGCGTCCCCTTGGTGCATTCCTCTGTTGCACATGTCATCCCCACCTGTGAGGCGTTCCCTTGGTGCTTTCCTCTGTTGCATGTGTCATCCCCAGCAGTGAGGCGTCCCCTTGGTGCATTCCTCTGTTGCACATGTCATCCCCACCTGTGAGGCGTTCCCTTGGTGCTTTCCTCTGTTGCACATGTCATCCCCACCTGTGAGGCGTTCCCTTGGTGCTTTCCTCTGTTGCACATGTCATCCCCAGCAGTGAGGCGTTCCCTTGGTGCTTTCCTCTGTTGCACATGTCATCCCCACCTGTGAGGCGTTCCCTTGGTGCTTTCCTCTGTTGCATGTGTCATCCCCACCTGTGAGGCGTTCCCTTGGTGCTTTCCTCTGTTGCACATGTCATCCCCATCTGTGAGGCGTCCCCTTGGTGCTTTCCTCTGTTGCACATGTCATCCCCATCTGTGAGGCGTTCCCTTGGTGCTTTCCTCTGTTGCACATGTCATCCCCACCTGTGAGGCGTTCCCTTGGTGCTTTCCTGTGTTGCACGTGTCATCCCCAGCAGTGAGATGTCCCTTTGGTGCTGTTTCAGTTGTCCAAGTACAAGTGTTCTCGTCGACAGACAGAGTCACTTTAGACAAGACGGAGCCCGGAGTTTGTGTCGACTGTAGCTCCAGAGACTCACAGTTGTGTTTTGTGGAGCATCGTTCCAGTCAGACAGCGCTCACAATGCACGACTGCAGTGTGACAGTTGACACCCCACAAACTGACACCTCTAAATGTAAGTAACACCTCTTGTGCAAGGTGACAATCGACACTCCACGGACTGACGACTCTAGACATAAGTATGGGTTTTCACTAGTGTCACTATTTAACAAGATTTAATGAGATTTACACTGGTGCGTGTGTGGAAATCCGAAATCTGTTAAGACAAACATTAAACATGCATTCGTGCAGTGAAATTATTACAAATGGCTGCTTGTCATTGTGTAACATATTGAGCCATTCAAGCCTGCACAGAATGTTTGCAGGTCGAAAGCATCCTCTGCGTGCGTGCATGCGTGCGTCTGTGTCTGTGCGTCTTTTGGACTCTCAATACGTCTATGTATGACAGCCATTGACAGCCAAAGTTTAACTGTTCATTCACACATCTCTTGGTTCATACATGACTTGTTCACTCCAGTGTAGCCGCATCCTTTCATAGATCACTACATGTCTCCGTATTGATACGTCATTGTAAGGACAACAATGTTCATAGCATATACGGTGGCTAGTTATACTGTCAATCACTAGATGGTGCTGCAGTAGATTTATAAGTTCACTGGCGCTAATCGAAATAGTTTTGGCAGATTTGTGAGGAACGCGATCAAGTTTGTTGCTTCCATGATCAGGAATTATAAGGAAAAGGTAAATATGGAAACAATTAGTTAATTTCAGTCAGATCTGTTGGCAGTTGTGATAACTCTCTTTATTAAGACGATAAGACAGTAGTTTGTTTATATTTAAGGTCCCCATGTATTATTGTTTGTCAGGTTTCGTATACAACATACAATGCCCTTTGGTTACAATACCTGTAAATAAACAGCCTTTACCCTCTGATTAAACAAACAGGAAGGTATACCTCGCCTTACGGTCACCTCTCAGTAATACAGCCATTTTGCAATTAAAGTCACCCTAGGACAGTCCCAAATTATTTCTGTAACTCAAGTATAAAAAATTAGTCCCACTAATACAGTCACCTTGCCATTCAGGTCACCTTGCCATTCAGGTCACCTCACCATTTCGCCATTCAGGTCACTTCTGCCATTCAGGTCACCCAGTCCCAAGAGTGACCTTAATAGTGAGATTTTAAGTTGTAAGAGGTTGTAAGAAAAGTGTGGGTTATATCTTCTAATACAAACAAGCCTTGTCCAAAATATGTAAAACAGAGAAATGTCGTCTACACCTATAAGTTTAATCAAGTCAATGTTTTTAAAAATGACTCAGTGGTAAATCATATCAAAATAAGTTGCATTCAGAGAAGACATAGACTGTGGCAATATGTTGCAACATGATAAGTATTACTCCATCATACAGACCTTGCTAGAAGAATATGATGTAGATAAACATGTAACAGGTGCTTCTTAAGATATATTTGATGGTTACTTAGCAACAAGGTTCAACAAGTGTATTAAAATGGCCGCCACAAATGTATAGCTGTCGGACATTGCACCATATTTTATGTTGAAATTCTGGCCCAGTTTTGTTTTCTCAGTGACACAAACAAAAGGCAAAGTTGTTCAAGTGAGACCAGTATATGGGAAGGGACGGACCTGGCATGTGTATGCTGCCTTTGTGATATTTATGTACATATGTAAGACAAAACTTAATGATAGACACACTCATAGTTAGGATTGCAACACCATACTCAGGTCCCATCTGTTATGACAAACTAAATTAATTATTTGAAATAAAAAACAACTTTTAAAGATATAATTCGTAATGGCTCTGCATTGTCTTTGTTTCAGTTGACCTGACACAAGTTGTGTTTGACTTAGTGGACCAGCCTGGCCATCGCTGCTGCGTGTTTGTGAAAGAAACGGCAGACCAGGATGTTGTCAACAGTATTGTGGTGACAGATAGGAACCATGTTGCTGTGACAGTGAGTATCCTTGCATACAGTGTCTCGCCAACCAACACTCCATTCTCACCACAGTGGGTTACCTCATTGATAGCTCTAGTTCTAGATGTTTCCAGCACTCGGCAACATTATATTAACTGACAAGTCTGTATATATTGTGGTAACAATGTTATGGTCTTATGAGGTCTCGTTCCACTAGTCAGCCTTTTTCAGAACATTATCACCAAACTGACCTATTTATGCTGGCAATGAAGCTTGTCATCCTCAATGGTTTTTTTACGTCCCAAATCCGGACCGGACCGGACCGATATTAACGTGATCTCCAAATCACAAAGGATACACAGTGCCCGATATTGAGAGCCAGGTTTTTACACCAAATATCACGCTCTCTCTACTACACCATCGCTCTCACTACTACACCATCGCACTCTCTACTAAACCATCGCACTCTCTACTACGTAATCACTCTCTCTACGCCATCACACTCACTACTACACCAACGCTCTCTCTACTACACCATCACACTCTCTACTACACCATCGCTCTCACTACTACACCATCGCACTCTCTACTACACCATCGCACTCTCTACAACATCATCACTCTCTCTACTACACTGTCGCTATCTCTACTACACCATCACACTCTCTACTACACCATCGCTCTCTCTACTACACCATCGCACTCTCTACTACACCATCGCTCTCTCTACTACACCATTGCACTCTCTACTACACCATAGCTCTCTCTACTACACCATCACACTCTACTACACCATTGCGCTCTCTACTACACCATCGCTCTCTCTACTACACCATCGCTCTCACTACTACACCATCGCTCTCTCTACTACACCATCACACTCTCTACTACACCATTGCACTCTCTACTACACCATCGCTCTCACTACTACACCATCAATCTCACTACTACACCATCACTCTTTCTACTACACCATCGCTCTCTCTACTACACCATCGCACTCTCTACTACACCATCGCTCTCTCTACTACGCCATCACATTCTCTACTACACCATTGCGCTCTCTACTACACCATCGCTCTCTCTACTACACCATCGCACTATACTACACCATCACGCTCTCTACTCCACCATCACTCTCTCTCTACTACACCATCACACTCTCTACTACACCATCGCACTCTCTACTACACCATCGCTCTCTCTACACCATCGCACTCTCTACTACAGCATCGCTCTCTCTACTACGCCATCACACTCTCTACTACACCATTGCGCTCTCTACTACACCATTGCGCTCTCTACTACACCATCGCTCTCTCTACAACACCATCGCGCGCTCTCTACTACACCATCGCTCTCTCTCTCTACTATGCCATCACACTCTGTACTACACCATCGCACTCTCTACTACACCATTGCGCTCTCTACTACACCATCACTCTCTCTACTACACCATCGCGCTCTCTACTACACCATCGCTCTCTCTACTACGCCATCACACTATCTACTACACCATTGCGCTCTCTACTACACCATCGCGCTCTCTACTACACCATGGCTCTCTCTACTACACCATCACACTCTCTAATACACCATCGCTCTCTCTACTACACCATTACACTCTCTACTACACTATCGCACTCTCTACTACACCATCGCTCTCTCTACTACACCATTACAATCTCTACTACACCATCGCACTCTCTACTACACCATCGCTCTCTCTACTACAACATCACACTCTCTACTACACTGTCGCTCTCTACTACACCGTCGATCTCTCTACTACACCATGGCTCTCTCTACTACACCATCGCGCTCTCTGTTGTTTAATTTCTAGCATGTACACTTTATAGCTGTCCATTCTCATTTAATGTGAGACTCATGCATTAGCATCCATCTCATCCGTCGATGTGCCTACCTGTAAATGTTGCACATATTTTCCATTTCAAAAATATTAATACAAACATATTTTCATGCTCAAAGTTATTCATGTGTATGGGCGGATAGCACAGTGTTCATTAAATCGGCAGAATTGTTCTTATCATCATGAGTGATGCATATATATAATGTAGTCTTCAGGGAAATTTGAATGACTAAAAGTGCTGGCACCTGGTGTCCTGTTGGGAACTGGATGTCGTGCATGTTTCCTGCCACAACTTGGCAGCTCTGACACTTAACACGCATCCAATATTAACTCCCAGTTGCAACTGGTCTGATCTCACTGCCTTGTAACTTACAATTAAAACTTCCCCCAACACTTATTAATCCACCACAAATCATATTTCTTGATGTTCATAAGTGTCCTGTGTGAATAGTTTAAAGAATACACGCACTCGGTCTAATAGCAGGTCTGTAGGCTTGGGGCGCGATGGGTACACACCCCCTGCTTAGGCAAATGTTCCACTCAAAGTCTCAAGGGGTGTGCAGTTAGAGGTTTTCGGGGAGCCACAAGGGGGACGCAGCACTTTGGAGGTTTCAGGGGGTGCACATGGAGGTTTTTAAGCTTATTTTGCAGATATAAAACGCATACCCAAAAAAATCAATCATATTATGGGCGTGAATAGTGTACTTTTTTAGATTATAAATAGGATTGGCATGTGATAGTTAGATGGGGTACCTTGTGAAAGTGTGAATTTTCTAGTATACATAGAGCCAGACCACTTTTAGTAAAATCTCAACCAGGCAAAGTCAATACTTATTGAGTACCTGGTAGTTTGTCTGATGATATCATCATAACTATATAACACATTTTTACAAATTTAGCTTACCTGTCATGGAGGATATTAGATAGGTTGATAGGTTAGTTTTGAGATTGTTGTAAAACAAGACAAGCAGAAACCGTTATTACCTCTACAGACCCACACTTGTATGTCTTGTGTTGTAGACAATGACTTCACCTGCGACAGATGTTATTACCTCTACAGACCCACACTTCTATGTCTTGTGTTGTAGAAAATGACTTCACCTGCGACAGATGTTATTACCTCTACAGACCCACACTTCTATGTCTTGTGTTGTAGACAATGACTTCACCTGCGACAGATGTTATTACCTCTACAGACCCACACTTCTATGTCTTGTGTTGTAGACAATGACTTCACCTGCGACATATGTTATTACCTCTACAGACCCACACTTCTATGTCTTGTGTTGTAGACAATGACTTCACCTGCGACAGATATTATTACCTCTACAGACCCACACTTCTATGTATTGTGTTGTAGACAATGACTTCACCTGCGACAGACGTTATTACCTCTACAGACCCACACTTCTATGTCTTGTGTTGTAGACAATGACTTCACCTGCGACAGACGTTATTACCTCTACAGACCCACACTTCTATGTCTTGTGTTGTAGACAATGACTTCACCTGCGACAGATGTTATTACCTCTACATACCCACACTTCTATGTCTTGTGTTGTAGACAATGACTTCACCTGCGACAGATGTTATTACCTCTACAGACCCACACTTCTATGTCTTGTGTTGTAGACAATGACTTCACCTGCGACAGATGTTATTACCTCTACAGACCCACACTTATATGTCTTGTGTTGTAGACAATGACTTCACCTGCGACAGATGTTATTACCTCTACAGACCCACACTTCTATGTCTTGTGTTGTAGACAATGACTTCACCTGCGACAGATGTTATTACCTCTACAGACCCACACTTTTATGTCTTATGTTGTAGACAATGACTTCACCTGCGACAGACGTTATTACCTCTACAGACCCACACTTCTATGTCTTGTGTTGTAGACAATGACTTCACCTGCGACAGACGTTATTACCTCTACAGACCCACACTTCTATGTCTTGTGTTGTAGACAATGACATCACCGCTACAGACCCACACTTCTGTCTTTTGTTGTAGACAATGACATCACCTGCGACATACGTTATTACCGCTACAGACCCACACGTCTGTCTTTTGTTGTAGACAATGACATCACCTGCGACATACGTTATTACTGCTACAGACCCACACTTCTGTCTTTTGTTGTAGACAATGACATCACCTGCGACAGACGTTATTACTGCTACAGACCCACGCTTCTTTTTTATACATGCTGTAGATGAGGCGTTCTGCTTTGAGTCGACTGAATTGCTAGGTACAGTTTCACTTCCGTTCTAGTACCCGTAACTCAACATGTCAACTCAGCTGTCATGTGTAGCTCCATATTAACACAGCCAGACAGCTTTGAGGCCTCAGTCGCTATGTGTTTTATGGTCTTGTCGACGACGATGCCAATAACATAAACATGCCGTTTTCATAAAAATCTGAAGGAACATTTGCGAAAATTATCGACATTGTAACTTTCTATCACTTATTTGTGTCATGTTATGCAAATAAATTGTCAGAAATATTTACAGTTTCCTTATGAAAATACGGCATCCCACGAAGAATTTGCTAACAGCATTAAGTGTGCTCGCGGTTGTAACCAATGAAAAACACATTTTGACTGCCTTGGGAAGTCACACTCAATTCTCTTAAGTCATACACAGAGTTTGGCGGCTAGATCTCGCAACATTTAAATCGACGCATTTTTAAATGGGTAGGACAACGACACGGTAACTATAATTTCCCTTTCATACAATAACTGGGGGTATCTTTGAGTTCACTGAACAGTTATATACACCTGCACTGTGGGTTGACTAACATGCCACATGCAGCCTCACTTTGAATGGCAGAAGCAGCCTCAAATTGAATGCCAGATATAGCCTAACTTTGAGTTGACTGAACTGCCTGGTGTAGCGTCACTTTGAGTTGACCGAACTGCCTGATGCTGCACTTTGAGTTCAATGAACTGCCACACATAGCTTCACTTTGATGCAGCAGCTGCACTTTGAGTTCAATGAACTGCCACACATAGCTTCACTTTGATGCAGCAGCTGCACTTTGAGTTCAGTGAACTGCCACACAGCTTCATTTTGATGCAGCAGCTGCACTTTGAGTTCAATGAACTGCCACACATAGCTTCACTTTGATGCAGCAGCTGCACTTTGAGTTCAATGAACTGCCACACATAGCTTCACTTTGATGCAGCAGCTGTACTTTGAGTTCAGTGAACTGCCACACATAGCTTCCCTTTGATGCAGCAGCTGCACTTTGAGTTCAATGAACTGCCACACATAGCTTCACTTTGATGCAGCAGCTGCACTTTGAGTTCAGTGAACTGCCACACATAGCTTCACTTTGATGCAGCAGCTGTACTTTGAGTTCAATGAACTGCCACACATAGCTTCACTTTGATGCAGCAGCTGCACTTTGAGTTCAGTGAACTGCCACACATAGCTTCACTTTGATGCAGCAGCTGTACTTTGAGTTCAGTGAACTGCCACACATAGCTTCCCTTTGATGCAGCAGCTGCACTTTGAGTTCAGTGAACTGCCACACATAGCTTCACTTTGATGCAGCAGCTGCACTTTGAGTTCAATGAACTGCCACACATAGCTTCACTTTGATGCAGCAGCTGTACTTTGAGTTCAGTGAACTGCCACACATAGCTTCACTTTGATGCAGTAGCTGTACTTTGATTTAGCCTAATTTTGACACAGTCATTAAACCTTACTTTTAGCTGCATTGAAATCAGTTGGTAGTTTTGCAACTTCGCAGAATTTGACCTGGTGAATGCATACTTACATATATAGTGCTCGTATGCACGTTCACATATAGCATAAATACACCACATCACCACACAAAAACACATATACCCTATATATATATATATATTTAGTTATACATTGTTCGTTTGCAGACCACTATTTGGCTGTACGTGGCGGAGACGTGTTCGTGAAGTTTGTTACAAACGTGGAAGAACGTAACATGGACCCTGAGGTGTTGTTTCAAGTAAGACGCCAAGAGACACTTCAGTCAAATTGATCATTGTGTTTCCTTTTTTTACAAGTGTTGGTGCCCAACTCTACCGAGTCCAAGCAGAGGATAATCAACCACCTGTCTAAACCACCAGTTCAAGAGACATTTTCCTTGCTGTTGAGTAAAGATTTCTCATTTGTGTAAATAAATATGTTGTTAATATATTGACAGTGGTGAATGAATAGTTTTTGCACAATAAACGCAGTGTGGATGAATGCTTCGTGGAGAATTTGAATGATGAGAGACCGCAGCACACTCAATATATATATATATACACTACTCGGCCAATCTACGCAATAAATATACGAACCTGCAACACTTTTCAAAAAATATTGTCGAACATGTCTTGTAGAATAAAAGGGTTTCTAAGATTAAAATAAAACACAATGTGAGCACGAAATACTACTAAAAGTTAGACTTCGACTTGGCTTTGTGACTTGTTAAAGACATTAGGTTTTAGATCTCATAGTTTACAGGAAACTGGTAACTTAATGCTATGATGATGCCATTGTTAATTGTTTAGCAATTACAGTTTGCTATATATTTGCATATAGATGACGCACTATACGAATAAACAAAAACGATGTTAATTTCTTTGTATAATTCTGTGAAAACATCTGAACACGGCAAAAAGAATAATCAGCACATTTTACCATTTGCCAAACATTGTGTTCTTGCGGATTAAGCATTCTCTCATGATGTACTTTGCAGTACCTTATTTTAATGTAGTAATTATATTCATGCAAAACACCTGTACCAACATTAATGCAAACATTTTATATGTTGATGCACATAGCTATGTATGATTCCCTTTTGGGCAATTGTCTGTCGGTTGTTTTTATGTACCGTTTGGAGAAAACTTTGTCTGCCACAATTTTCTTTGTCAAGATTATTCGAGGGATGGCTTTTTGCCAGAAATAAAGGATCAGACTTTCTGGTCAGTAATTTAACATGTTGTTTGTGTGTTGAAATTGAATTGAAATTATTTTTTGTTTGTCGTAAATATTACAAAATATATTATAACAATGTGTCAGGACTGTGTGACTTAAAAGTGTAGTTGAAGCCTTGTTACCTGATTGGTTTACACCCACCAAGGTGCAGCAAATCAAGTCCAAGGACAACTGTTATCATCATCACAGTGTTAAAGGTACTCTATCATGTCTACCTCCTTTCCGCCACCAGTTTACACCCACCAAGGAGTAACAAGTCAAGTCCAAGGGCAACTGTTATCATCATCACAGTGTTAAAGGTACTCTATCATGTCTACCTCCTTTCCGCCACCAGTTTACACCCACCAAGGAGTAACAAGTCAAGTCCAAGGGCAACTGTTATCATCATCACAGTGTTAAAGGTACTCTGTCATGTCTACCTCCTTTCCGCCACCAGTTTACACCCACCACGGAATAACAAGTCAAGTCTAAGAGCAACTGTTATCATCATCACAGTGTTAAAGGTACTCTATCATGTCTACCTCCTTTCCGCCGCCAGTTTACACCCACCACGGAGTAACAAGTCAAGTCCAAGGGCAACTGTTATCATCATCACAGTGTT
Source organism: Escarpia spicata (assembly GCA_963995525.1). Lineage (NCBI taxonomy): Eukaryota > Metazoa > Annelida > Polychaeta > Sabellida > Siboglinidae > Escarpia > Escarpia spicata. The sequence goes on from OZ023205.1 coordinate 58,081,187, forward strand.
AAAGGTACTCTGTCATGTCTACCTCTTTTCCGCCACCAGTTTACACCCACCAAGGAGTAACAAGTCAAGTCCAAGGGCAACTGTTATCATCATCACAGTGTTAAAGGTACTCTGTCATGTCTACCTCCTTTCCGCCACCAGTTTACACCCACCAAGGAGTAACAAATCAAGTCCAAGGGCAACTGTTATCATCATCACAGTGTTAAAGGTACTCTGTCATGTCTACCTCCTTTCCGCCACCAGTTTACACCCACCACGGAGTAACAAGTCAAGTCCAAGGGCAACTGTTATCATCATCACAGTGTTAAAGGTACTCTGTCATGTCTACCTCCTTTCCGCCACCAGTTTACACCCACCAAGGAGTAACAAGTCAAGTCCAAGGGCAACTGTTATCATCATCACAGTGTTAAAGGTACTCTGTCATGTCTACCTCCTTTCCGCCACCAGTTTACACCCACCACGGAGTAACAAGTCAAGTCCAAGGGCAACTGTTATCATCATCACAGTGTTAAAGGTACTTTGTCATGTCTACCTCCTTTCCGCGCCACCAGTTTACACCCACCAAGGAGTAACAAGTCAAGTCCAAGGGCAACTGTTATCATCATCACAGTGTTAAAGGTACTCTGTCATGTCTAGCTCCTTTCCGCCACCAGTTTACACCCACCACGGAGTAACAAGTCAAGTCTAAGAGCAACTGTTATCATCATCACAGTGTTAAAGGTACTCTATCATGTCTACCTCCTTTCCGCCGCCAGTTTACACCCACCACGGAGTAACAAGTCAAGTCCAAGGGCAACTGTTATCATCACAGTGTTAAAGGTACTCTGTCATGTCTACCTCCTTTCCGCCACCAGTTTACACCCACCACGGAGTAACAAGTCAAGTCTAAGAGCAACTGTTATCATCATCACAGTATTAAAGGTACTCTATCATGTCTACCTCCTTTCCGCCGCCAGTTTACATCCACCACGGAGTAACAAATCAAGTCCAAGGGCAACTGTTATCATCATCACAGTGTTAAAGGTACTCTGTCATGTCTACCTCCTTTCCGCCACCAGTTTACACCCACCACGGAGTAACAAGTCAAGTCCAAGGGCAACTGTTATCATCACAGTGTTAAAGGTACTCTGTCATGTCTACCTCCTTTCCGCCACCAGTTTACACCCACCACGGAGTAACAAGTCAAGTCTAAGAGCAACTGTTATCATCATCACAGTGTTAAAGGTACTCTATCATGTCTACCTCCTTTCCGCCACCAGTTTACACCCACCACGGAGTAACAAGTCAAGTCCAAGGGCAACTGTTATCATCACAGTGTTAAAGGTACTCTGTCATGTCTACTTCCTTTCCGCCACCAGTTTACACCCACCACGGAGTAACAAGTCAAGTCCAAGGGCAACTGTTATCATCATCACAGTGTTAAAGGTACTCTGTCATGTCTACCTCCTTTCCGCCACCAGTTTACACCCACCACGGAGTAACAAGTCAAGTCCAAGGGCAACTGTTATCATCATCACAGTGTTAAAAAGGTACTCTATCATGTCTACCTCCTTTCCACCACCAGTTTACACCCACCAAGGAGTAACAAGTCAAGTCCAAGGGCAACTGTTATCATCATCACAGTGTTAAAGGTACTCTGTCATGTCTACCTCCTTTCCGCCACCAGTTTACACCCACCAAGGAGTAACAAGTCAAGTCCAAGAGCAACTGTTATCATCATCACAGTGTTAAAGGTACTCTGTCATGTCTACCTCCTTTCCGCCACCAATTTACACCCACCACGGAATAACAAGTCAAGTCTAAGAGCAACTGTTATCATCATCACAGTGTTAAAGGTACTCTGTCATGTCTACCTCCTTTCCGCCACCAGTTTACACCCACCACGGAGTAACAAGTCAAGTCCAAGGGCAACTGTTATCATCATCACAGTGTTAAAGGTACTCTGTCATGTCTACCTCCTTTCCGCCACCAGTTTACACCCACCAAGGAGTAACAAGTCAAGTCCAAGGGCAACTGTTATCATCATCACAGTGTTAAAGGTACTCTGTCATGTCTACCTCCTTTCCGCCACCAGTTTACACCCACCACGGAGTAACAAGTCAAGTCCAAGGGCAACTGTTATCATCATCACAGTGTTAAAGGTACTTTGTCATGTCTACCTCCTTTCCGCGCCACCAGTTTACACCCACCAAGGAGTAACAAGTCAAGTCCAAGGGCAACTGTTATCATCATCACAGTGTTAAAGGTACTCTGTCATGTCTAGCTCCTTTCCGCCACCAGTTTACACCCACCACGGAGTAACAAGTCAAGTCCAAGGGCAACTGTTATCATCATCACAGTGTTAAAGGTACTCTATCATGTCTACCTCCTTTCCGCCACCAGTTTACACCCACCAAGGAGTAACAAGTCAAGTCCAAGGGCAACTGTTATCATCATCACAGTGTTAAAGGTACTCTTGTCATGTCTACCTCCTTTCCGCCACCAGTTTACACCCACCAAGGAGTAACAAGTCAAGTCCAAGAGCAACTGTTATCATCATCACAGTGTTAAAGGTACTCTGTCATGTCTACCTCCTTTCCGCCACCAATTTACACCCACCACGGAATAACAAGTCAAGTCTAAGAGCAACTGTTATCATCATCACAGTGTTAAAGGTACTCTATCATGTCTACCTCCTTTCCGCCGCCAGTTTACACCCACCACGGAGTAACAAGTCAAGTCCAAGGGCAACTGTTATCATCATCACAGTGTTAAAGGTACTCTATCATGTCTACCTCCTTTCCGCCACCAGTTTACACCCACCAAGGAGTAACAAGTCAAGTCCAAGGGCAACTGTTATCATCATCACAGTGTTAAAGGTACTCTGTCATGTCTACCTCCTTTCCGCCACCAGTTTACACCCACCAAGGAGTAACAAGTCAAGGGCAACTGTTATCACCATCACAGTGTTAAAGGTATTCTGTCATGTCTACCTCCTTTCCGCCACCAGTTTACACCCACCAAGGAGTAACAAGTCAAGGGCAACTGTTATCACCATCACAGTGTTAAAGGTACTCTGTCATGTCTACCTCCTTTCCGCCACCAGTTTACACCCACCAAGGAGTAACAAATCAAGTCCAAGGGCAACTGTTATCATCATCACAGTGTTAAAGGTACTCTGTCATGTCTACCTCCTTTCCGCCACCAGTTTACACCCACCACGGAGTAACAAGTCAAGTCCAAGGGCAACTGTTATCATCATCACAGTGTTAAAGGTACTCTGTCATGTCTACCTCCTTTCCGCCACCAGTTTACACCCACCAAGGAGTAACAAGTCAAGTCCAAGGGCAACTGTTATCATCATCACAGTGTTAAAGGTACTCTGTCATGTCTACCTCCTTTCCGCCACCAGTTTACACCCACCACGGAGTAACAAATCAAGTCCAAGGGCAACTGTTATCATCATCACAGTGTTAAAAGTACTCTATCATGTCTACCTCCTTTCCGCCACCAGTTTACACCCACCAAGGAGTAACAAGTCAAGTCCAAGGGCAACTGTTATCTTCATCACAGTGTTTTGGTCTTAAGAATAAAGGTCCTTATATTTGCACGAGTGGGTTCAAAGTAAACTGTTTATGATTCATTCAAGCTGTGTAGACCTTGTAAAGTCAAGAAATTAACATCAGCCTTAGGATCATCATAGCAGTGTGGTAACGGATTAGAGATATTTGTTTTGGCTTACATATTCATTGGCTATTTCTTTGCAAGAGAGAGCAGATTTATTTTGTCTTCAGAGGGATCGAGGTTACATATACTTCCCAAACTGAGTTGATTAATTTAACAAATGTTTCCATCAAATTTCATTCCAATTTCCAAGTGTCACGTAATTTGACTTTTTGCCGTATAGAGATCAGTGGTACTGTGGCGTATTCCTTATTTTCACACATGCATCCACACACAGTATTGGTCCCGGTTGACGTGGCATCAACACAATCGGCAACACATTAATGCAATTGCTGTTACAACATGACTAAATGCAATTTTGTGTTTTAAATTGTGGATATAAATACGAAAAGAACCTGGTTTTAACCTGGTTAAAACCCTGCTCAACGGGGGTGCAAATGGCTCCATCACTTCAAAATGTTGCTCGCCACACAAATTATTTAAAAAAAATGAAACACGACCTATCTCTGCAGCTCCCACCACCCTACCCATCACTGAAATACCCCCTTTTCCCACTTGGCGCATCCACTGTTTCTCGCATTTAAATTTACAATTGTCCCAACAGTTGGATGCCATGCAGGGGAATCCGAGCACACGCCAGGCAGTCCATACCAATGAACCTATGCCGAGGGCTCGGCTCCGTGCAGAAAACCTGAGAGAATCCTACGCGAAAACAGTATTCAGTCCGATACCCGAGATCCGGCTGAGCTTTGCTGAAGGTTCTGTCCGGAGATCGGGGAATACACTTTCCGACGGACATTTCCTGGCACCGTTGGGTTCGTAAGGACTCCGAAGACAGTCGACGAACGCGAAGATGACGGTCACGGGGAAACCGGCGCATTACCGACTCGGAGAACTTGAGTTAGTAGTTACCACAGCGTTGGCCCGAGTTTTAAAATGTTTTGCGTCACGCAACCAACCCCTTCTGGACGTAGGTTTACCACTTTTTTCGGCGTGTGTCTTCCCGATGAACCGACACCTACGGTTCCTACCAAAGTGGTTTCTCCTGAACTGTTTTTTTATTATTTATTTCTGATTTTACTTTGATTATAAAATGTATCTGGTTGTGATCACTACTTCCTCACATAATTTGACATTGTCAACTAATTCCTTCTGTGAGGACAAAACTGGGTCTAACACATTCTCACCCCTGGTTGGCTCTAGCACATGTTGAGAAATTAAACTGTCTTGTACTAAAAATAAAAACTTGTGGTCCTCACTACCCATACTCTGTAGAGATTTCCATTGTATATGCCCATGGTTAAAATCCCCCATAATAATAGAGTCCCGTTTGCTCACTTCCCTTAATACGTTTTGTACTTTTTCATTCTCTTCTATGCTTATGTTTGGACTTCGATAAACTAACCCAACTGTTAACGTTGAGTTTCCTGTAACTGTGTTACACCAAACAGCTTCTTCGCAATCGGCTTCTCTTTCTAATTCTATTTCATAAGCCTGGATAGAATCTTTAATATATAAAATAACTCCACCTCCCCTTCTTCCCATTCTATCTTTCCTAAACATTACATATCCTGTCATTCCCAATTCGGCATCTGATATATCGGTGGTGGCCCCTGATTCGGTTATACCTATTATGTGAATCTACCACAATGTTTTAATGTTAATTTCTTCTGTTCACTATACTCATTGCATTTAAACAAACACATTTATATCCAACTTCAAAAATGCTTTCCAGACTGTTCTTTGCTGATTTGTTTATGCTGTCTTTATCTATGCCTCCAGTGTCAGGCTTCTCTCTGAGTCTCCCCGCGAATCTAGTTTAAATAGATGCAACCAGTCCCACTGTCAACATATCGCAGCAGGTTCTCTGAGAAAACTGCTGCCCCTTTCCACTAAGATGGAGGCCATCTCTCATGTACATATCTTCCCTCCCAACAAAGTATCCCCATAAATCTGTGAATCCCACCCCTTCTTCTCACATCTGCTCAACTAGTGCGTTGATTGCCATCCTCTTGCAGTTTCTGTATGTTGGCCCCCTTCCTCTCATTACTGGCACACTTCCTGAGAGAATAATCTGTTCATCTCTTGTCTTCTTCAGCTTCCTCACTAACTGTCAGTACTTCTGTACTATCCCAGTTGCTCCTTCCCTGTCTGCATTATTTGTCCCTGCGTGTACTAGTATAGACCCTCCCTTGCCATGCCCCAATACATTCCCTACCCTTTCAATCACATGCTCTATCCTAGCCCCCGATAGACAAACAACAATGTCCTCTCCCTCGCTTAGTGTCTTATCTGTCTTTCTCAGAATAGCGTCGCCCATGAACACCCTCTCTTTTCTCATTACTGCCTCAGAGTAGCTCTTTCTCCGGTTTGAATGTCTGGTTGTTGTCTTTTCCCCCTGCCGTTTTCTCTCCTGTCACATTCTCTTCCGTTCCATTCTTTCCTGTTGCTTTTTCTCTAGTCCCATTTCCTCCTGTCATCTTCTCTTCTAGCACATTTACTCTCACTTCCTTTCGTTCCTTCATCTTTCCTCCCATCATATTTTCTTTTCTCCTCTCCCGTCCCTTTCCCCTCCTACCTCCTTCTCTATGGCACTTTCTCCCCTGTCATCTTAACGCCTGTCACTTTTTCTGTCTTTTGCTGGACACTCTGTCTTCTTCTCAGTCTTCTGTTTCACAATCTTACGAACTGCCTCTGTTGTATCTACCTCTTCACCACCTGTATCGCTGTCGCGTCTCTCCTCGTTCTCTACAGTCTGACCACCTGTTGATCTATTCCCACCGACCCGTTTTCTTTTCCTCTGCCGAACACTTTTCCTCGTATAATGTTTGCCTCTTTCGTTCTAAAGGAACCACTCCCTCTTCTAATGACAAATTGAAAACTGTTGCAAGCGGTACACTAATTTGTTCTACAATTTCCAATAGTAGTTTGGGCGGATCCCATCTACTCCAGGTGATTTATTATCTTTCATAGTCCTTATTTTCTTAGCTACCATGTCCACGGTTACAATTAACTGTCCTAAATAGTCTGAATCTGCCCCCTTGAACTTAGCCTCTGGTATTGGCAGTGAACTAATATCTTCCCTGATAAACACTGAACTAAAATACTCATTCAGATCTTCTGCCATTAAGAATTCCTCTGATATTATATTTCCAGCACTATCTTCTAGGGGACCAATCTTATCCTGAACTTTCTGTTTCCTTCGAACATACACATAAAAACTCTTGCTGTCATGTTTTATATTACTAGCTAATTGTTGTTCATAGCTTCTCTTTGAATTTCTAATTTCAGCTGTAGCTTGGTTAAGTGCTTCTTTATAAATGTCGTAGTCTTCATCATTTCCAGTATGTCTATATGACTTTCACATCATTTGTTTATATTTAATTTTTCTTCTTTGGTTTCTTTCGATAAGTGTTTCTTTTTGGACCGTTTCCCTTGTTTTTTGAAGGGTACAAATTTATCGACTATGCACTTAATTTCACTCTTTAAGATATTCCAGCATTCGGTTGCGGTCTTTTTCTTCAGTGTGTTATTCCAGTCTATCTTTGCTAAATATTTCCTCATGTCCTTATACCTTCCTTTGTGTAAATTTCTCATATACTGCTTTTTATTATTCCTTTAAGATTTTACTTTGATGGTAAAATGTATCTGGTTCTGATCACTACTCCCCAGTGGCCCACATATCTTGATATTGTCAACTAATTGATTCTGTGAGGACAAAACTATGTCTAACACATTCTCATCCCTGGTTGGCTCTAGCACATGTTGAGAAAGGAAACGGTCTTGTACTAAAACTAAAAAACTTGTGGTCCTCACTCCCTATACTCTGTAGAGATTTACATTGTATATGACCATTATTAAAATCCCCCATAATATTTGCTCACTTCCCTTATAACGTTTTGTATTTTTTCATTCTCTTCTATGCTCGTATAGTTGCGAGTCCTATTCATGAAGGGTATTAGTTGCAGTAAAGAAGCGCACATACGGGGTTTTCCATTACCTGTGTACCTTTTTATTTTCCATGTTAGATATAACTCGATTTGTAGTGTCTCTTCTTCTGAACGAAACAGACAACGTAGGGTGAATGAGTTTGCCTAAATTTCTAAACCACAGCAGGCCTACTATATAGGTGGACTCGAACCCTCATTGACACCACGGTGCGACTCCCCGCGGAGCTACTCCCCCTGACATCTAGAAGCTGGATTAATACTTATAAAGTATCTAATGTAACTACGGTGGCATTATGAAAGTGCTATTTTCACACCTATTAAATATTTACAAATATAATGCTATATACCATAATAAAAGTCATTCCAGTGTTTAGACTAGCTGCATTTTATTAAATTATATACGTTACTAAGATGCATAGTTCAGTATATTTCAAAATACAGTACATAAGCTTTTGAATTACACAGCACATAACACTTTCCATACACAGTCAATATATATGTATCTTTGAGTGTTTAAAAAATATATATACAAAACGTGTTATCAATGCAACCATCACCACTGATGTGCTATCATCACACGTATAAAATGTTTACAAAAATTACTGCAATGTATGTATCACACTTGTCTGATAATAAGTGTTTACAAAATACAGCTGTATATACAAAACGTGTTATCAATGCAACCACCATGTTGCCCCACACATTCAGGACTGACATCACGACATGTTCCAGGGTGGAAATATGTCTTTGATGGATCACAAACATGTACCCCACATTTACACGCATGTACCCCCACACAATACCAGACCCGGAGGCTGGGGGAGGGTGCAATGGGAGCGTATGAATGCACACTAATACAAGTTCGCTGGAAGAGTTCTATTCGAGATCTTGTCACCAAATATTACATAACCTCTACATGTACATCATATACCGCTGCTAAATTGCAACTACACCAACAACATTACTTTCTTCACACAACGAGACTTGCTGCATTTCATTCAATTGTATACATTATTAATGATATAGAGTATATTGCACAAAACCTACGCAAGGTTTTGAATTGTCTAGCACAAGAAAACTTTCTACGTAATCAGACTTGTCTGATATCAAGTCCTATCTGTGAGTGTTTACAAATACAACACATATTATGATTGCAAGCCTCACCGTTGATGTCATACCATATTGTCCCACACATTCAGGATTCACATCATTGCATGTGCCAATGGAAATATGTAATTTTGGTGAATCACAAACATTTATTATGCCAAGATGAGTTACATAAAATTAATGTTGCTAAACATCCGACCATGCATTACATTTGTAGACACGGTTTGCTATTTCAATAGTTTTCATTGTCTACAGCAACTGGGCTAGTAGTAACAACACGTTTGAGTGTTTCACCTGATTGTTTCCGTGACGTATCTCTCTGTCTGTCTGTCGGTGCGTGCGCCTGGCCTTGTAAGTGCATGTGTAAAACACAAAACCTGACAAATTATTAATAGGTATTCCACTCAATGTTCGACAGCATCTTAATAGATTTTTCCACATTTTAATTGATTTATTCCATCAATATGCTGTGTATGCTGCAGCAATTCCATCTGATACACTGCTGGCTATAAGAAGCCATTCCTACATACACCTACAATAGATGTAACAAACTCAGAGGCAGTAGTTACAATCAGCGAGAGATCGTTTCAAGTTGACAGCGACCACCCAGAACAGAGAGACAGTTGCTAAATCGAGGCAAACACCCAAATAGACACATCATATATCACATTTAATAAAAAATATTTGCCCTTGAAATTAATTGAACCAACCATTTAAATGTTATGTCATCCTGCATTTATTCGCATGCTACTACTTCATACTGGCACCAGAAACAATACTTTATTTTGTAATATGCATATTTTATACGTGATAATGCGTGGTGCATGCGAACATCAGTGAACGTACACTTATTACTTTATATCATTTTTATGTTTACAACAAGGCGGTATGGACACAGCCAATCAGTAGCGGTAAAACATTCTAACACGTCAACCAGGTGTTCCTCGATGTAGAATATAATCCAATAGATGAAGCATTTACCACAGAGAATAAACAGTATTTAAACTATACACAAAGATAACACTATTCAGCTCTTTGAAGCAGTCCCCGGATTTAGTTAAAAAAACAATAACAACTTTGATAATTTGTATTGAAACTTCCCCTGAATTAGTTATCGACCCAGCTGCAACATTGTAACTGTTCGCGTCAACGATCGATGACGGACGAGTCCATTGTTGCACGGAAGGGTAGATTATATTACTAGATTTAGTGATTATTATAAAACGTCAAAAAGTCACATCTACGTTGATGTAAAGTCACACTTGCAGATGATACTAACAACAGGAGTAGGTTTAGTGAGTGTCACTGCTGTTGAGATGGCGGGTTAATTGTCGCTGACACCTTGAGACGAGCTGTAGTCATCGCGGTGAATGGGGATGTTTGGCGTCGACCGCCGGTAGAAGCTCTCACAGCCGCAGCGATCACAGCCCAGGCCAACGTCCTCGGCGGCTGACGGTGGTTGCTGGAAGCCCAGTCTACAACAGACACGACACAAATGTTACACTCCGTCGGCTGCGTGCGTGCGTGCGTGCGTGCGTGGGCATCAAGAGACAAGGCTCAGTTAAGAGCTCTACTCACTCTACTTTTACATTCGGTCCCGGTCTCAGATCTTCGATCTCCTCCACTCGCCTCTCGCCGTCCGCCGTGACGTGATTCTCACTGAAACTACAACAAACACAAAGAGGCGTCGTCAGTCACGTTCTCACCCTCGCTAACAACCCACACCTCTTTACCCCACTCAACTCACACTACACGACCTGAGGTCTACAGAGCCACCAGCACTGAGTGACCTCGTCTACTAGCGACTGTTGCTGTGGAAAGTCTTTCGTGAAAAATCTGTTACATAAAAAATAAAAAATATCGTTTTTATGACAACAAAGAATATTGCGTGACGATAACTCGATGGTTGACAACGACACTTGTGTCGATCTGGTGACGCTAAATAATTGTGTAATTGTAACTTGTACACACAACATTCGCAACATTTATTGCGCAGGTTTTTAATAAAACACTGTTGAGTGAAACAAAAACAAGACAACAAATGAAACATTACATTTTTGTGACAAACGACACTTGGCGACATAAACTCGACGGAGATTGTCACAACGTGTTGTCGTCGGTGGGTGGAGTATAGAGTGACCTGTCAGATGGGGTAATTACCCGGTAGAGAGGAGACACAACTGTCACAAGATCAAAGACTTACTCGAGGTAGAGTTTCCCTTGTCTAGGCGAGTCGGCGGCGGCTGCAGCTATGTGGACGGCCGAGTCGTCGTCCATGTGACACCACATCAACCTACAGTACAGGTAAATGTCACGAGGAAAGTGAACACAACATGTGACATGTGGCAACAACTGAACACGATTGATTTTAGTGGGTTCTTGAATGTGCACTAGACAGCATGTGTGCGTGCGTGTGTAACTGTGACAGTGTCACCGAGTCACTAACAACTGATGTGTCAATGACAATGTTAAACTATGTCAAGTCGACGTAATTACAAATCTCACCAGAGTCTCTCCAGCCTTGCGAGCCCCGACGAGAGGCTGTCGGCCAGACGTCGAGCGACGGCCGCGGTGACGGTGTTGTCGTCGTTGAGGCTGTAAAGTGAAGCATCCGTGGACTGATGCAGCGTAAACAAAAATTCACAGACCGCAATAAATAAAAAATGTTCACACTCACAACTTCAACTCGACTCTACAAACACAATTGTTTCTGGCCACAAAGTACGTTTCGTTGAGAGCAAAAAACGACATAGTTTGTTTTGGAAAGTCGCGTCTGTGTTAGTGTGTAGCACGAAATGTTGAATCTCAAAACTAATGTACCCGGTAACTTAACTTTTTTAACCAAAAGATATATCTGAATGAGCATCACGTGTGCATTTACAGTATCAATAATGACGCCAGTGTTGATTAATTAGGAAGTAGTATTTTTGTTTAATAAAATAATTACAATATTTTAGATAAATTAAAATTTGCAAATTTATACAAACAATATGTCAGAACATGTTAACGACATACTGTGTATTTACTGACTCATATACAACACAGGTCACTGCAAGGCCGGGCACCAAGACACACAACTACAACACAGATCACTGTAAGGCCGGGCACCAAGACACACAACTACAACACAGATCACTGTAAGGCCGGGCACCAAGACACAACTACAACACAGGTCACTGTAAGGCCGGGCACCAAGACACACAACTACAACACAGATCACTGTAAGGCCGGGCACCAAGACACACAACTACAACACAGGTCACTGTAAGGCCGGGCACCAAGACACACAACTACAACACAGGTCACTGTAAGGCCGGGCACCAAGACACACAACTACAACACAGATCACTGTAAGGCCGGGCACCAAGACACACAACTACAACACAGGTCACTGTAAGGCCGGGCACCAAGACACACAACTACAACACAGGTCACTGTAAGGCCGGGCACCAAGACACACAACTACAACACAGGTCACTGTAAGGCCAGGCACCAAGACACACAACTACAACACATCACTGTAAGGCCGTGCACCAAGACACACAACTACAACACAGGTCACTGTAAGGCCGGGCACCAAGACACACAACTACAACCCATCACTGTAAGGCCGGGCACCAAGACACACAACTACAACACAGGTCACTGTAAGGCCCGGCACCAAGACACACAACTACAACACAGGTCACTGTAAGGCCGGGCACCAAGACACACAACTACAACACAGGTCACTGTAAGGCCAGGCACCAAGACACACAACTACAACACAGGTCACTGTAAGGCCGGGCACCAAGACACACAACTACAACACAGGTCACTGTAAGACCAGGCACCAAGACACACAACTACAACACAGGTCACTGTAAGGCCAGGCACCAAGACACACAACTACAACACAGGTCACTGTAAGGCCGGGCACCAAGACACACAACTACAACACAGGTCACTGTAAGACCAGGCACCAAGACACACAACTACAACACAGGTCACTGTAAGGCCAGGCACCAAGACACACAACTACAACACAGGTCACTGTAAGACCAGGCACCAAGACACACAACTACAACACAGATCACACCAACCATGATATAAATAGAGTAGACAGCGATATACTGACCACCATATAAACACTGCATAAGACAGAGTGGACAGTGATACAATGACCACCCAGTAAACACGACAAACATAGTGGACAGGACTATTCACAAGAGATCTACTCACCAACCACAAGAGTGGGAACATGACAGTCCAGAACCAAGATGGCATGATCTTGTATGTCAGATTTGTCATCACCAAGTCTGGGCATGCTGTATGTGAGTAGATACCCTGACAACATAAACACATCATAAACACGTCGGTTTTACACTGTTATTTCCTAACAATGCTGCAATTTATTTGAAAAACTATTTTTATGAAGACAATTAAAAAAACGCCACAGACTAGGACATATAACTGCTGCCAAATTAGTCTTTCCAAACTACTCATTCCCACTAATCTGGAACCATAAAAAAAATTCTAAATACAAACAATAGCAAACGCGTATATTTGAAGTTGCACTTTTGAATTTAAGATAAATCTAGACCTCAGTACTAATGGTGCAGACAAAAATCTTGTTTTTTATAGCTGTTTCTATGCATTGGGGTCTGCAAATGACCTTATGTTATGGGTATCTTCGCAATATAGTATATTCCCAAAGGCAACCAGTGATTGCCAAAATGTGGAAAATAAGTTCAGTTCACAGCTGTGTCCATAAGAATATGTTTATTAATTCAATTTCCAACCTGACACATTTATCACCAGCATACGCTGTGTTGTTATATACACAAACTGTCAAGAATGTGTTTTGACTATGAGACATTACCTTGCTGTTCAACGTCTGATTGATGGCTACACTGATGATGTCAAGTAGGTACTTGGAGGAACTGTATGGCTCTCGGCTACAACAAACCAAAGCTACAGTTGTCAGATAACAGATGCCATTTAAGACGTAATGTGATAGATGTCATAAGATGATAGAAATCATAAGACGAATCTTCTTAAGGACATTTAGTCACGGGGTCGTTGTCCGACCCACTTCAAAGTGGATCGCATCAAACCTCGTGAGATCTAGCCACTAATCTGTGTATGACTTACAGGAATTGTGCGTGACTTCCCTCATGAAGACAGAAGTTCCACAACATACCCGTGTTCATGTTGTATGTCATCCACGCTAAATGCTTCCTTTTTGGCATTCTGGGAAGACGTGCAGATGATCTGTGAGTCACCGTCACTGCCCCCGAGGACTCCCTCCAGCTCCTTCACCTGACACAACACAGGTGACATGTCACACAAATACAGGTACAGGTGACATGTCACAGAAACACAGACACAGGTGACATGTCACAGAAACACAGACACAGGTGACATGTCACAGAAACACAGGTGACATGTCACAGAAACACACACACAGGTGACATGTCACAGAAACACAGGTACAGGTGACATGTCACAGAAACACAGGTACAGGTGACATGTCACACAAACACAGGTACAGGTGACATGTCACAGAAACACAGGTACAGGTGACATGTCACACAAACACAGGTACAGGTGATATGTCACACAAACACAGGCACAGGTGACATGTCACACAAATACAGGTACAGGTGACATGTCACACAAACACAGACACAGGTGACATGTCACAGAAACACAGGTACAGGTGACATGTCACAGAAACACAGGTACAGGTGACATGTCACACAAATACAGGTACAGGTGACATGTCACAGAAACACAGGTACAGGTGACATGTCACACAAACACAGGTACAGGTGATATGTCACACAAACACAGGTACAGATGATATGTCACACAAACACAGGTACAGATGATATGTCACACAAACACAGGTACAGGTGATATGTCACACAAACACAGGTACAGGTGATATGTCACACAAATACAGGTACAGGTGACATGTCACACAAACACAGGTACAGATGATGTCACACAAACACAGGTACAGGTGACATGTCACACAAACACAGGTACAGATGGTATGTCACACAAACACAGGTACAGATGATATGTCACACAAATACAGGTACAGGTGACATGTCACACAAACAGGTACAGATGATATGTCACACAAACACAGGTACAGATGATATGTCACACAAACACAGGTACAGATGATATGTCACACAAACACAGGTACAGGTGATATGTCACACAAATACAGGTACAGGTGACATGTCACACAAACACAGGTACAGATGATGTCACACAAACACAGGTAAAGGTGACATGTCACACAAACACAGGTACAGATGATGTCACACAAACACAGGTAAAGATGACATGTCACACAAACACAGGTACAGATGATGTCACACAAACAAGGTAGTACACACATAAAGGTGTGACTACGCAAGGTGGAGCAGATAGCCCATGTTACTTCTGTGTTCACTAGACTTGTGGAACCGTATTTTAATGCGATTTTAAAACTATGTTTTTATCCAATCAAGTATAATAATGTATATTGAAACTGTAGTTTTATTACTGATTTTAAGAATTATGATGTGTACAAACTACAAGAATGCCTCTAATGTACAAACAACATGTAGGAAAGTCTCTAATTTACAAACTACAAGAAGTAAAGCATCTAGAATGGAAAAAAATGTATATGAAATTCAGCTTACCAAGACAAAATGTCCAAAAACATTTGTAGCAAAGATTTCCTTGAGTCCATCCTGTGTAGAGCCATTCACTTGCATCAATAGACCGTCCCCAGTGCGAAACATGTGCACCACCTTCCTGTAGTCACAACCACAACATTTTATAACCCATCCCTAGAACACGTGCACCACCTTCCTGTAGTCACAACCACACAACATTGTACAACCCATCCCTAGAACATGCGCACAACATTCCTGTAGTCACAACCACAACATTGTACAACCCATCCCTAGAGCATGTGCACCACCTTCCTGTAGTCACACCCACACAACATTGTACAACCCATCCCTAGAACATGCGCACCACCTTCCTGTAGTCACAACTACAACATTGTACAACCCATCCCTAGAACATGTGCACCACCTTCCTGTAGTCACAACCACACAACATTGTACAACCCATCCCTAGAACATGTGCACCACCTTCCTGTAGTCACAACCACACAACATTGTACAACCCATCCCTAGAACATGTGCACCACCTTCCTGTAGTCACAACCACACAACATTGTACAACCCATCCCTAGAACATGTGCACCACCTTCCTGTAGTCACAACCACACAACATTGTACAACCCATCCCTAGAACATGTGCACCACCTTCCTGTAGTCACAACCACACAACATTGTACAACCCATCCCTAGAACATGTGCATCACCTTCCTGTAGTCACAACCACACAACATTGTACAACCCATCCCTAGAACATGTGCATCACCTTCCTGTAGTCACAACCACACAACATTGACAGTTTTAAAGCCATTGCAATACTTATGTCTGTGAATGACCCTCATCCAACTAAACACATTCATTTTTGTATCATGATACAAAGATGTTGAGTACAGTGCGAACCATTTGTTGAATGAACACACGACTGTAACGTTGCAAACCTAGTGTTTAGCATATTGTAGTGGATACTAGGTACGTTTCATTGTTCCAAAAAAATTATTAACTTAAAATTAGTGGAACATATTTAAGTGAACCTTATTCACTAACTAATGGTCATTTGATCAACCTTGATACTAATATGACACAAATTGTTACTTTGCCACATCCTTACACTGAAATATCAATTAACATACAACTCCAGGATACATAGGATGGCTTATTAGAAAATACTGAAATCGCATAATTATAAACTTTTATTTTGAGCTACCAAAGTGGCATTCTTTCATGAAAATCGTTCATGCACAATAACGTTAAACCATAATATATTTCACTTACGTTGAAAAGACTGTTTTCCAGAAGTGTCCCCAGTCGACAGTGGAGACAGGGAGAATCCCAGCATTCATAAACAAGTTGTCAAGATGACCATACCTACAAATTCATATTATAGAGGCAAAGTCAGTATACAGTGGAACCTTCCCATTAAGGTCACCCTTGGGACTGTGCCAACATGACCTGAATGACGAGGTGACTGTATTAGCAGGACTAACTTCCTAAATTTTACTGGTACATAAATAATTTGGGACTGTCCTAGGGTGACCTTAATTGTGAGGTGGCTGTATTAGCAGGACTAACTTCCTATACTTTACTGGTACATAAATAATTTGGGACTGCTCTAGGGTGACCTTAATTGTGATTGCCTCTGAGCTTGGTTTCAGAGGATTTAGGCAGAAAAGAAGTTACCTTATTATTATTATTATTATTATTACAAGGTGAGTCAGTGGCTGTGCTGATGTGATAGCGTAATTAAGGTAAATCCTCACTCCTTCCACCCACAGATCTCGTAGCGACAGAGAGGATCTGTGCGGAAGCTAGCAACATGAATTGGCAGTCGACAGAACATAGGAAGGTGGAATTGAGTTTTTTACATACTCAAAGTGGTTTTCTGCCAGATTAAGATAGCTTAATAATTTGTATGTTTGCTATCAATAAAGTTCACTTTTATAACAAGTATATATTTACATCTCAGACAAATTATCATATTTTTGCATTTGAAAAGCGAACTTTTCTTGGATACTTTTATGCTATCCAGGTAAGGTTTTGAATGAAGCATTACCCTGGTAAGTTTACTACTCATATCTGCGTGTGTGTAGGCGTGCGTGTGTGTGCGTGTGCGTGGGTACGTGGGTGTGTTGCCAAGCAATACTAGTCATGCTTATTCCATTCAATAAGTTTTTATAATATAATTACATTAATTTGTTAATTCCATCCAAACTACTATTGGAAACGGTAGAGCACATTAACATATACTACTTGCAATAGTTCTGATTATGCATGGTTAATTTTGAATTAATAAATAAGCCATAATTTTAAAGATGTACATGTTTAACATTCATTGATTTCTAAATTAATATAACATTTATTTAAATACCATATTTTATAATGGACCCAATTACTACCCAACACACATATTACATATTTATACAATTTTAGAAAGATCACACGTATATAATGGACATGTTGTTTAACATAACGAAATATTACAAACTGTTTTTAAGACCATACATTTTGATGTAAATAAAACATGATCACATTACAGGAAATATAACTGAAGAGGTTCATCAGACTGGGTGGATCCAATGAGTGATATTTTTGTTTCACAGTCAGCCCTGTTGTTTCTGTGACATTTTGGTCTTCCTCAGGCGGCGACCGCTAGATGGCGACACGGTAGCCCTTCTAGCGGTAGGCGTCTGAGAAAGATTGCTGAAAGCTGCCGAAATGTCACGGAAAAAGGTACTGATGTGAAGTATGTAAAAAAATTACTCGTTTGAGGAAATATGTTTATGATTTTTACCGCGTTTGCTGTTTACAATAAAGCGTTGAGGACACTTACCAAACATCTTCAAAACTCTGATTGATTTATTCTAAGCATTATTATAGTTTTTTTAAAAATAGATTTCAATAAAAAATGTACAGAGCATGGTAGAATATGTTGTAAAACAAAACTATGGCATACTACAAATTGCATAGAATGTTATATAGAACAAAATTCTACATAATTATCTATATATTTATTACAACATTTCATAATGTTGTTGTTAAGTATATCCATGGATATGTAATTTAACAAGATTGAACAAGATTTCAACCCAGAGAATTAACGTGGACAAGGAAGCCCTCTGGCTTATCGAGAGTCCAACCCTTTTATATATGTGTATCCCGCTCTTCTGAGGTATGGGTCGATTTTATTTTTAAACATATTCACGCTACTAGCACCCACACAATCAGCAGATAATCTGTTCCATTCATTTACAGTCCTTTGTGAAAATGACAACTTATTTATATATAATCTACACTGCTCCTTTGCTAATGTAACTTCATGTCCTCTAGTCCTTCTATTTTTCTTAACTGAGAAAAAAATTTCTATCAATATTTTCATAACCATTCATTATTTTAAACACTTCTATCTGATCTCCTCTCAATCTCCTGGTCTCTAGTATTGTTAAACCATATTCTTTTAGGCGAATTTCATAACTAAGATCCTGCAGTTTTGGTAGCATTTTAGTCGCTCTCCTCTGTACTCTTTCTAGCATATCTATGTCCTTCTTGCGGTATGGCCTCCACGCTTGTATACCATATTCTAAATGAGGCCTAACTATATTGCTTTGTACAGCGGTATTATTAGTTCTTTTTCTTTATATGCTATATTTCGCCTAATCAATCCAAAGATTTTATTTCCTTTTGAAGCTGCAATTCCACACTGCTCTGAAACCTTCATGTCAGCACTAATTGTCAGCCCTAAGTCTTTTTCTTTTACAGTAGTACTTAGTACAGTTCCCCCCATTGTATATTCTACATATTCGTTCCTATGTCCTGTGTGAAGGCATTTACATTTCCCAAAATTGAACAACATTTGTCACTTTTCAGACCATTTGATCAACCTGTCAAGATCATCTTGTAAATGCTGTCTATCTCCATCACTTTTAAACCTTCTAAACACTTTGTATCATCCACAAATTTCAACACCTTGTTTGTTATATCAACATCCAAATCGTTGATATATATTAAGAATAATATAGGTCCTAGTACAGATCCCTGTTTCTATCCAGTTTATTATACCATTTCCTATGCCGTGGGCCTTTAAATTAAGCAGTAATCTTTGATGTGGTACTTTATCGAAAGCGTTTTGAAAATCTAAGTAGACGATATCTTCTGGTGATCCCTCATCTACCCACTTAGTGATGTCTTCCAAAAAACATAACATATTTGTTAAGCATGAATTTGCTTTAAAAAACCCACGTTGAGGTGGGTTTATCAAGTTATGTTTAACAAGAAAATCCACCATGTGATCTTTAATTAGTCTTTCTAATAATTTGCAAATCACTGATATTAAACTCATTGGTCTACAGTTCTCGACTTGTTTCTCGAACCTTTTTAAAATAATGGTATAATGTTTGCCTCTTTTCATTCTAAAGGAACCACTCCCTCTTCTAATGGCAAACAGAAAACTGTTGCAAGCGGTACGCTAGTTTGTTGTACAATTTCCAATAGTAGTTTGGGCGGAATCCCATCCACTCCAGGTGATTTACTATCCTTCATGCCACTTATTTTCTTACCTACCATTTCTGGGGTTACAATTAACTGTCCTAAATAGCCTGAATCTGCCCCCTTGAACTTAGCCTCCTGAACTAATATCTTCCCTGGTAAACACTGGACTAAAATACTCATTCAGGTCTTCTGCCATTAAGAATCCCTCTGATATTATATTTCCAGCACTATCTTCTAGAGGACCGACCCTATGCTGAACTTTCTCTTTGCTTCGAACATACGCATACAACTCTTGCTGTCATGTTTTATATTACTTGCTAATTTGTGTTCATAGCTTCTCTTTGAATTTCTCATTTCAGCTGTAGCTTGGTTAAGTGCTTCTTTATAAATGTTGTAGTCTTCATAATTTTCAATAAATCTATATGACTTCCATATCATTTGTTTATACTTAATTTTTCTAATGGCTTTTTTCGATAAGTGTTTCTTTTTCCAATAAGATGGAGGCTACCTCTCATGTACATATCTTCCCTCCCAACAAAATATCCCCATAAATCTATATATATATATATGTGTGTGTGTGTGTGTGTGTGTGTGTGTGTGTGTGTGTGTGTGTGTGTGTGTGTGTGTGTGTGTGTGTGTGTGTGTGTGTGTGTGTGTGTGTGTGTGTGTGTGTGTGTGTGTGTGTGAGTGAGTGTGTGTGTGAGTGTATGTGTGTGTGTGTGTGTGTGTGTGTGTGTGTGTGTGTGTGTGTGTGTGTGTGTGTGTGTGTGTGTGTGTGTGTGTGTGTGTGTGTGTGTGTGTGTGTGTGTGTGTGTGTGTGTGTGTGTGTGTGTGTGTGTGCGAACCACATCGCATCGTAGACATGATGTGGTTCGCGTCTGATTCGCTTGTGCCATTCCACACGAAACATACCATCACATTTCTTTTGTAGAAGTATAAAGTTAATATTTATATACATGTATGGGCCCCTGACACATACATCCTCCTATGCAAAGCAACAATGCAAGACAAGTGTAGATTGAAATAGGCCAACCTAATGACATTTAGCATTATTCGTTTACATAAACTACAACATAAATACACCAATACATGTTCACAGCAAGCATGCCGGCCTCAATGGTATTGCTAACCCATACCTACAAGTCCTAGACATATTACCAACCACCAGCACTAACTATCTCACGACACACACACACACACACACACACACACACACACACACATATATATATAGATAAATTAAATATATAAATAAATTAAATATATAAATAAATCGCTAAATACATGTCCATATGATAAAAAAAACGTCAAAAATGCTTGTTAAAAAGTCAGTGGAAATTGCATTAAAATGTAATAAATAAATATATAATATAAATAAAGGTATACTTCACGGATTCATCTTATTTTGAAATATCCCGCCCCAACTCTCGCCACTGTTCACGGTCGTGTGCGCGCAGTGCATCAATGGTTACACCGGAAGACGGAGGGGGTGTGCTGTTTACAATTTTCCGCCGCCGCGTCGCCGTAATTTCATATTATTATCACCTGAGGACACACGCCTGATATATACGTAGTTTGGTATTCACCGTCAAGTTGTTATTGTTCCAAACTCTCCTGTTCAGTTTTGACATGACTGTTGCAGCTTTTGCTATGCGCTTGTTAATTTCGGTATCTTGTGACAAATTACTCGTGATTGTGGGCTAGGTACGTAAATTTATCGACAACATCAAATATCACATCATCAATCTTGATTAATGATTGCACGACAACGTCCTGTCCAATGACATGAGTGGCCAGCGCAGCATCATCAACGAAAAGCATTTCTCGGATGAGGATTCGATGGACACCCTCTGTGGATGTACCAAAGACATAGGATAGCATCACCGAGAAGACTATGCCAAAGAGTGTTGATGCCAGAACGCATCCTTGTTTTACTCGGCTGCGGATCCCAAAGGGTTCGGATGTAGCCCCGTCATAGTTGACTGTGTTTTTCATGCTGTCTTGGAAGGAGGAGATTACACAGTTTAGGTGGACAACCAATTTTCTCCATCAGCTTAAATAATCTGCTTCTGCTAACGAGGTCAAATGCCTTTGTGAGGTCGATGAAGGCAATATTCAACGGTCTTCTTTATCTCTATATATGTGTCTTGCAGTTGTCGAACCGAGAATATCATGTTTATTTTCGATCTTCCGGTTCTCTGAAGCCACATTGAGATTCATGACAGGTCTGTTCAGCCAGGATCTGCAGTCTGGCCAGGGCAGCACGAACAAAAACCTTTCCCACGATGCTCAACTGGGAGATACCACTGTAATAGTTGCAACCGCTACGATCACATTCCTTTGTTTTTCTTCAATTTAATGACAAGAGTGAAGTACTTGTGATCACCACACCAAACTCGGCTAGTAAGCACAGCCTGGCGGATGTCGTCATCGGTGACAGCATCCTCAAGCCTACTACCGTCGCTAGCAACCTTGGAGTGTTGTTTAACAGTGAGCTCAACATGATATCGCATTGTCAAACTGTGCCGCCAGGTAGCATACTTTCATCTACATCGAATTCATTCCATCAGAGATTGCTTGACACAACATTGTCACCAAACTCCTTTACGGTGTACCTGGTCAGCTACTGGACAATTTGCAGATAGTTCAGAGTGTGGCAGCTCGCGGTGTGGTCAAAGCCAGTCGCTATGACCATATAACACCCACCCTAGAGACTCTCCATTGGCTTCCCGTCCGGTACCGCATTGAGTACAAGGTTGATCTGATGTCGTTCAAAGCCCTTCATCTGCTTGCCCCGAGCTACATCACTACATCACGCGCAAATGTGACTGTTTACACCACTTCAAAAGACTCCTAAAGACTCACCTCTTCAAACGAGCCTTTGATTCCTGAACTGTCACTGTCGTTTATTGTTGGACTTTTTAATTATTATTTATTTATTATATGCTATGTTTTATTATCTTAAATTTCTAGTGCTGTTTTTACTGTTTTTATAAGTTTATTAATGATAATTTGATTGGACATTTGTTGCCACGTTTTTATGATCTTGGATTTTTTAATAATAGTTTTTTATTTTGTATGTTAATAATAATAATAATAACTTTATTTATACACTAAAATCCAAAGTAGAACTCTGTTCAGTAGTGTTGACAATAGTCGTTAGAAATTATAAGAAATAAATATAATAATAATAATACAAGTAAAACATATAAATACAAAACTGAACTAGAGAAATTAAATCAAAGATAATATTGATATAAATTATATTATATATCATACGTAGTAAAAATAAGTGTATATATAAATACATAACTATATAAAACAACTATATAGTAAATTGCGAGATAAATATATTATAAATATATAGATATGAGTTAATTAATAAGTAACTACAGTAATACATTATAAGTTTCAATTAAAATGTCAGATACAAAATAAATATGTGGTATGACGACTAAAGTATAAAATTATGACGGCTAAACATTAAAAGCGAGTTTAAAATAGTGTGTTTTAAGACGAGCTTTAAATGTGTCTATGCACTGTATCAGTCGTAAATCTTCCGGCAACGCATTCCAGAGGGTCGGTCCTGCGCACGAGAACGAGCGACGGCCGTACCGCTCAAGGTTGTGCCGCGGTACAGTTAATAGTCCACAGTCAGTTGATCGAAGTGCGCGGCGTGGCACGTATGGTGAAATCAATGACGCGAGGTAGGCCGGCGTCTTGTCGTGAAGGGCGGTGAACACAAGCACGAGTAACTTGTACTGAATGCGCCACTTCACCGGCAACCAGTGCAGGCTATTCAGTGCTGCAGTGATGCTCTGTCGATCGCCCCGCCTAATACGTAATACGACTCTGGCCACAGAGTGTTGTACCATCTCAAGGCGGTGGAGTAACCGGTCGGATATTCCGTACAACATAGCGTTCCCGTAGTCTATTCTTGAAGTAACAAGAGCATGTACGAGACACTTGGTTGTTCCGGTCGTTAGTGTGTCGCGTATACGTGAGATTCGGTGCAGATGATAATATGCACTCCGGCACGCATTTGCTACTTGTGCCGCCATCGAGAGATCGGCATCAATAGTAAAACCGAGATCTCTGACGACAGCAGATGTTGGCACTAGTTGACCGCAGACATCGACATGTGTTAGTGTTATTGGCGCGCAGAGGGTGGAGGATTTGACGACAATGGCCTGCGATTTAGACCGGTTGAGTATTAACCCATTGTCGCAGAGCCAGTCGTTGACATCTCGAAGACAGGCCTCCATACGCGCGAGTGCTTCTGTGTGATCGGTTGGTGGAAAGTCGACGTAAGTAGTAAGGGGGGGTTTGGATCGGTATCCTACGGTGTTTCGGAGGAGTTTTTGGTTGATATTAGGGAGGTTTCGAAAGCCGCCCCCCTGAGTGAAGTGAGTAGTCACGTGACCGTATGTGTGAGCGTGTGTAGCGCCCCCTGGCGGTGGAATGAGCAGCCATGGAAGGGTTATTGTGTATATATGAGAGTCGAAAGACCGAAGAGGGAATTGTAATAACAAAAGATCAAAGAGGAAAGGTATTGAAAGAAACGAAAGATCAAAGAGTCATAACGAAAGATCAAAGAGAAAAGTTTTAAAAGGTGATGAAAGGTGTATAATGAGAGATAAAAAAGTAAACGGAATGATGTAATAACGAAAGAACAAAGAGAAAACGTTATAATATATATATATATATATATATATATATATGAAACTTTAAAATGTGTGTGTAGGTATGCTTGTATGTATGTATGTATGTGTGTATGAAAGAGAGATTATATATATATATATATATATATATATAATTGTAATAACAAAAGATCAAAGAGGAAAGGTATTGAAAGAAACGAAAGATCAAAGAGTCATAACGAAAGATCAAAGAGAAAAGTTTTAAAAGGAGATGAAAGGTGTATAATGAGAGATAAAGAAGTAAACGGAATGATGTAATAACGAAAGAACAAAGAGAAAACGTTATAATATATATATATATATATATATATGAAACTTTAAAATGTGTGTGTAAGTATGCTTGTATGTATGTATGTATGTGTGTATGAAAGAGAGATTATATATATATATATATAAATATAATATAATATAATATAATATAATAACCAACAAACACCACAGTTTGAAAGTTGAATGTTTTATTGATGTCAACGATCGATTACATCTTCAAAACCGTCATCGCTATCGTCTGTCTCCGAACACCAATTTTCCATATCCCCCGTGTCTATAGGGGCAACAGGGTCGGAGTCAACCCAAGGGTTGGGGGGATCGTAACGTCCCCGTGTCCGGAGCAGCTCCGCCATGACGTTGCAGAACGTATAACTGTGATACTGGAACATACATTAAAACTCTCAAACCGTATGAACGAGACGTTAAATATATGAAAACTTTGAAAATATCTTCTCTGAAACATATATGAAAACGTTGAAAATGATCAAGCGAGTGGAATAAGGCAGCGATGTAACCAGACACCGCGTAGGGAACCGACACACGATAAAAGGGCAAGCTAGATCAACGGACTATGATACAATACGTAATGGAGACGTCTGCTGACGCAATCGGTAACCAAACACCGCGTAGCTAGTCGAAACGACAAACATTGAAGAAAATAAAATAGTAAAATAATCGTTGAACACTCACGTGTAATCATCAATATCGGAGTCACTACTCCAGGTATCGTCAGTATCATAACCATCGGGAGACCTGAAAGGTAATAAGATAACCGTGACACATAACGAACGTAAGCATAGACAACCGTGAGTGACACATGACGAACGTAAGAGCATATTATAATAGAGGTGAGACGTCACAGGTAGTTTATGTGAAGAACACTGTGATTATGTATGATATGTATAGGATATCTATCGGATGAAACAAAGCAAAGAATATATATATATATATCTTTATAATAATAATAATAAAAGTACTTACACAACTTCGAGACCATCGTCGCGAAGACGCCATTCAGCACGGAGTTGAGTCCAAGGTATCGACGACATAGCAATTGTGAATGAGTGAATGAAATGAAGAATGTAACAAACGAGCCGGTATATATATAGATAGAGCATACGTATGCAGACACACTATGAAGACAACTTGTGAGACACACTGTGGAGTGGAAATATACCGGGGTATGAAAAGCACCGAAGACCCAGGGACGTATGACGACATCATCTAGGGACGTCACCTGGACGATGCCTGGATAACAACGCGGTTATAGAAAATGTCGAAGTGGTAAAGTACAAACCGATACCAGTCATATGACGGAGGGACCAGCTGGTGATAAGCGCGTGATGCCAATTAGACGACGACAATGGAATGCGCCTTATCAGAACGCTAACAATACAGTCGGAAGAAAAGAACTCTGTGAGTGGTCAGCGATGAAACATATGGCGGTCAAGAGCTTGGATATACAATTCAGGGGTGCTGGTCACTTCCTATCGAATTTCTATCCGTGCGAGATACATATATGGGGTGAAGTCTTTACTTGTACAGAAGCAGCATATCAGTTTAAAAAAGCTAGACATTTTCACGACGAGAACACAGCGAGAAAGATTCAGACCGCGCGCACTGGAATACAGGCGAAATACTGGAGTAAAAGCATTCGTTGGACACCCGATCGAGTCGTTTCATGGCTGTCACAACGTCGAGCCGTGATGTACGCTATAGTAGCCGTCAAGTTTCGTGTCTCTAAACTACGCCAACGCTTGTTGGCTACAGGTGACGCACGACTTATTGAGAATGTACCCAGTGCAGAGTGGTATTGGGGTAAGAGCTCAAACCGTAACAAACCAGGTAAGAATATACTCGGTGTGATACTTATGCAGGTGAGAGACTTCGTTAGACAGCGCTCTATACGGCTTACATAAGGTGCCCATTAAAAACAGACAGGCGGCCACGCGGTGACAAAGTACGGGAGAGTGAGAGATAAGGTCACGCGCACGATAAGATGTGAACACCCAGGGGCGCGATAGCATCATCTAGGGGTGTCACGCGCTCGATCCCTGGAGGGATTGAATTGTATATAAACCCACGGTAAATCTAACAGGACAAACACTCTCTCTCAGTCTCGCTGCCGTTCGAAGCTCTTCACACTATACCGATACCTGCACGACAAGATGGCGACATCCAACTTTAACAACGAGGAAATGCTCCTGTCGGAACTCGAACAAGTAACTGACGGAACGTACGCATTTGCTCGTCCACTGAAACTAGTAACATGTGCTCTGTCCCCCGAATACGTATGTTACCCGGCATGTAAAGTATGTAATCGGAAAGTTCTTCTTGAAACGACGAAAGGAGGGCACCATAACGTCAGTATATGTCCGGTGCACGGGCGTCAGAAGGGAACTGCCGTTTACAAGTATGCTACGGGGTTGCTTTTCGCTGATCACAAGGGCAATGAAGTGTGGGCAACAGGATTTGACCAGCTAGTACAGGAGGTCGTGGGAGGAATGACAGCAAGCGACTATATGTCGCTTAAATCCGGCGACGAACGCTACCAATCACTGAATGTCCTACGTGGCAAACAGGCTAGGGTGACAATTAGAAAGACAAGAAAGGCAGGGTATCAAAATTATACCGTGATAGCACTGGAAATAATCCACTCGTAAGAACCGCCAACTGACAGCGACTCAGGTGGTGCCTTCTGACGGAGTATAGAGAGGTCCTGTTCCTAACTGTCGTAAGAGGCGCCAACTGACAGTGACTCACTGTTAGGTGGCGCCGTCTGACGGAGTATATAGAGAGGCTGTTCCTAACTCCTGTAAGAGGCGCCACCTGACAGTAACGAAAGAGTAGGTGACGCCCCCAGACGGAATATATATATATATAGAGAGAGAGAGACCCTGTTCCTAGAGGTTGTCTCTGTTTGTCTACCTATTTGATACTATGATGTTCTGCCGTATGTTGTAGACGCCTCCTCGGTCATCCGAGGCAGTTCTGTCAACCCCCGTGCGTGGCGTGAAACGTCGACTGTCATTCAATGACGAGGCAAGTGTCATTCACGTGGGGTCATGTTGATGGTCTAGTGATCAGGATAATGATGATGTTGCTAACGATGGTGATTTTGATACTGATTGGTCTGACTACGACGAGAGTCGGAGACCTAGTGAATTACAGGGGGCAGTAGAGAGAGTGAATGCAATTCAGAAACGAGCGGAGCACATGATAGATGACGACTTATTTATAGCCGCTATAACCACTGCATGCATTCGTCAGGTAGCCGAAGGACTGTACCTTCGCTATGCGAACGTTCACGAAGACGTGTATAAAGTGGATCGTTCGCGTATATTTCATGCCTTTGATATGGCAGTATCCGATTTGGTATGCGAATCGCGCGCACCGTGGTTTGCTCGTGATGTCGTGTCACGAGTGAAAACGAGTCTCCGTAGTCGTGGTATAACCGTGTCGGATGAGACGGAAGACGGATCACCGAAGGCACCGCAGCCCTGGTACCTACAAGACGACACGATGGGGGAGGAGGCGGGAAGGCAGGTCTGGCGCTCCGAGATGACCCTGGTAGCACGCGATGCTATCGTTCGATTCGTGAGCAACGAATTGTGGCGCACTTTCGAAAGTGAGACAAATGTCATCTACCTGGTACGTAGCGATCTGATCCAAGACAATGTGAGATATGCAGTACACCATTACAGGTTTATGGTGGACACACCGAAGCGGGCACGTGACCTCATAACACGTGTACAAGCCATCCTGCGTGTGCGCGGTATACCTCTGTTGGACGAGGAAACACCCTGCTAATGTTGTTGTTATTGTGTTGTCAGGTCAGCGATGCTCCCTCTAGCGGACTAGATCTCATTCAAAGATCATATGATGAGAAGCCGCTAGAGTGGGCACCTAGAAAAAGACGCCGTCAATACACCCCACTGCGACAGGCTCTCCTTACGCACCTACACGCCCAGCGTCACGTGACGGCTCTGCAAATGACGTGTGAGTGTGCAACACCACCACCACCACCATCCGACGAGTCATTGGATATGACTTGTGATGACGATACATCCGAATACGAGGCACTCCGGACGGATTGCTCGACCCTCGATATGGCCGCCGATGGACATATCGTGTGGTCGAAAACGGACACGTCGATGCCGTGGACATACCCGGTTCTGTTCGGTGGCGTACAGGACCTGGAAATAAATATCCAGAGTTTAGCTGCGGTCCTGTTCGTCACCAAAAGATGTAGCCTCGATACGGCCGTGCATACGATTTGCAAAGAACTTGCGCGGAACATCGAGTCCGCTGAACACGTCGCGTACATTACGGACTCACTCCAGAAGCGTCTGCAGTGACGACAAGAGGAAATGCGCCCCTACGCTATAGCTGGGGTTATAGGCGCCGCTTGTCTGTCACTGTAGGCGCTTAGCTTAGCTTTCTTATACTCGCTTTTACTGTATAATTCAATGAATAAAGATGTATGTATGTATGTAATCCAGGAATCCGGTGTCTGTTGTTCTTGTCATAGCTCGTTACGATCGATGAATACATACACCTCCCCTCTGTCTATATACACGCACACTCATACAAGCTCCTATGACGTCACACTAGGATATATAGACGCGTACAAGGATCTCCTATCCTTCAGTTGTAGGTATACGATGAAGCAGCACACGTGTCGTCACTGCGGTCTCGTGCTCGATACACACGCCGACATACAACGCCACATAGACCAAACGCATACATCAACACACGACGACGATCATGCTTACAGTAAACCACCGCCACGAGTGGTGCCATCTGGCGAACCACCAAAAAGTACTAGGCACCCCTGTTCGAGATGTGGAAGAGACTTCACGAGACGTCACAACCTGCTACGTCACAACAGGAAGGGTTGTGACACCTCACAAAAAAACACTACACCGCTGCGAGAGATGTGCACGTGAGTTCACGAGACGTGACGCCCTGCTACGTCATATCAAGTCGGTATGCAGCCGACATACGGAAGCGAGCGACCCACCCCTACGCAAACGAGCGAGATGCACAGAGCGACCACGTGTGAGTGCCGACGATGACGACCCGATACAACCACCGCCCCGATTCCCTTTCGCCGATACTCTATCGAGGGAACTACGAGACGTCGTCCGAGATCACTGGATGACCATCCGAACCCACGTGGCTAGAGGACCCGTGCAATCCAGGTATAATTACAGAGTATCGACACTGGACACGAGCGCCCTTGAACCGTCACTGAAGATCATGTTCCGCGGACAGACGCACGCCTTTAAGATTAATCTTAGTTATGGTTTTGTTCTAAGGAACAAGACCACGAACAGGTACAGGTATTATCATTCGTCTTGTAACTGCTGCGGTCGTTACCTCGACGAACCGTGTCTGATCACAAACACTGCAGACTTTGATGCGTTTCTGGAACGTATCCGAGAAACAGACGTGCTGCAGTGGGTCATCAATCAGCGTCCGGACAGTCAATGGGTATGCGAGGTGGTCACGAATGTCACCTTCTTCGTCAATCACATCGTAGATCACCCGATAGGATGTGTGGATATCACACTACCGAGCTACATCAAACGAAACAAAGCCGTCATCGGATTGGAAAGAGACCCCGTCAACAATACAAAGTACACCGACAATCAGTGTCTCTTCCGGTGTCTGGCTCTGCATCGTGGATGCGACCGACACCACCTGGAACCCGCTGTGCGGGTACTCTACACGAAGTACGACCGTGACGGAGTGGCAATGAAAGACTTTGACGGGGTGACAATGGACGATCTCTATCGCATCGAGACCACCTTTGAGACCAACGTGTGCGTCTACAAGCTCGTCGAACCGGAAGAAGAAGGTGGAAAGGCGACTGCCGAACTCGTACGCCGGTCCTTGTGTCACTATCCCGAAACGATGTACGTCAATCTTCACGAGACACACTGTTCCTACATACAAGACGTGAACATGTACTGTCACTCTTATCGATGTAGGAAGTGTGGCGACGCGCTATGGAAAGACGCATACCACCTAGAGAGACACGAGCGCGGGTGTACGGGAGGTGTGCGAAAGATCTATCCCGGTGGAGTCTACCATCCGTCGCCGACAGTCTTCCAGTGCTTGGATGACGAAAACATTCACGTTACCGAGTGTTTGCGCTACTATCCGTATCGCGCCACCTTCGACTTCGATACGTCACAGCTTCCGTCGGACAGCGCCAAAGTCCACTGGGTGGCTCGTCACGCACCGTTGAGCGTGTCCCTGGCGAGTAACGTACCCGGATTCGAACAGGTACAATGTCTGATCACGGATGGTGACAGCAACAAGTTGGTAGCCGACATGATGGGTATCCTTCAGACGATGAGTGAAGCAGCCTACGACGCCATCGTAGACAGTTACGAGGGCACACTACGCGAAATCGGGGAGGCTATCACGACGTGGGACGAACAGGAGGCATCCGCCGCAGAAGGAGACGACAACGAGTCACGGCGAAAACCGACCAATCCCTACAAAACTCTCATGGGTCAATTGTACGGTTGGCTTCATCAGTTACCCGTCATCGGCTTCAACTCGAGCATGTACGATCTGAACGTCGTCAAACAGTTCCTGGTACCCTACTTCCTGTCCGAAAAGACACCAACAGAGGACGGGGAGGAGGAGGAGGAAGAAGAAGAGAGGAAGGATGCAGGGACGTTTCACGTGATCAAACGCGGCAACACGTTTATGTGTCTATCGACGGACGACCTCAAATTCCTCGATATGACTCATTATATCGCCCCTGGATTCTCGTACGACAAGTACCTGAAAGCGTACGGTTGCGAGGTCACGTAAGGTCACTTCCCGTACGAATACATGGACAGCTTGGACAGACTCGACGACACCGCACTACCTCCTAAAGAGGCCTTCTTCAGTCGACTGAAGAACGAAGGTATATCCGACGACGACTACACGCGATGTCGGAAGGTGTGGCGAGACAACGACATGGAGACTCTGCGCGACTTTCTCGTCTGTTCTCTCTGACGAGCTGGTGGACGTCCTTGTTCGTCTCGTTGAAAAGCGTAAAGAACGTCCTCTTCGGCACGTAGGTGAACAGATAGGACAAGGTCAAACCAGGTATACTGATCCCTTGTTTGAACATGTCGATACCGCGGTGTTGGTAGAAGTCGAACTGTTTGTCGATGGCTTCCAAGAACGGGAAACCCATGACGCAAGTGCTCGCCGAAACGCAAAAGAACACGGCCTATCTTCGACACTTTGTGAGTGTCGTCGAGTTGTGGGAATGCGAGTGGAAGGTCGCGAGACGCGATCCGTGCGTGAAACAGTTTCTGGACGTTCGGCAACGCCGTCGACACGTGCGCTGGAAAATGACGACACAACAGATCCTGACAGGGGTGCGCAACGGTAGCGTGTTCGGTATGATTCAGTGCGACATACGTGTACCGGAGGTCCTGCGCGCACACTTTGCTGAGATGCAGCCCATCTTCAAGAACATTCACCTGACCCGCGACGACCTCGGACCGTTCATGCGTTGCTACGCCGAAGAACACGATATCATGGCGACTCCGCGTCGCATGCTCGTCGGGAGTTATCTTGGGGATAAGATCTTGCTCGCCACACCTCTCTTGCGATGGTACCTCGCGCACGGACTCGAGGTGACGCACGTCTACCAGGTCATCGAGTACACACCGGTCGCCTGCTTCCGACGATTCGGCGAGGCGGTGTCCACTGCACGTCGCGAAGGAGACGCCCATCCCGACAAGGCCATGATCGCGGATACCAACAAACTTATGGGCAATTCTTCCTATGGGAAATTTATCACCAACGTCGATAAGCACCGCGAAGTCACCTACTGCACGGAGAAGAGCGCATCGTCCGCGATCAACAATCGTCGCTTCCGTCAACTCGTCGCCACCGATGCGTACGAGATCGAAATGCACAAGCGCACCGTCAAATACGCTCTGCCTACGCACGTGGGATTCTTCGTGTTGCAGTGGGCCAAACTGCGCATGTTGGAGTTCTACTACGACTTTATGGTCAGGTACGTGGATCGTCCGCTGTTCGAGTACTGCGAAACCGATACGGATAGCGCCTATTTGGCTCTGGCCGGAGAGTCCGTCGACGACCTCGTGACCCCGGCACTACGTGACCACTACTATCGTCACCGCTCCGAATGGCTACCGTCCGAATGTTGCGACGATCATCGGAACGACTACATACGCTGTCGACTAGCCGGACGTCCGTGGAACGGCACCGAGACGTGTTGCAAGGCGCTTCAAGGTCGAATGGTCCGGCGACTGTTTCCTGGGACTGTGCAGCAAGACCTACTATTGTTCGGGTACGGTCGATAAATACACCACCAAAGGACTGAACAAACGACTCAACGCCATCGACAAGCAGGCGTTCCTGGACGTGCTGACCAGTCGTCGTAGTGGAAGCGGAGTGAACCGTGGGTTCCGGGTCAATCACTCGTCCGTGCTGACGTACACCCAGGAACGCGCGGCGTTGACCTACTTCTATGCCAAGCGCGTGGTCAACGAGGACGGAATCACCACGGGTCCGGTGGACGTGTAACACCGAACCACTGCTGACACGATGAGGAAATGCGCCCCTACGTCAGTTGGGGTTATAGGCGCCTCTAGCTGTCACGCGGTTAGTAGGTGGAAGACACACGAAAAAAAAAATAATAATAATAATAATAACACTATTTAGTCAGATACCACGCAATCGATAGTCATAGCACAGCATGTCACGGACGGGAACGGTCGTAGCTGTAGCACTAGTGGGACTACTCGGTCTGTACCTGTACGTCTTGTACGTCTTGTTCCGCGATCCCTTCCTTCGTTGGTGTGGTGGAGGTGTCGTAGTATCTAACAGCACAGCGGACAACGTGTCGAACGTCACCAGCGACTACTAGATGGACACGCGATGGAAACACCCCTTCACCTGTATCGTCGCGGGTCCGACGGGATGCGGTAAGAGCACGTTCGTGATGCGTCTGCTACGTCACGCCGCGACGATTATCGATCCGCCTCCAGAGAAGATCACGTGGTGTTACGGTGTATGGCAGAGTGCCTACGTCGACAACGACCTGGTACGCTTCGAGGAAGGCTTGCCGAGTGGTGCGTTCGATGCGTCGACGCGTAACCTCGTGGTCATCGATGATCTGATGGCGGAAACGGACGAACGGGTCACGACCTTGTTCACGAAAAAGAGTCATCACCAGAACACGTCCGTACTGTATCTCGTGCAGAACCTGTTTCCGAAGAACAAGGAGAGTCGCACGATCAGTCTGAACGCGCACTACATGGTAGTCTTCAAGAATCATCGCGACGCGTCACAGATCGGACACTTGGCGCGACAGATGTATCCGGGACGCCTGAAGTTTGTACAGGAAGCGTTCCGAGACGCCACGGCACCTCCGTAGGGTTATCTCCTCGTCGATCTGAAACAGGACACGCCCGACGACATGCGTCTGCGCACGGGCGTCCTTCCGGACGACGGTGTCCAGTACGTGTACCAACCCAAAGTATAAGACGTCCGCGCGCACGCCTCGTCCCTTCAGTCGCAGTATGATCGTGAAGACAACAGCATGTCCGAACTCGTGAAGAAACACCTCCTCTGCATACAGACGCTGAACAGGTACAAGAGCACGAAATTGAGACGGGCCATCATCAGAAACGCCGACGCCGATCTGTTGTGTGCACTAGCCGAGTGTGCCTACAACATATTGAAGAAGAACCTGCCCTTGACCGACGCGCAGAGACGCGCTCTGAGTGTGTACAAAACAAACCTGCGCGCTTTGGCACAGAGAGACGCGCCGGCAGCGAGGAGACGTCGCATCTTGCTACGTGGTAACAACCAGGGCGGCGGGGGACAGACCGGTGGTTTCCTGTCGGCGCTGCTGGCACCTTTGGCCGGTGCGGTCTTTCTACCCTTGCTAAAACATGGCTTTGGTAGATCCACGACTGTTGGATAGTCTACGCGCGCCGGCACCGACGGATACCCTAGGACGTAAAGTACAGGTGCTCGACGACGAGATGAAAGTCATACTCGACAGACAAGATCTCACCGACGGTGACAAAGGTCGTCATGTATAATCAAGTGTTGCAACGTCACAACGCGTTGGCCGATCGACGCGTGCGCGAACCAGTGCGCGTGGTGACGGTCAACAAGGACACGATGGTTACAGCGGCGGCGGCGGCGGCGGCGGCGGCGGCGGCGGCGGCGGCGGCGGCGGCGGCGGCGGCGGCGGCGGCGGACCCCGACCCCGCCAGAGGCGGGGGCGACAGGTATGGAAGCGGCGGTGGCGGCAGGTATGGAAGCGGACGTCGTCGACAGCGTTCCCAAGGCGCTGCGGACCAAAGCTAGACTACTGATGGAACGTCTGAAACGAGACGTCGTGTGGAATGCACGCGGAGAGCTCATGCACAAAGGCGTAGCGGTACCCGGCAGTAACGTGGTGGACCTCGTGAACGATCTGTTGCGTCAACGCAAGACCGTTGCCAGTCCAACGGGGTGGCAGGTGTTTACGCGTCAACTCGGCACCATGAATCTACCCATGGAGTTGGTGGGTAACGAGGTCAGGAGACTGGCCATTCAACAGGAACAAAGGAGGAGTGCCGTAGCAGCAGCGGCCACACGGTCGGTCGGTAGAGCGCGTCGATCGCTGCAGTGGACACCCCTCACGCGAAGACGAATGAGCCCGTCCACTCTACCTACGCCACCGGCCTCGACTAGTAAGGGATGGGAGGATCTCAGATAAAAGAGGCGCACCGTCTCGATTCGCCGACATAATGTGCGATTCACAGGATAGTCTACGTCGTCTGTATACCGGTGTCGCTTACGCCGGACTTCCCATCGTGTGCGGTATTATCGGCGATTATATCATACGATCATGGTGCGACGACGCAAACAGCTGGAGGACGTCTACTTCGATCCCGCCAAGGTGGGAAGTTACGGGGGAATCGCGTCTTTGCGACGAGACGTGCCACGCGTACCGAGAAAGATGGTCGAACAATGGATATCGGAACAGAACGCCTATACCCTACACAAACCGGTCAGAGTTCGTTTCAAGCGACGACGCACGGTCGTCGGAGGACGGGATCAACAGTGGCAAGCTGATCTCGTCGACGTGACCAGTCTGAAAAAAGAAAACGACGGTACGACGTTCCTGCTCACGGTGATCGACGTCTTCTCGAAAGTCGCCCGATGCGTTCCGCTGAAGACCAAGTCGGCGACGTCTGTGTCGAAGGCGCTGAACGGACTCTTCACCGACGTACAGCCGTTGTTTTTGCAGACCGATAGAGGTCTGGAATTCTATAACCGTAGCGTTCGGGGTGTATTGGACAGGTACGGCATCCAGCACTTCTCCACCTGTAACGAGGAGATCAAGGCGAGCATCGTGGAACGCTTCAATCGCACGCTAATGACGCGGCTGTGGCGATACCTGACACACAAAGCATCGTGGCGATACATCGATATTCTTCCGGATCTGGTGCGCACGTACAACGACACGCACCATCGTAGTATCGGGATGCCTCCGTCGCAGGTGGATGCGACTAATCAGGAAGAGGTGTGGCAGCGTCTGTACGGTGGTCATCACGGTAAGGGCGTACCCAAGTACCACGTGGGGGATCGCGTGCGTAGCAGCAAGATCAAGAGACGATTCGAAAAAGGCTACACGGTGAATTGGACAGAGGAACTATTCACGATACGCGAGGTGCATCCGTCCGATCCGCCCGTCTATCTTCTAGCGGACGATCTCGGAGAGATACTGGACGGTACCTTCTACGAGCCGGAGTTGCAGAAGGTGACGGTTCCGGCCGATAAACTGTACCGCGTGGAATCGATAGTACAGCGCCGCAAGGTAGGCAGGCGAAGGAAGGTGTTGGTGAAATGGTTCGGATACCCTTCGAAATTCAACAGCTGGATCGATGCCAAGGCCCTCGTCGGCTTATAAAGACTAGTCACGCGCCCGTCGCGATATCAGTCGTCCACACATGGCAGACGAGACGACATCACGGATTACCGTTAGTGACGAAGAAGAAGAAGACGACGTCGACGCCACTCCACCAATAAAGAAAGAGAGGACTCCGTGGCATATATTTGGCACCGCGTGTCCCAAAGAGGAGATAGTCTTTCTGTGTCAAGTCGTCGTCTTGTACACTGTCATCTTGGTCAGCATCTACAACCTGACGTTCGGTCACCACGTCAATCCGACTCTTTGGACGGCCCTGTTGAGTAGTTCGTTGGGTTACCTGCTACCCAGTCCGACGTTGAAACAACATGGCGACGAGTGATTTCTATCTCACGTTGCCCAGCAATGCTTCCATGGACACGCACCCCGACAACACGCTGACCCACTACGTCACGACGCTACCGAAACGTATCCTACTACAGGGACAATGGGAGTGCGGACTGGTGGAGGTACAGTACCCGCACAGTTGGTACAACATCGTAGGCGACGAAGCGGGGTTCGCCGTGTCACTACCGATAGATGAATATCGGGACCCGCGGTCCCTACACACGGAGATTATCCGAATCGGAACCGGACACTATAAAGATCCGTGGTCACTGATCCTCGTCATTAACGCTGCTCTACTTCGCGTGGTGGGAGAGGGACGAGTGAAACTGAGCTACAGCGTCATCACGCGTAAGGTATCGGTGCACATGGCACCGAATACCGTCTTCCGCGCCGCTATGCTGACCACCGTTCTCGGCTTTCGTACCGCTATGCTGGCGGCTCTCCCGAAGGACCCCGCGGTACCCGAGTTCAAGGTACGTATCATGGAAGGTGACACCGTGGTCACCATGGAACGGGAATCGCTCTACATCTACACGGATGTCGTGGAACCACGAGTTGTCGGTGACAGTCTCGTACCGCTGCTGCGCATCGTTTCGGTGAGCGGTCGTCATGGCGACGTCGTGTCGAAGACCTTCGATAAGACTCACTACGTACCCGTGCTCTGCAAAGAGTTTGGTACGATCGAGATAGATATAAGAGACGACACGGGACAACGCGTGCCATTCGAGGTCGGCAAGGTGACAGTGACACTTCATTTCCAACGACAACGGATGCCACTGTTCTAGAGAGAGAGATGAATTACAACGATTACTACGCTCGTCAAGCGGGTGGTGCGCTTCCTTATTTCGCGGGTGCCCGATACCAACGAGGACACGGACTGGGAAGTCTATTCGGAGGTCTACTGCGTAGCGTCATGCCACTCGTCAAGAGAGGCGCCGTGGCGTTGGGAAAGAGAGCTCTGTCAACTGGCGCACGTATAGCCGACGACGTCCTGGCGGGACAGAACATCAGAACGGCCACCAAACGTCGCGCCACCACTGCAGGTAGAGAAATGATAAGCGACCTCTTGACCCCCGGTGTGCATAAGCGTATAAGACGCACATCCGCCTCGAAACGAGTCAGTACAGCCGCGAGACGTCGAAGGAAGCAGAGACCGAAGGCACGTCGTGAACCGGATATATTCGACGATGGCGTTCGTTCATAAACTATCATGCGAGGGACTCAAGAGCGAACTCGATATCTTCGCCGTGCCTCCGACTCAGACCAGCATCGTCGACAGTCGCACGGTCCACTACCAACCGATGTCCTCGCTCGACTCGGGTGGTCCGATCGAATTCGTCGTACCTGGTTCGGGAGACGATTACCAGGATCTCGCTAGCATGACGCTACACATTCAGGCGAAGGTGACGCGTGCCGACGGAAGCGATCTCGACGCCGCCGATCCCGTTGCTCCCGTGAATAACTGGCTCCATTCGCTGTTCAGTCAGGTCGACCTCTACCTGAACGGAACGCTCGTGACTTCCTCGACCAACACGTACCCGTACCGCGCCTACATAGAGACGCTGCTCAGTTACGGTAACGATGCCAAGGAGACGCATCTGACGAGTCAGATGTGGTACAAGGACACGGCTAATCTTATGGACGCCGTCGTCATTGACGGTGACGATCCGACAGCCAACGCGGGGTTCGTCGCCAGACGCGCCATGATCGCCCAGAGTCGCGTGGTCGACATGACGGGTCGTCTCCACGTCGATCTCTCCCATCAGGATAAACTCCTCATCAACGGTGTCGAGGCCAAGATACGTGTGGTGCGCAGTAAGGATGCGTTCGCACTCATAGCCGGCGGAGCTAACCCCGGCTACAAGATACAGATCGTCAACGCTACACTGTTCGTCAGGAAAGTCACCCTGAACCCAGGCGTACAGATGGCGCACATCAAAGCCCTCGAAAAGGCCACCGCCAAGTATCCGCTGCGACCCGTCGAATGCAAGGTCTACTCCGTTCCCACAGGTACCCGCTCACACACGCACGAGAACCTCTTTCTTGGTGTTCTTCCGAAACGTCTCGTGCTGTGCTGCATCGATAACGACGCCTACAACGGACGCTACGACAGAAATCCCTTTCACGCTAAAAACAACAACATCAACTTCCTCGCCGTGTACGTCGACGGACGACAGATACCCGCCAAACCTTTCCAGCCCGACTTCGAGAACGACCTCTTTGTCAGGTGCTACCATAACCTGTTCACCTCGACGGGTAAGGCGTGGCAGGACGAAGGGAACGGCTTGACTCGCTACGACTTCCGACACGGCTACACCTTCTTCGCTGTGGACCTCACCCCCGATGCGTGCGACGACTGCTGCTTCCATCTGGTACATAAGGGCAACGTGCGCATCGAGATTCATTTCCGCGACGCACTGACAAACACTGTGAACGTCGTCGCCTACGCCGAATTCGAGAAGGTGCTGGAGATCGACAGGAGTCGTAACGTCATCTACGACAACTGATGGAAACCCTACAGCTCGTCCGCCTACTCACCCGCGATACGCACGCCCGTGTCGTCATGCGCGGAATCGTACCCAAAGACGTACTCCTCGAACTCCGGATAGACGCTTACCCCGTCGCCTTCGTGTGCAACACACACGACTCGGGTAAACCCGGTGAACATTGGATAGCGATATACGTAGACGCCGACGGTTGCGGCGAATACTTCTGCTCGTACGGCCTGCCGCCGCAGCACGTCGAGTTTTGTCGCTTCTTGAATAAACATTGTGTAACGTGGACTCATAATTCTAAGAGACTGCAGAGCCCCGTGTCTAACGTTTGTGGACAATACTGTGTTGCTTATCTCATGTTTCGATGTCGTGGAGTTGTCATGAAGGATTTCGTAAAAGGTTTCGGCACTGATCTGGTAGCAAACGATTGCCGCGTATTCGATTGGCTTAAACAACTGCAATAACCGTGTTTCATTGACGAACATATATCATCATCATACATCCGTAAGCTCACGACCTCTAGCGCGGTGTTCGTTCACCCGTAAGTCGTACCATCATCATCCCACGAGCCACTGGCGTGGTCGTATTGACCCCTAAGCTCACGACCTCTGTCGTGGTGTTCACTCACCCACAAGTCTTGATACTCGTGCGCTTCGCTTAATAAAACACGGTTTCATGTTATACGCTTGTATCTTTCATCAATAAAATACGTGTGCACTCGTATACTCTTGTGTTTCGTTAGTTCTTTCATACACGTACATTCATACATACATAATCACACCCTCTCTACGCTTCTCGTCAGGGGGCGTCACCTCTAACGTACCCGCCAGGGGGCGCTACACACGCTCACACATACGGTCACGTGACTACTCACTTCACTCAGGGGGGCGGCTTTCGAAACCTCCCTAATATCAACCAAAAACTCCTCCGAAACACCGTAGGATACCGATCCAAAAAAAAAACCTTACTACTGACGTACAGTTGAGTGTCGTCAGCGTATAGATGATGTTGTGTACTATGTTGTTGGAGAATTTTCGCTAGTGGCGCAATGTAAACATTAAATAGTATCGGTCCAAGGACCGACCCTTGTGGAACACCTGTCTTTATGACACTGATCTCCGATGTTTCTTTTTTGACGCGTACCACAGACGTTCGGCCATGCACGTAGGACGCTAGCCAAGCATGTGCTGCACCACAGATGCCATAGCTGTGCAGGCGTCGCAACGGAATAGCGTGGTCAAGTGTGTCGAATGCAGCAGAAAGGTCAAGTAGCACCAGAAGTACACCTCGACGTGCATCAGTCGACTGCGCTACATCGTTGTGGATGCGCAGAAGCGCTGTCTCGGCGCTATGACGTGGGCGATATGCGTTCTGGTAGACTGGATATACGCCGTTTCCCTCGAAGAAGTGCTGTAGTTGTCGTGCTATGAAACGCTCTGCTGTCTTCGCTACAAACGATATGTTCGAGATGGGGCGATAGTTAGAGAGTACATTGGCGTCATCGTTATGTTTCTTCAGTACTGGTATCACAACAGCGTGCTTCATCGCCTGTGGAACCACGGAAGAGGATATAGACGCGTTGATTATACGTGTTACCACCGGAGAGAGAGAGAGTATCAACATGCCTGTTGAAGAGCGACGATGGGAGTGGATCAAGTTCGCATGACTTGGCAGCGGATGCCAACACTATCTTCTTGACATCTGTCGGCGACGCAGCCTCAAAGTACATAAGTGGAGACATGATATCTATTGCTAGGTCGACAACTGGCTGCCGAGGCAGATTGAACAGGAGCGCATCAATCTTCTCGGTGAAGCTTCTTTGAAAGCTAGATGCAAGATCAGAGTCGGTTGCATGAGACCCTTCAGGTAGCGACTTGTTACCGTTTCGGCCAAGCAGGGTGTTGGCAATCTTATATATCCGTCGCATGTTGCCGCCAGCTGCGATGATCTCGGACTGGTAATACTGCGACCGTGCCATCCTCAGTGCCTTCCGATAAGTGTTGCGCAGATCCGTGTATATGTGACGATGGACTGTCAGACCAGATCACCGCCAGTGGCGTTCAGCGCGGCGTAATGCACGTTTCGCCTCGGCAAGGTCGCCGGTATGCCATGGAGTCATCGGCCTCACTGTGACAGTCCGTGTGACGAGTGGGGCATGGTCGTCTACGACAGTGCGTAGACAAGAGTCATACCGTGCGAGAATGGCGACCGGGTCCAAATCAGGAGCACGGAAATCAGAAGCCGCCAGATCAGCTGCAAACCGACTGTTATCGATCGCTGCGTACTTTCGATACTCAACGTGGCGTTTCAGGTGCGTTGGTTTGGGCAGGTGCAGTTTACATTCAATTGCATAGTGGTCGGTGATCATAGTCATCTGCTTAACTTCAGTGGCGATAATGTCTGACGTCTCCGATGTAATAACAAGATCCAGTGTATTGCCACGCTCATGGGTTGATCCTCTGACATGTTGTGCAAAGCCAGACGTCTCCAGCAAATCAGCTAGGTTCATTGCATCAGTAGATGTTGGGTCGCCATATCGCGTGTTAAAATCGCCACACACAATAGTCTCACTAGGGTGGGCCGAGGCGATAAGCAACACCTTCCCAACATCATCCATGAAGGAGCTTGAAGTCGGATGATGGCGGTCGGTAGACGACTATGACGCGCATGGTGCAGCCAATACGGATGTTCCGCAAAATAACATGAAACACCTCACTGGCATGTGTGTCAACTTCGGAACGCGAAACGAGCTGCAGTTTTTTTTAAACAGAACACCTACACCACCACCACTACGCGGCTGATGGACTAGCGTGAAGTCGTCTCCACACAATTCAGACTCAACAACCGTTTCGTCATCTCCCAGCCAGGTTTCCGTTAAGGCGACAAGGTCCAGTTCG
This sequence comes from Escarpia spicata, assembly GCA_963995525.1. NCBI lineage: Eukaryota > Metazoa > Annelida > Polychaeta > Sabellida > Siboglinidae > Escarpia > Escarpia spicata. The sequence goes on from OZ023205.1 coordinate 58,123,729, forward strand.
CGCTCATCAATGTAATCGCGCACAAACAACGCTTTGTTTCGAATTGATCTGGCATTGATCAAGGAGAACTTCGTATGAATGTCACCGTGTGGCATAACAGGGGCGGCTCTTAGAATTACCAGATTCGCACTGACACTGTGTTGCCGACATACAATTCGTGAAGGATCTTCAAAACGGCTGGTAATCCGCGTTCGGATCGTGCGCTGTTTGCGCGTGCCCCCACGTCTGCCACGCAGAGTTGGACGCGCAGTGGACAGTCCTAGACGTCTGATCAATGAATACACTGTGTCAGGTAACCGAGGAGTGACACCCCTGGTGGCAGGACGGAAAGCCCGAAAGACGTGCTGTAGGCACATCGCCGCCAACGGTAGAACAATGCCTGGCTAGTTACAGTTTACCAATTTAGGTCACACACGGGCGTTGTCGGTCTAAAGACCTGTAGTCCACCAGCTTCGTCAGCGACACGGTTGACTGACGGCATTAAAACTTATCAAGATTGTAGACAATGTACACTACCTTGTTATATAAAAACGTTCACCAAGACAGTCACTGCAGTATCACGAGTAAATAGTGAAGTTATGATTGTTCAATTCTTCGTAAACAGGCAGAAAACATGTTAGTAACACGAGCACGATTTGGCTTGCTGCCTGTCAGGCGCTACCGTAAACTTCCTTTAATACAATTTAGACTTTTTTGCTCTTTTTGTCTCAGCGCATTCGAATAGGGTAACCTGGAGCCACGGCGCTTTATAAATGCTCTAATTATTATTGTACATTATTACTATATTCGCATCACGCATATCCCGAAGAACTGCTCCCTCATTCTGGCAGAGGCAGATAAGTTCATGCAAATGTTGCTGTAGTGCAGGCTTTCCATGCTTGATGATTTCGGATGGTATGCCATCAGTTCCATGGGCGTATCCATTGATGAGTGAGTTAATTGCTTTGCTGAGCTCTTCCACTGTCAGTTCTATGTCTAGCTCTTCTATATTGGGCAAGTTCTCAATGGTGTTTAGTTCCTCGTTGGTGATAGTATTATTTCGGAAGTATAATTCGAGGTAGTGCTCCACCTATTTGCCCAGGATCACTTCTCCTGACTTTGCTTTCAGTAGAGGAGTCTTCTTTATGGATGGACCTGTTGCCTTCTTAATTCCGTCATACATGCCCGTGATATTCCCTGTGTCAGATGATATCTGGATGCTCTGGCTAAGTTGCAGCCAGATCCGATCAGTATGTTGGGCTTTGTTCCTAGCAGCTACTAATGCACTGAGATTCGTTTAGCTTGGGTGTCTCTTGAACCTGGTGAGAGCAGAGCAGGCCTCGATGACTGGTTCCATGACAGTGATGTTCGCTTCGTACCGGTCAGTGTTTGTCCGTTCCTTTTTGTCATATGTTGTGAGTGCAGTGTTATGTATAGCATCACGAAGAATGTTCCATTTAGCTTGCGCATTTTAAGCTGTGTTGTTGGAGAGTACCGCTCCAACTGAGTCACAAAACAGTTGATTCTTCTCGGGGTGGCTGACGTTGACACGTTTACGACCTTTCTGTTTCTGAAAAGCCTCTTGAAATTTAGTCTAACCCTGGTGCAAACTAGGGAGTGATCAGTGTCACAATCTGCGCTATGCTAACTCCGTGTATTCAAAACATTGTTGGGTGCATGCATCACGTCTGGTGATAATTAGATCCAGTTGGTGGCAGTGATCCGATCTAGGATGTTTCCATAACACCTTTTAACATGGCGTGTTCTGAAAAAAAGTGTCTGTGATGGATAACCCATTATAGCTGCAGAGTTCAAGCAGGCTGTCCATGTTCATTCATTCTTCCTATTTCTGCTGATGACAGCATCAAGTACCTCATAAAAGTGATATTTTTGACTCCGATGTAACACTCAAAGTGTTGGAGCGTAGACACTGGTTGACTGGTCCTGTCTGGGTTGAGAGGTATGTGAAGACCCGTTCTGAACCATATGTTGGGGGTTCAATCATCTTGAGTAGCTAGTTCTTTTCAGCAAAACCTAAGCCATGTTCATGCTTTTCTTCAGAACTCTTTCTCTGCCAGAAGAACGTGTATCGTTGTTCTTTCAGAAAGTCTTATTCAGCCTGTCTAGCTCAAAGTCGATGATGGCTGTCTTCCTTGAGTCACTGATCTGTTGAAGATCATTTGATAGCCAGGACACATGGTTCTGACATTCCAGCTTGCTAACCGAAGAGCTGACATCTTCTTGTGTTTCTTTGATTTGTCTGGTGGTAGTTTGTCGATTCACTTGTTGAGCAGATGCTCTGAGCTCCACACACCCATAGAAGCAGGCAGACCGTGGCGGGTCAGCACCTTACTGGCCGAAGGCTGCCCAGTTTGAGCCGAGCAGTGGCTGACCAGTGGGACATGGTGGTCCCTCCCTTCAGAGGCCAGAAATACGAAACATTGCTTGGTTGTCGTTCGAGGTTGATTCGATTTCATTACTATAGAACGCAGCCAGTGTCTGGCAATACTGGTCATGCATCTCAGTATAGGAAACACGGTGGTCGTCGATCGGTCGTGCTACGTAGCCATGTGCGCCCACGCAGACGGATCTGGCGTTTCCAATTGCCGACACTGGCCACGGAGAAAATGATAGTTCAGTGACAGTACGCTGCACAAGTGGTGCGTGACGAATGATCATACATCACTAACAGGATGGGTGATGAAATCACCCTCATAATGATACATTTTCCGTGAAGTTGCTGTTAATCGCAGCGTATCGATGGTATGCTATTTTCTTGGGGCTTGGTGGTGGCGAGGTCACAAAGAACAACAAAGTGATCGGTGGCAAGACGTCGACGGATGTGCTCGTGTAGCAGGAGTTGAAGAAGAAGCGTGATGATGAGACGAGCACATTATCCCGGATGTGCGTCACGTCGGTAACGTGCTGTCTCAAATTGGCGTTTGACAGAATATCATGTAGAACTCTTGCGTGCGCATCGCTGTTGTCGCCGTATCGCACGTTGAAATCGCCAAGGATAATGATCTCGAATTTTGTTCCGATACGTTCAAGAAGATGTTGAAATTCGGCAATGAAGATGGTGAACGGCTGAACGATGGCAGTCGGTGGATGTCGAACAGGCATTATGTAGAGAAGACTGATAGTGTAGTTGAAGGTCAAGACACTCAAAAAATGAAGCGGGCCAAAGATGGGTCCAGGTCATGGTCGGCAACGTAGTCAACACGGAAGACTGTCTTGTTGCAAATTGACCTCGCGTTGGGGCCTTGTTTTTCTGTTACTTCGCAACACTCTTAACTGGTTTGTCGAGAGACGCCCTTTCCGAGCTCTATATTGGGATTTGCGCACTGGCTTGCTATAAACACTTTGTTACATACACTATTAATAATAATAATAAACTTTATTCACACACCATCAAACCCGGGACTAATGACCCGTTCACGGGTGTTTACAAATCGGCAATCATCTAAGAAGCATAATAAAAACGCATTAAATAAATAAGAACAAATAAATAAAGTTAGGATGCAATATATATATGTATATATATATATAAACCTATGTATAGTAAGATTACGGGCAAATGCAATGATAAAGTAGACGATTAGCAACAGGACTGAACAGCTGAACATCCTGGATAAAAAAAATTATAAAAGCCTAAATTACAGCAAATAAGTTGATTAGATAATAAAATGTGATTATGAGATAAATAAGATTAAACATTAATTAAAACTATCTGCATGAATACTACAAAGGTTAAATGATGTCTGATTATATTAGTTTGAGAACAGAAATGTCTTCAATAATTTTCCAAACTGCTTAGTGTTCTCAATCGCGCGTAGTTCCGGAGGCAGAGAGTTCCACAATGTCGGCCCAGCACATGCAGACGCCCGGCGTCCATAACGTTCTAGGTTCACGCTTGGAACGTCCAGAAGTAAACCACCACCAGAGCGAAGGGAGCGGCGTGGCGTGTGACGACGGAGCAGTGAGGCGAGATACACTGGCGTGCCTGCATACAGTGCCGTGTACAACCATGAGTAACTTGTACTCGATGCGATTTCTCACTGGGAACCAGTGTAGGTGTAGTAGGACCGCAGTGATAGATCGCCGATCACCTCGTCGAAGTTGCATCACAATACGAGCGGTTAACCGTTGGACTCTCTCTAGACGCTGCAGCAGATGGTCAGGTATGCCAAAGACCATCGCATGAACTTGTCACCAATGACAATGCCTAGACATCTCCGTAACTACAGCAAACAATCTCTTCAAAACTATGATCGCCCCCATTATAGATTATGGGGACATCATATGATCTAAGGAACCTCTAAGTATCTTGCAAACAAATAAGAAACTACACAACAAAGTGGGGGAGTCATATTCTATACTGCAGGAGGCGAACTCACAACATTTTAGTGGTTGGCAAATGCCTGCTGGGCGTAGTCCCTTCATACCTCAATGGCAAATGTATACGTGCGAAAGACTTCCATTCCCATTCAACCAGAAATGTTTTAATCTGTTTGTATCACGAGTCAGCTGCAATGTTCTGCTATGAAGGGGCTGTGCTCTTCAACAATCTCAGTAATACTGTCCAAAGCTGCAACACCTACAAACAGTTCAACAATAAATGTGTAACGTTTTTATCCATTATATACAGAGTAATTTAAGAAACACTTAGCTGAGGGCTGGCTACCTCTCCGTTACATCACGCATATTGCTATTTTTCTTAATTTTTTTATATATATATTGTATGTCTATGTATGATGAATGACTGAGCGTATGAGGACCCCACTGTAAAGAAGTCCAGTGTGTATTTTAATTTCCACTGTATTTAGCTGGGCTATCCTGAATAAAGATATTTTATTATTATTACTGGTATTATTACTATTATTATGAACTAATGAAGTAACTTAGTAAGGCCTAAAAGGAAGTCTTGCAAGTTAAAGTCTGACATTCCTCTATTTAACAGGCCTTGGAGTCACAATCTATGGAAAAATCAGTTTTATACGAAATGTTGACACTTATTTCCATCTGCGGACAAACACATATTTTAAATCGAATCTACGGAATGTTTTAATCACGCAAAATATTTGTTGTAGCGGTCGAGTTATCGGTCGCTGTGCTTATGTAACGGTTGTTGGCATGGTAATTTGAGCCAGGGCGTTTTTTAACGTACAACGTGGAGGGCATTGCCCCCAGCCCTTTCGTTTGCCCCCCCCCCCCCAGTCAGACCCCCCCCCCCCCAGTGTGCCTCATTCTCCCAAACCTACACATGACCATTTTACTCATATATATGACTCAGAGAAGCACCGAGCATTTAAAAAAGGCGTATTTAGTTATATTTCCTGTTCCGTAACTAGATGCCAGGTTACTATTTTCATGTTCGATTGTGAGGTTTACATTCAACATTCAAAAAAGGGCGTTTTTAACGTACAAAGCCCTCTCGTTCCTAAGGGAAATGTGTCTACAAAAGACCAATTACTACAAGCAAATGTTGGATGTCATATACGAACTAGAGAAAGTGCATCTGTCTCAATAGTTCAGTCTTCAGTGTGCAGATCGATGGCAGCTGTGACAGACAATTGTTGGACCACAAGTTTTAAGTGGACCTATGCATGGCTAACAGCAAAAATAGATAAGCGAGCGAAAAATGAACAACTGAAAACATGTCCCCAAAATACTTTTTTGAACGATTGCTTGTACCACTACGGTTCGTCCGATCCAAACAATCTTGATATCGTTTGAAAGCTTCTTTTTTAATCACACCAAGACGTTCATGACACTAAGAAGAAGTTCCACGCATTTGGTGGTGGTTCCTCCACAGTTAGGCAGACTGAATTCCTACTTCTTGTGTACACTCACCAATAATGCATTTGTGTGACCACTAGGGTTTCACAAACTCACATCTCATAGAAAGATAGCAGTTGTATCCTTCAAAAACATGCACGCTATCCTGGTTTCATTGTCAACTAACACAGTCACCAATATTCCTTTGGTGTGAACGCATCTATAAAACAAACTCACATCGTGTAAGTATATATGATCGTGGTGTCCTTCAAAAACACACAAACTGTCCTGCTGTCATTGATAACTGACACAATCACCAACATGTCATTGGTGTGGTCACAACTGTTTCACAAATTCAACACTTTCTAGAAAACGACAGTTGGTGACCATCAAAACACACAAGCTGTCCAGTTGTCATTTTCGACTGTTAGATTCACCAACATTCCATTGATGTGGTCACAACTGTCACTGTTTCACAAACTCACATTTTATAGGAAGACGGCATTGGCATTTGAACAGGTCACACAAGATGCGTTGGTGTCGTTAACCATTCACACAGTCACCAACATTCCACTGACGTGATCGCATTTGTTTCACTACTTCAAACCTTGTAGGCAAATGGCATTTGGTGTCCTTCACCACCTGATCTTATGCCATTGTCAACTAGCAGTCTTGTAGGAAGATGACAAACTTCAGAATGCACACAGACTGTCCTACTGCCCATTGTCAAATGGCACGATCAACAACATTCCATCGACAAGATCATAAGAGTTTCACAAACTCACATCTTGTCGGAAGATTGTATTTTGTGTCCGATGAGGTGCCGTGATGTCATAATTAAGTGAACTTTCCACCACCATTCCATTGATGTGATGACGTATGTGTTCCATTCTCACACATGGCACAGTGTTGGCGTTGTGATCACAGCATTGCCATTTTGCAGGTGCATTTTGCTGACTTCTGTTCATCAGATTTGATTTGATCAGATCACTGCCTCTGAAACAATGATACAAGTCATGAATAACATAGCTATGTGATCGAAATAATTACAAAAACCCTCATTATCATTGCATTAACATGGTTGCAAAGACGTGTATTGTGGAAGCAATAGCGTTATAGTGACCCTGTTCGCTCTGTTGTAATGATATGGTGGCAATGCCCTCCTCCGATCATTACCGATCTATGTCGTCACATCGAAGTCGACTGACATATCTCATAATGACTACTTAAAATGTCGATCGCAAACACATTTGTTGCTAGGGAAATTGCATTAGGCGGAAAGAAGTTAAGCTTCACCACCTCTTGTAAATACATTCAACATGCTATTTGTCATGACTTATCGGATGAAGCTGACATTCAAGCCGAAGTGAGACTTCTGTATGCCAAGAGTATCATGTTACTGGACACATTTTCATTTTTGCTCAGCTGCTATAAATAATAAGCTTTTTATTGCAATTTCACAGGCAGATCCAGCGGGCCTGAGGGACACGTGTTACACATATATCCTAGAAACATATTTTATTACAACCAATACATGCAGTAGTCATAGAAACATGAGACGTATCCTGCAAGTCAGAACGTTTGACAGTCGCAATTCGACTAGATGAGTCCCGTTTGAATTTCTTAACGAATTTACGCTGTCCATATATATTCCAGTTTGGAGCCCCGCATCTTCTTGTCTTCTCCAAGAATTTGACGACGGAGGGTCGAGGGTCATAGTAGGCGTTGCTCACACCATTCATTGCCACCATGAGTCGGACTTTTCTCGTATCCTCACTTACACTGGTGCGATGATTATCGACCACGAGGTTGTGGTGGCTGACGATCCTTTCGGTCTGCATAGAGTGTGGACTCGTGCAAGCCAGATATGCCAACACCTTCTGAATTGACAGTCAACTTACAACCGAGATCACAGCCATCAGGCAGGAATGGCACATTCATCATGTGTTCGCACTGCTCGGCGGCCCCGTCCGCAAAGTCAGATGCCTTAATTATCTGGGAAAAGGTGCCTGACGACGCACACACCATGCTCAACGAATGATCTCAGACTGCATGACATCACTAACTCCTCCACGTCTTTGATTACGTCCTCCTACTCCGGGTGCATACGTTCAGACAAGTATTCGTGCGATTCTTGCACGACCTCCAACGTGACTGCTCGTCCATCGCAGCGGTTTGTACCAACGAACTATTGATAACATTTTCGTTGTGTTAGGTCCTCTTTTGTGTTATCGGTTGGACACCTCCCCCTTCCTCCCGGGAATGGTCCATCCCTCATTTGGTTCAACTTCTTGATTGCCGCATCAGTCACAGTGACAAGATCGCTGATGAACAAATCACTCCTTTGCAACTTCTTCTGGAGTGTTTCAAATATCTCCAGGATGTCGCACATCAGTGCAGTGATCAACGTTTGTTGGTGGTTCTCAGCAACCCTTTGGCTTCAGCCTTCTCCTTTCTGTCGCTGGTACTTTCTGGTGCCTGCATCTGTTCCCACACCCTAATGCAAGCTGGTAGGTTGTTCAGCACAGCGTCCACCAGCTGCAGATCTTGCTGGGCAAACCTGACATCGTAGTGCCGTGGAAACTGTTTGACATTCCCGGCATGCGCTGAAAACATATTCATCCATCTCGGCGTCCGGAAGAAGTGTACGAGTCCCAGTAGATGGGACTTCCAGATTCCCAACCCAGGTACGGTGCTGACAACCGACTCAATAGTTAAGTCAGACCGGTGCGCAACACACCAGGATGTTGCCAAACCTCTCTGCATTTGGTCAGCATTTAGACGCCATAATCCACCTTGTCTGCCGGTGTTTGCCGCCTCGCCGTCAGTGGTTACACCAAACAGCTTTGTGTCTTTACCTCCTGTCAGATCCAGAGCTTTGTTCACCGCTTCAAGTAGTTCAGGGGCGCCGTTATTCTCTCGCGAATGCATGACAACAAATACACTCTTTACGCTGTTAGCCAAATAGATAAGCGAGCGAAAAATTAACAACTCGGAATACGTCCAAAACATTACATTCTACGGTCACTAGCACCCTCATGGCTCGACGATTTTGGTATTATTTGAAAGGATGCACTTTTTGTTATTCTAGCGTCATTTATATTTCCCGGTAACCGATCATAGAACACCCATAAAAGACCTATAATCGTGCCGTTTTCGGTGTTCTGTACGGTTCCGAACGATGTTGTCGGCGAGTACTCAGTGCAATAAACTTCCGATTGCGGCGCCGTTTTCCTCATTTGCATAAGTTCAGACAAGCGCACTTCACCATTTCTTGATTTCATGTTATAAGCTTCACCCACTTTTAAACTGCAACGAAACTGATGTGCTTTGATCGCATGCAGCAAAGCCGATATATATATATATATATATATGTATATATATATATATATATATATATGTATATATATATATATGTATGTATGTATGTATATATATATATATATATGTATGTATATATATATATATTATATGTGTCTACGTCACAATAATGTATGCCAACCAACGGGTCAAAATTCGTTGCGTTGGTTGGTTGATACACGTGATTGTAACGTCACGCCTACTTCGCATATGTCATTTTAGCAGCCGTTTGAAAGTGGGTGGAGCTTATACGATGAAATCGGATAGTGGTGCCTCAATCGGTAGATTGGTGAACTGTGTCAACGAAATAACATTGCTCGCAGTGTCTAAGACACCAGAACAGGCACCGCTGTTTGTCCGTTTATAGTTTATTTTAGGAATGACTATCAGAAACCATATATATATATATATATATATATATATATATTTGAATAGCATATATCGTAAGCTTTCAAACGATATCAAGAATGTTGGGATCGGACGAACCGTAATGGTACAAGCAATCGTTCAAAAAAGTATTTTGGGGACATGTTTTCAGTTGTTCATTTTTCGCTCGCTTATCTATTTTTGCTGTTAGCCATGCATAGGTCCACTTAAAACTTGTGGTCCAACAATTGTCTGTCACAGCTGCCATCGATCTGCACACTGAAGACTGAACTATTGAGACAGATGCACTTTCTCTAGTTCGTATATAACATCCAACATTTGCTTGTAGTAATTGGTCTTTTGTAGACACATTTCTCTTAGGAACGAGAGGGCTTTGTACGTTAAAAACGCCCTTTTTTGAATGTCGAATGTAAACCTCACAATCGAACATGAAAATAGTAACCTGGCATCTAGTTACGGAACAGGAAATATAACTAAATACGCCTTTTTTAAATGCTCGGTGCTTCTCTGAGTCATATATATGAGTAAAATGGTCATGTGTAGGTTTGGGAGAATGAGGCACACTGGGGGGGGATGGTCTGACTGGGGGGGGGGCAAACGAAAGGGCTGGGGGCAATGCCCTCCACGTTGTACGTTAAAAAACGCCCTGGCTCAAATTACCATGCCAACAACCGTTACATAAGCACAGCGACCGATAACTCGACCGCTACAACAAATATTTTGCGTGATTAAAACATTCCGTAGATTCGATTTAAAATATTTGTTTGTCCGCAGATGGAAATAAGTGTCAACATTTCGTATAAAACTGATTTTTCCATAGATTGTGACTCCAAGGCCTGTTAAATAGAGGAATGTCAGACTTTAACTTGCAAGACTTCCTTTTAGGCCTTACTAAGTTACTTCATTAGTTCATAATAATAGTAATAATACCAGTAATAATAATAAAATATCTTTATTCAGGATAGCCCAGCTAAATACAGTGGAAATTAAAATACACACTGGACTTCTTTACAGTGGGCTCCTCATACGCTCAGTCATTCATCATACATAGACATACAATATAAAAACAAAATTATTAAGCAAAATAGCAATATGCGTGATGTAACGGAGAGGTAGCCAGCCCTCAGCTAAGTGTTTCTTAAATTACTCTGTATATAATGGATAAAAACGTTACACATTTATTGTTGAACTGTTTGTAGGTGTTGCAGCTTTGGACAGTATTACTGAGATTGTTGAAGAGCACAGCCCCTTCATAGCAGAACATTGCAGCTGACTCGTGATACAAACAGATTAAAACATTTCTGGTTGAATGGGAATGGAAGTCTTTCGCACGTATACATTTGCCATTGAGGTATGAAGGGACTACGCCCAGCAGGCATTTGCCAACCACTAAAATGTTGTGAGTTCGCCTCCTGCAGTATAGAATATGACTCCCCCGCTTTGTTGTGTAGTTTCTTATTTGTTTGCAAGATACTTAGAGGTTCCTTAGATCATATGATGTCCCCATAATCTATAATGGGGGCGATCATAGTTTTGAAGAGATTGTTTGCTGTAGTTACGGAGATGTCTAGGCATTGTCATTGGTGACAAGTTCATGCGATGGTCTTTGGCATACCTGACCATCTGCTGCAGCGTCTAGAGAGAGTCCAACGGTTAACCGCTCGTATTGTGATGCAACTTCGACGAGGTGACCGGCGATCTATCACTGCGGTCCTACTACACCTACACTGGTTCCCAGTGAGAAATCGCATCGAGTACAAGTTACTCATGGTTGTACACGGCACTGTATGCAGGCACGCCAGTGTATCTCGCCTCACTGCTCCGTCGTCACACGCCACGCCGCTCCCTTCGCTCTGGTGGTGGTTTACTTCTGGACGTTCCAAGCGTGAACCTAGAACGTTATGGACGCCGGGCGTCTGCATGTGCTGGGCCGACATTGTGGAACTCTCTGCCTCCGGAACTACGCGCGATTGAGAACACTAAGCAGTTTGGAAAATTATTGAAGACATTTCTGTTCTCAAACTAATATAATCAGACATCATTTAACCTTTGTAGTATTCATGCAGATAGTTTTAATTAATGTTTAATCTTATTTATCTCATAATCACATTTTATTATCTAATCAACTTATTTGCTGTAATTTAGGCTTTTATAATTTTTTTTATCCAGGATGTTCAGCTGTTCAGTCCTGTTGCTAATCGTCTACTTTATCATTGCATTTGCCCGTAATCTTACTATACATAGGTTTATATATATATATATATACATATATATATTGCATCCTAACTTTATTTATTTGTTCTTATTTATTTAATGCGTTTTTATTATGCTTCTTAGATGATTGCCGATTTGTAAACACCCGTGAACGGGTCATTAGTCCCGGGTTTGATGGTGTGTGAATAAAGTTTATTATTATTATTAATAGTGTATGTAACAAAGTGTTTATAGCAAGCCAGTGCGCAAATCCCAATATAGAGCTCGGAAAGGGCGTCTCTCGACAAACCAGTTAAGAGTGTTGCGAAGTAACAGAAAAACAAGGCCCCAACGCGAGGTCAATTTGCAACAAGACAGTCTTCCGTGTTGACTACGTTGCCGACCATGACCTGGACCCATCTTTGGCCCGCTTCATTTTTTGAGTGTCTTGACCTTCAACTACACTATCAGTCTTCTCTACATAATGCCTGTTCGACATCCACCGACTGCCATCGTTCAGCCGTTCACCATCTTCATTGCCGAATTTCAACATCTTCTTGAACGTATCGGAACAAAATTCGAGATCATTATCCTTGGCGATTTCAACGTGCGATACGGCGACAACAGCGATGCGCACGCAAGAGTTCTACATGATATTCTGTCAAACGCCAATTTGAGACAGCACGTTACCGACGTGACGCACATCCGGGATAATGTGCTCGTCTCATCATCACGCTTCTTCTTCAACTCCTGCTACACGAGCACATCCGTCGACGTCTTGCCACCGATCACTTTGTTGTTCTTTGTGACCTCGCCACCACCAAGCCCCAAGAAAATAGCATACCATCGATACGCTGCGATTAACAGCAACTTCACGGAAAATGTATCATTATGAGGGTGATTTCATCACCCATCCTGTTAGTGATGTATGATCATTCGTCACGCACCACTTGTGCAGCGTACTGTCACTGAACTATCATTTTCTCCGTGGCCAGTGTCGGCAATTGGAAACGCCAGATCCGTCTGCGTGGGCGCACATGGCTACGTAGCACGACCGATCGACGACCACCGTGTTTCCTATACTGAGATGCATGACCAGTATTGCCAGACACTGGCTGCGTTCTATAGTAATGAAATCGAATCAACCTCGAACGACAACCAAGCAATGTTTCGTATTTCTGGCCTCTGAAGGGAGGGACCACCATGTCCCACTGGTCAGCCACTGCTCGGCTCAAACTGGGCAGCCTTCGGCCAGTAAGGTGCTGACCCGCCACGGTCTGCCTGCTTCTATGGGTGTGTGGAGCTCAGAGCATCTGCTCAACAAGTGAATCGACAAACTACCACCAGACAAATCAAAGAAACACAAGAAGATGTCAGCTCTTCGGTTAGCAAGCTGGAATGTCAGAACCATGTGTCCTGGCTATCAAATGATCTTCAACAGATCAGTGACTCAAGGAAGACAGCCATCATCGACTTTGAGCTAGACAGGCTGAATAAGACTTTCTGAAAGAACAACGATACACGTTCTTCTGGCAGAGAAAGAGTTCTGAAGAAAAGCATGAACATGGCTTAGGTTTTGCTGAAAAGAACTAGCTACTCAAGATGATTGAACCCCCAACATATGGTTCAGAACGGGTCTTCACATACCTCTCAACCCAGACAGGACCAGTCAACCAGTGTCTACGCTCCAACACTTTGAGTGTTACATCGGAGTCAAAAATATCACTTTTATGAGGTACTTGATGCTGTCATCAGCAGAAATAGGAAGAATGAATGAACATGGACAGCCTGCTTGAACTCTGCAGCTATAATGGGTTATCCATCACAGACACTTTTTTTCAGAACACGCCATGTTAAAAGGTGTTATGGAAACATCCTAGATCGGATCACTGCCACCAACTGGATCTAATTATCACCAGACGTGATGCATGCACCCAACAATGTTTTGAATACACGGAGTTAGCATAGCGCAGATTGTGACACTGATCACTCCCTAGTTTGCACCAGGGTTAGACTAAATTTCAAGAGGCTTTTCAGAAACAGAAAGGTCGTAAACGTGTCAACGTCAGCCACCCCGAGAAGAATCAACTGTTTTGTGACTCAGTTGGAGCGGTACTCTCCAACAACACAGCTTAAAATGCGCAAGCTAAATGGAACATTCTTCGTGATGCTATACATAACACTGCACTCACAACATATGACAAAAAGGAACGGACAAACACTGACCGGTACGAAGCGAACATCACTGTCATGGAACCAGTCATCGAGGCCTGCTCTGCTCTCACCAGGTTCAAGAGACACCCAAGCTAAACGAATCTCAGTGCATTAGTAGCTGCTAGGAACAAAGCCCAACATACTGATCGGATCTGGCTGCAACTTAGCCAGAGCATCCAGATATCATCTGACACAGGGAATATCACGGGCATGTATGACGGAATTAAGAAGGCAACAGGTCCATCCATAAAGAAGACTCCTCTACTGAAAGCAAAGTCAGGAGAAGTGATCCTGGGCAAATAGGTGGAGCACTACCTCGAATTATACTTCCGAAATAATACTATCACCAACGAGGAACTAAACACCATTGAGAACTTGCCCAATATAGAAGAGCTAGACATAGAACTGACAGTGGAAGAGCTCAGCAAAGCAATTAACTCACTCATCAATGGATACGCCCATGGAACTGATGGCATACCATCCGAAATCATCAAGCATGGAAAGCCTGCACTACAGCAACATTTGCATGAACTTATCTGCCTCTGCCAGAATGAGGGAGCAGTTCTTCGGGATATGCGTGATGCGAATATAGTAATAATGTACAATAATAATTAGAGCATTTATAAAGCGCCGTGGCTCCAGGTTACCCTATTCGAATGCGCTGAGACAAAAAGAGCAAAAAAGTCTAAATTGTATTAAAGGAAGTTTACGGTAGCGCCTGACAGGCAGCAAGCCAAATCGTGCTCGTGTTACTAACATGTTTTCTGCCTGTTTACGAAGAATTGAACAATCATAACTTCACTATTTACTCGTGATACTGCAGTGACTGTCTTGGTGAACGTTTTTATATAACAAGGTAGTGTACATTGTCTACAATCTTGATAAGTTTTAATGCCGTCAGTCAACCGTGTCGCTGACGAAGCTGGTGGACTACAGGTCTTTAGACCGACAACGCCCGTGTGTGACCTAAATTGGTAAACTGTAACTAGCCAGGCATTGTTCTACCGTTGGCGGCGATGTGCCTACAGCACGTCTTTCGGGCTTTCCGTCCTGCCACCAGGGGTGTCACTCCTCGGTTACCTGACACAGTGTATTCATTGATCAGACGTCTAGGACTGTCCACTGCGCGTCCAACTCTGCGTGGCAGACGTGGGGGCACGCGCAAACAGCGCACGATCCGAACGCGGATTACCAGCCGTTTTGAAGATCCTTCACGAATTGTATGTCGGCAACACAGTGTCAGTGCGAATCTGGTAATTCTAAGAGCCGCCCCTGTTATGCCACACGGTGACATTCATACGAAGTTCTCCTTGATCAATGCCAGATCAATTCGAAACAAAGCGTTGTTTGTGCGCGATTACATTGATGAGCGCGAACTGGACCTTGTCGCCTTAACGGAAACCTGGCTGGGAGATGACGAAACGGTTGTTGAGTCTGAATTGTGTGGAGACGACTTCACGCTAGTCCATCAGCCGCGTAGTGGTGGTGGTGTAGGTGTTCTGTTTAAAAAAAACTGCAGCTCGTTTCGCGTTCCGAAGTTGACACACATGCCAGTGAGGTGTTTCATGTTATTTTGCGGAACATCCGTATTGGCTGCACCATGCGCGTCATAGTCGTCTACCGACCGCCATCATCCGACTTCAAGCTCCTTCATGGATGATGTTGGGAAGGTGTTGCTTATCGCCTCGGCCCACCCTAGTGAGACTATTGTGTGTGGCGATTTTAACACGCGATATGGCGACCCAACATCTACTGATGCAATGAACCTAGCTGATTTGCTGGAGACGTCTGGCTTTGCACAACATGTCAGAGGATCAACCCATGAGCGTGGCAATACACTGGATCTTGTTATTACATCGGAGACGTCAGACATTATCGCCACTGAAGTTAAGCAGATGACTATGATCACCGACCACTATGCAATTGAATGTAAACTGCACCTGCCCAAACCAACGCACCTGAAACGCCACGTTGAGTATCGAAAGTACGCAGCGATCGATAACAGTCGGTTTGCAGCTGATCTGGCGGCTTCTGATTTCCGTGCTCCTGATTTGGACCCGGTCGCCATTCTCGCACGGTATGACTCTTGTCTACGCACTGTCGTAGACGACCATGCCCCACTCGTCATACGGACTGTCACAGTGAGGCCGATGACTCCATGGCATACCGGCGACCTTGCCGAGGCGAAACGTGCATTACGCCGCGCTGAACGCCACTGGCGGTGATCTGGTCTGACAGTCCATCGTCACATATACACGGATCTGCGCAACACTTATCGGAAGGCACTGAGGATGGCACGGTCGCAGTATTACCAGTCCGAGATCATCGCAGCTGGCGGCAACATGCGACGGATATATAAGATTGCCAACACCCTGCTTGGCCGAAACGGTAACAAGTCGCTACCTGAAGGGTCTCATGCAACCGACTCTGATCTTGCGTCTAGCTTTCAAAGAAGCTTCACCGAGAAGATTGATGCGCTCCTGTGCAATCTGCCTCGGCAGCCAGTTGTCGACCTAGCAATAGATGTCATGTCTCCACTGATGTACTTTGAGGCTGCGTCGCCGACAGATGTCAAGAAGATAGTGTTGGCATCCGCTGCCAAGTCATGCGAACTTGATCCACTCCCATCGTCGCTCTTCAACAGGCATGTTGATACTCTCTCTCCGGTGGTAACACGTATAATCAACGCGTCTATATCCTCTTCCGTGGTTCCACAGGCGATGAAGCACGCTGTTATGATACCAGTACGGAAGAAACATAACGATGACGCCAATGTACTCTCTAACTATCGCCCCATCTCGAACATATCGTTTGTAGCGAAGACAGCAGAGCGTTTCATAGCACGACAACTACAGCACTTCTTCGAGGGAAACGGCGTATATCCAGTCTACCAGAGCGCATATCGCCCACGTCATAGCGCCGAGACAGCGCTTCTGCGCATCCACAACGATGTAGCGCAGTCGACTGATGCACGTCGAGGTGTACTTCTGGTGCTACTTGACCTTTCTGCTGCATTCGACACACTTGACCACGCTATTCTGTTGCGACGCCTGCACAGCTATGGCATCTGTGGTGCAGCACATGCTTGGCTAGCGTCCTACGTGCATGGCCGAACGTCTGTGGTACGCGTCAAAAAAGAAACATCGGAGACCAGTGTCATAAAGACAGGTGTTCCACAAGGGTCGGTCCTTGGACCGATACTATTTAATGTTTACATTGCGCCACTAGCGAAAATTCTCCAACAACATGGTACACAACATCATCTATACGCTGACGAAACTCAACTGTACGTCGACTTTCCACCAACCGATCACGCAGAAGCACTCGCGCGTATGGAGGCCTGTCTTCGAGATGTCAACGACTGGCTCTGCGACAATGGGTTAATACTCAACCGGTCTAAATCGCAGGCCATTGTCGTCAAATCCTCCACCCTCTGCGCGCCAATAACACTAACACATGTCGATGTCTGCGGTCAACTAGTGCCAACATCTGCTGTCGTCAGAGATCTCGGTTTTACTATTGATGCCGATCTCTCGATGGCGGCACAAGTAGCAAATGCGTGCCGGAGTGCATATTATCACCTGCACCGAATCTCACGTATACGCGACACACTAACGACCGGAACAACCAAGTGTCTCGTACATGCTCTTGTTACTTCAAGAATAGACTACGGGAACGCTATGTTGTACGGAATATCCGACCGGTTACTCAACCGCCTTGAGATGGTACAACACTCTGCGGCCAGAGTCGTATTACGTATTAGGCGGGGCGATCGACAGAGCATCACTGCAGCACTGAATAGCCTGCACTGGTTGCCGGTGAAGTGGCGCATTCAGTACAAGTTACTCGTGCTTGTGTTCACCGCCCTTCACGACAAGACGCCGGCCTACCTCGCGTCATTGATTTCACCATACGTGCCACGCCGCGCACTTCGATCAACTGACTGTGGACTATTAACTGTACCGCGGCACAACCTTGAGCGGTACGGCCGTCGCTCGTTCTCGTGCGCAGGACCGACCCTCTGGAATGCGTTGCCGGAAGATTTACGACTGATACAGTGCATAGACACATTTAAAGCTCGTCTTAAAACACACTATTTTAAACTCGCTTTTAATGTTTAGCCGTCATAATTTTATACTTTAGTCGTCATACCACATATTTATTTTTTATCTGACATTTTAATTGAAACTAATAATGTATTACTGTAGTTACTTATTAATTAACTCATATCTATATATTTATAATATATTTATCTCGCAATTTACTATATAGTTGTTTTATATAGTTATGTATTTACATATACACTTATTTTTACTACGTATGATATATAATATAATTTATATCAATATTATCTTTGATTTAATTTCTCTAGTTCAGTTTTGTATTTATATGTTTTACTTGTATTATTATTACTATTATATTTATTTCTTATAATTTCGTGGGAAAGGTTTTTGTTCGTGCTGCCCTGGCCAGACTGCAGATCCTGGCTGAACAGACCTGTCATGAATCTCAATGTGGCTTCAGAGAACCGGAAGATCGAAAATAAACATGATATTCTCGGTTCGACAACTGCAAGACACATATATAGAGACAAAGAAGACCGTTGAATATTGCCTTCATCGACCTCACAAAGGCATTTGACCTCGTTAGCAGAAGCGGATTATTTAAGCTGATGGAGAAAATTGGTTGTCCACCTAAACTGTGTAATCTCCTCCTTCCAAGACAGCCTGAAAAACACAGTCAACTATGACGGGGCTACATCCGAACTCATTGGGATCCGCAGCCGAGTAAAACAAGGATGCGTTCTGGCATCAACACTCTTTGGCATAGTCTTCTCGGTGATGCTACCCTATGTCTTTGGTACATCCACAGAGGGTGTCCATCGAATCCTCATCCGAGAAATGCTTTTCGTTGATGATGCTGCGCTGGCCACTCATGTCATTGGACAGGACGTTGTCGTGCAATCATTAATCAAGATTGATGATGTGATATTTGATGTTGTCGATAAATTTACGTACCTAGCCCACAATCACGAGTAATTTGTCACAAGATACCGAAATTAACAAGCGCATAGCAAAAGCTGCAACAGTCATGTCAAAACTGAACAGGAGAGTTTGGAACAATAACAACTTGACGGTGAATACCAAACTACGTATATATCAGGCGTGTGTCCTCAGGTGATAATAATATGAAATTACGGCGACGCGGCGGCGGAAAATTGTAAACAGCACACCCCCTCCGTCTTCCGGTGTAACCATTGATGCACTGCGCGCACACGACCGTGAACAGTGGCGAGAGTTGGGGCGGGATATTTCAAAATAAGATGAATCCGTGAAGTATACCTTTATTTATATTATATATTTATTTATTACATTTTAATGCAATTTCCACTGACTTTTTAACAAGCATTTTTGACGTTTTTTTATCATATGGACATGTATTTAGCGATTTATTTATATATTTAATTTATTTATATATTTAATTTATCTATATATATATGTGTGTGTGTGTGTGTGTGTGTGTGTGTGTGTGTGTGTGTGTGTGTGTGTGTGTGTGTGTGTGTGTGTGTGTGTGTGTGTGTGTGTGTGTGTGTGTGTGTGTCGTGAGATAGTTAGTGCTGGTGGTTGGTAATATGTCTAGGACTTGTAGGTATGGGTTAGCAATACCATTGAGGCCGGCATGCTTGCTGTGAACATGTATTGGTGTATTTATGTTGTAGTTTATGAGTTATGTAAACGAATAAAGCTAAATGTCATTAGGTTGGCCTATTTCAATCTACACTTGTCTTGCATTGTTGCTTTGCATAGGAGGATGTATGTGTCAGGGGCCCATACATATATATAAATATTAACTTTATACTTCTACAAAAGAAATGTGATGGTATGTTTCGTGTGGAATGGCACAAGTGAATCAGACGCGAACCACATCATGTCTACGATGCGATGTGGTTCGCACACACACACACACACACACACACACACACACACACACACACACACACACACACACACACACACACACACACACACACACACACACACACACACACACACACACACACACACACACACACACACACACACACACACACACACACCACCCACCCACACACACACACACACACACACACACTCACACACACACTCACTCACACACACACACACATATATATATATACATATATATATATATATATATATATATATATATATATATATATATATATAGATTTATACATGTATATATATATATATACATGTATAAATCTATTTTTTCAGGAATTTAGCCAGTAATGGGTGGAAGGGGGCAACGTATAGAAACTGCAAGAGGATGGCGATTAACGCATTAGTTGAGCAGATGTGTGAAGAAGAGGGGGTGGGATTCACAGATTTATGGGGATATTTTGTTGGGAGGGAAGATATGTACATGAGAGGTAGCCTCCATCTTATTGGAAAAAGAAACACTTATCGAAAAAAGCCATTAGAAAAATTAAGTATAAACAAATGATATGGAAGTCATATAGATTTATTGAAAATTATGAAGACTACAACATTTATAAAGAAGCACTTAACCAAGCTACAGCTGAAATTAGAAATTCAAAGAGAAGCTATGAACACAAATTAGCAAGTAATATCAAACATGACAGCAAGAGTTGTATGCGTATGTTCGAAGCAAAGAGAAAGTTCAGCATAGGGTCGGTCCTCTAGAAGATAGTGCTGGAAATATAATATCAGAGGGATTTTTAATGGCAGAAGACCTGAATGAGTATTTTAGTCCAGTGTTTACCAGGGAAGATATTAGTTCAGGAGGCTAAGTTCAAGGGGGCAGATTCAGGCTATTTAGGACAGTTAATTGTAACCCCAGAAATGGTAGGTAAGAAAATAAGTGGCATGAAGGATAGTAAATCACCTGGAGTGGATGGGATTCCGCCCAAACTACTATTGGAAATTGTACAACAAACTAGCGTACCGCTTGCAACAGTTTTCTGTTTGCCATTAGAAGAGGGAGTGGTTCGTTTAGAATGGAAAGAGGCAAACATTATACCATTGTTTTAAAAAGGTTCGAGAAACAAGTCGAGAACTGTAGACCAATGAGTTTGATATCAGTGATTTGCAAATTATTAGAAAGATTAATTAAAGATCACATGGTGGATTTTCTTGTTAAACATAACTTGATAAACCCACCTCAACGTGGGTTTTTTAAAGCAAATTCATGCTTAACAAATATGTTATGTTTTTTGGAAGACATCACTAAGTGGGTAGATGAGGGATCACCAGAAGATATCGTCTACTTAGATTTTCAAAACGCTTTCGATAAAGTACCACATCAAAGATTACTGCTTAATTTAAAGGCCCACGGCATAGGAAATGGTATAATAAACTGGATAGAAACAGGGATCTGTACTAGGACCTATATTATTCTTAATATATATCAACGATTTGGATGTTGATATAACAAACATGGTGTTGAAATTTGTGGATGATACAAAGTGTTTAGAAGGTTTAAAAGTGATGGAGATAGACATCATTTACAAGATGATCTTGACAGGTTGATCAAATGGTCTGAAAAGTGACAAATGTTGTTAAATTTTGGGAAATGTAAATGCCTTCACACAGGACATAGGAACGAATATGTAGAATATACAATGGGGGGAACTGTACTAAGTACTACTGTAAAAGAAAAAGACTTAGGGCTGACAATTAGTGCTGACATGAAGGTTTCAGAGCAGTGTGGAATTGCAGCTTCAAAAGGAAATAAAATCTTTGGATTGATTAGGCGAAATATAGCATATAAAGAAAAAGAACTAATAATACCGCTGTACAAAACAATATAGTTAGGCCTCATTTAGAATATTGTATACAAGCGTGGAGGCCATACCGCAAGAAGGACATAGATATGCTAGAAAGAGTACAGAGGAGAGCGACTAAAATGCTACCAAAACTGCAGGATCTTAGTTATGAAATTCGCCTAAAAGAATATGGTTTAACAATACTAGAGACCAGGAGATTGAGAGGAGATCAGATAGAAGTGTTTAAAATAATGAATGGTTATGAAAATATTGATAGAAATTTTTTTCTCAGTTAAGAAAAATAGAAGGACTAGAGGACATGAAGTTACATTAGCAAAGGAGCAGTGTAGATTATATATAAATAAGTTGTCATTTTCACAAAGGACTGTAAATGAATGGAACAGATTATCTGCTGATTGTATGGGTGCTAGTAGCGTGAATATGTTTAAAAATAAAATCGACCCATACCTCAGAAGAGCGGGATACACATATATAAAACGGTTGGACTCTCGATAAGCCAGAGGGCTTCCTTGTCCACGTTAATTCTCTGGGTGGAAATCTTGTTCAATCTTGTTAAATTACATATCCATGGATATACTTAGCAACAACATTATGAAATGTTGTAATAAATATATAGATAATTATGTAGAATTTTTACGGATTGTTGTCATAGACGTCTGTTCTATATGACATTCTCTGCAATTTGTAGTATGCCATAGTTTTGTTTTACAACATATTCTACCACCGCTCTGTACATTTTTTATTGAAATCTATTTAAAAAAAACCTATAATAATGCTTAGAATAAATCAATCAGAGTTTTGAAGATGTTTGGTAAGTGTCCTCAACGCTTTATTGTAAACAGCAAACGCGGTAAAAATCATAAACATATTTCCTCAAACGAGTAATTTTTTACATACTTCACATCAGTACCTTTTTCCGTGACATTTCGGCAGCTTTCAGCAATCTTTCTCAGACGCCTACCGCTAGAAGGGCTACCGTGTCGCCATCTAGCGGTCGCCGCCTGAGGAAGACCAAAATGTCACAGAAACAACAGAGCTGACTGTGAAACAAAAATATCACTCATTGGATCCACCCAGTCTGATGAACCTCTTCAGTTATATTTCCTGTAATGTGATCATGTTTTATTTACATCAAAATGTATGGTCTTAAAAACAGTTTGTAATATTTCGTTATGTTAAACAACATGTCCATTATATTCGTGTGATCTTTCTAAAATTGTATAAATATGTAATATGTGTGTTGGGTAGTAATTGGGTCCATTATAAAATATGGTATTTAAATAAATGTTATATTAATTTAGAAATCAATGAATGTTAAACATGTACATCTTTAAAATTATGGCTTATTTATTAATTCAAAATTAACCATGCATAATCAGAACTATTGCAAGTAGTATATGTTAATGTGCTCTACCGTTTCCAATAGTAGTTTGGATGGAATTAACAAATTAATGTAATTATATTATAAAAACTTATTGAATGGAATAAGCATGACTAGTAGTGCTTGGCAACACACCCACGTACCCACGCACACGCACACACACGCACGCCTACACACACGCAGATATGAGTAGTAAACTTACCAGGGTAATGCTTCATTCAAAACCTTACCTGGATAGCATAAAAGTATCCAAGAAAAGTTCGCTTTTCAAATGCAAAAATATGATAATTTGTCTGAGATGTAAATATATACTTGTTATAAAAGTGAACTTTATTGATAGCAAACATACAAATTATTAAGCTATCTTAATCTGGCAGAAAACCACTTTGAGTATGTAAAAAACTCAATTCCACCTTCCTATGTTCTGTCGACTGCCAATTCATGTTGCTAGCTTCCGCACAGATCCTCTCTGTCGCTACGAGATCTGTGGGTGGAAGGAGTGAGGATTTACCTTAATTACGCTATCACATCAGCACAGCCACTGACTCACCTTGTAATAATAATAATAATAATAATAAGGTAACTTCTTTTCTGCCTAAATCCTCTGAAACCAAGCTCAGAGACGCATCAATACAAAAGGGGATTAGTCAATATCAGAATCGATAAGCCATATTAAACTTGTCAACAGATGGATCGATACGCCAAGGAGTTAAGGTGGATATGTAAGGTTATAAAGGTAAGTTTTTAAATGACGACGAAATTGTGTATAATAATATTTTCAACTGATCTAACACTAGGAGGGAGCATATTCCAGAGAGTTAAAAATTGGTGCAGCAAAAGAAAATGCCCTATTTCCATTATTAGTATTGACTCTAGGAACAAAAAGTAAATCAGAACTAGATGATCGAAGTTGGATAGGCCTTTTTACAGGAGCAAGCAATGGATATAAATATGTTGGTTGCTTGCATGAAAGTGCCTGGTAGGTAATGGTTATAGATCTTTAAAATAATACAATATCGGACAAGACGCCTCTGCGTAGACCTCAGAAGAGAAACTCAGGGAGAAAACTGCGGAGACCGAATCAGAACCCTAGCTAAGCACTTGCTGAGACTTGCTGAGACGTGCTGAACTGCTAAGGTAACGGCGAGAAATCTCCAACAGCACACCCCCGGATTCTCGAGCAGACCTTCGTAGCAACTGAAAGCTCCATGCAACCACCGTCCAGACGCACTGCTTCAAATCCCTAGCTCGACCAGTCCTGCATGATTATACCGCGTCGGCGATATGGGATCCCCATCAGCAGCAACTGAAGACTACTCTGGAGATGGTCCAGCGACGCGCAGCCCGCCGCATCCTGCACAATTTCAGCCCCATCTACCATCAGAATGCGGAACTCACTTTCCTTAGACTCCTCCGAAGCCCAGTCCCTCCCAGTCTTCAGGTCCTCCATGAAGAACTGGTTGACTGCTTAGCAATAGCCAATACCGTTATAATGCGCAATCGTAACCTTCTAGAACACACATGCACACACACACACACACACACACACACACACACACACACACACACACACACACACACACACACACACACACACACACACACACACACACACACACACACACACACACACACACACACACACACACACACACACACACACACACACACACACACACACACACACACACACACACACACACATTAGTATATATATATATATATATATATGTATATATATATATATATATATATAACATATATTAATTCTTTATTATTATTATTCCCAACCGTTACGAATAATGTAACTGTAAAACAATGTTCTTATAACTTTATAATCTTTTAACTTTTTATAACCTTCTAACTTGTTTATTGATTATATTTGAAACCATTTCAATTTTTTTAAGACCCATACGCGCCTGTACAACAACTGTGGAGTTATTCCTCGACTGCCGGGGTTTTCACAATAACCTGAAGAAGAAGAAGAAGACGAAAGCGGGTTTCTACTAGGCAAATACGAGGGGCGCCAATCTGGTGCCATCCCATTTCTCTAGAGTCAGCGACAAACGGTGGCGCCACATCACGGTGGTAGATAATTCAGTTGCGGCATAGTTACAATGGAAACTGTCGGTAGAAAAGTTGCCCTCATTACTGGTGGTAACGCGTAGGTGTTTGTAGTGTTTTTTTTTATACTTTCATTAGGTATAATAAACGCGTTGAACTTGACTTGGCTATGGGAAGTAGTGCTAACAAATCCGTTGGTTGTGGGCGATAATGAGGTCAACTGTATGTATGCTATGAGTCGGTACAATCTTGCAACTTGTTACTTGTACTATAAGTTGTAGGCCTACCCATTGTGCTACCCGGTATACCACTACAGATGAGAAGTATATATATATACATCATGCTAATAGATAGATAGACAACCCAGATATACCTGTGTTGTCTAGGCCTATCTGACTGTGGGCCCAGAACTCGCCAGTGAAAAAACCTCCATCTACTCTAGAACTAGTACTAGTAGAAGCTTCCAAGCAGTGCCTTATAACTAATATAACTAATAGTATAAGTATTAAGAGTGTGACCCCCAGAATTTTTAACCTGCATTTGCTGGGACATAATTTTATAAACATTTCTAACCAGTACTGTACATTTTCATCTTCATCATATCATCATCATCCATAGCCTATAGGGCGGCCACAATCATGACATCAGGGTATTCTGCCCCACATTCTATTTAATGTTTTACGCATAAATAACAAGGTTCCACACAATCAGATGTCTGCATAAAATCATGCCAAAATTAATGTATTTGAATAATTTAGAAATATACAAATATTTACAACAGAATGTCTAAAACGTACCTTTTTCCCGGAGCTCTGCTTTTACTGTTTCGTCTAACTGGCGGTACAGCATAGTGTCAAATGTCACTACCCCATTGCTCCAGCAGAGGGAGGCCCGACTGAAGATAAATTATTACTAACAGACTCATTCACTGGGTCAACAGCGGCTGGAGAGCGGCTGTCGTGTGCCGACGATTGCCGCTTCTCAGCCACTCAGATCCGCCCTCGGGCCAAGTGTGGCATGTAGGCTGGGCACCTACAGCTATACTACAGTAATTAAGGTAAAGCGAAGTTTGACTAACTATATAGATATATTAAAATAAAATAAATTCTTAATTCACAACTACACTGCATATAAATTCGACTCACATAGACGTTTCGAACGCCTTCTTCAAGAACTGATCTTCTTCTACTCGCCAGATGGCGTGGCGAGCAGGCTGTCCCACATGACTCGATCGGTAGCCCCCCTCATCTCTATTCATTGTAGGTGTAGCCTTTCAGATCCAGATGGCCTCCTTGATCCATCGCGTACCTCTGTCTGTCTCTCTATCAACTACTCTTGCACCCTCCCAGTCTATGACACAATTTTGTCTGTCCGCATGATCAGTTATAGCCGACTTGTGTTCAAGGTTTGTCGAGTCTTTCCTATTTTCTCGAGTAAAATATCGGGTTGTTACAGTTTCGACTTCTTTCATATGCTCTTCTACTCTCGTGCCAAGTATTCTTCCCGTTTCCCCAATGTATGTCTTGTTGCAGGTGTTACACAGGATTTGGTATACACAGTTGGTCTTCTTTCTGTCTTCCAATATGTCTTTTGGGTGTACTAATATTTTTTTGAGATTTCAGTGTGGTCTGACAGTTGACGCTATATCATGATATTTTAGTATGCGTTGTACTGGTTCTGTCAGTCCTTGGACATTATGGTAAAGTAACCATGCCTATGGACATGTCTGTGTTATTCTTGTCCTTGATCTTTCTCCTCTGGTTTTGTTATTGTTCCTTCATTTTCGTTATGGTCCAACGTGGGTACCCACACAGATGTAGCGCCTTCATGATGTGCTCCTTCTGTCTGTCCTCTGGCTCCGTTACGATGTTACTGCATCTGTCTAGCAATGTTTTGATGACACCCAGTTTCTGATGTAGCAGATGTTGTGAACTAAAGTTCAGATACTGGTCGGTGTGGGTCTTCTTCCGATACACTAGGAGGACCGTTCCATCCTCTTTCTGTACCAGCAGTGTGTCTAGGAATGGCAGTGATCCCTCATTCTCTTCTTCAAACGTGAACTTGATATTACCTGTTGTATCAATGGTGTTGAGGTGATCTGTTGGTTGTTGTTGACACTCCTTCCTCACAATTTCCATTACGTCATCCATGTATCGCATCCATAGTCTGAGCTGACATGTTACTGGAGCTGAGCTATTCCATAAATAGATTGGCTATTATCGGTGACACCGGGCTTCCCATCGCTGTGCCGAACTTCTTGTGGTAGATTGTGAGGTGGTGTTGAGTCCTCTAGTTTTTTTTCTGATGATGTGCAATCTCTCATCAATCGGGGTGTTGGTTAACAAAGACACTACATCATGTGACAGGAACATTTCATCTTGTTCGATTATCACACATGCCATTTCATTAGCTAAGTGCTTGGAGTTCTTGATGTTGTGTGTGGTCTTCCCTACGATGGGTTCTAGAAGACCTGCCAGTGATCTTGATACATTGTAACCCTAACCCTGTATAGTCCACAATAGGTCTAAGTGGGTTGCCTGGCTTGTGGATTTTGGGAGTACAGTACATCCTTGGTACATTCTCTGCTGTAGGGTGCAGGTACTTGTACTGTTCATCTCTGATCTTATCCTCCTCTTTCAGCTTCTTTATTGTGAATGCTACCTTTCTCTTGTATTTGGGAGTAGGGTCATTCTTCAGTTTCTCGTATGTCTTGTCATCTGATAACATGGTTGTGACTTTCTGTTCATATTCGTCAGTGTCCATTATTACTGTGGCTTTTCCCTTGTCTGCTGGCAGAATCATTATGCTCTTTTCTTTCCTCAGTTCTGCTAGTGCTTGCCTTTCTTTCTTGGTGATGTTTGGCTTCGGTAATTTTGCCGACTTCACAATTATTTATTAATTTTATTATTATAAAGCATTTATAGAGCGCCGCGTGTCCGGATAACAAATCTGCTCACAGGCGCTGACAATCATAGAGTATAAGTAAAATACATTAAATGACCTACAACATATTAAATAAAAATATTAAATAGAAAGGTAAAAGAAAATGATTTAAAAGTGGCATATAAAAATTACGTAAAATGTCAGTTAGATAAACCTGAATAAAAATAAATATATATTTACAAGCATATATATAATACATAAGTTAAATGAATTATAATGCCAGCCACCTGCCCTCTCATTTGGTCTGCTTTGTTTATGGGCAACGAACGACATGCTGCCGATTGAGTCGTGTCGGACAACCTGCTCGCCACGCCATCTGGCGAATAGAGGAAGATCTGTTCCTGAAGAAGGCCACCACAGGCGGTCAAAACATCGAAGTGTGTCGAATTTATATAGTTGTAAATTAAGAAGTTTGCTTATTTAACTATTCTTCCAACTTGATGAACATTTTCACGAATATATAGATATATGAGTATTTTTTAGCCAGCTTTACAGAAGAGTTGCTCTTGTGTGTTTGTAGTGGGATTGGCCTGGCCATAGCTGACCGCCTGCTGTCGGTGGACAGTAGTATCACGGTGTGTTTGGGCTGTCGCAATGAGGCCCGGGCCAAAGCGGCTCGTGAGCAGTTGTTGGACCAGCACCCTGCAAGCAGAGTCGATGTCCTACTCATTGACGTCAGTAAACTAGCATCTGTTCACGCAGTGGCACAAGAACTCAAGACCAGGTGACACAATTACACTGTTCGGTAAATGGAAAGAATGTAACATGAAAAAAGTAACAGTTTTTGCGCCAAGTTATTTATTTTTTAAATGAAGTCAGTTTATTGAACAAATCTCAATAAAATCGCACAGGTTACTGAACGAATTTCAACATCTTAGACATTATTCACATCATCTGCATTTCTCATTTTCAACATATTCATGCTTTTCAGCATCTTTTAAATGTAATTTAACGGTTCTCAACACGTTTATGCTTTTCAAAAAATTAATATTCCCAACAGTCCTTAGACATCTTTACTTTTCAACGTAAGAAAAGGAAACTTTGCCAACAGTTCACAAACATTTATGCTTTACAACATATTTAAAATCTCTAAACAGTTCTCAACACTTTTATGTTTTAAACGCTCACTGATGTCTGTTAATTCATGACCAACCACCTGCAGAAACTTATGCAGTTATTTTTAATGTTTAAAATGCATTTGATTACAATACAAATCAGTGGAACAATAAAAAAAAATTCTGGCACTTTTTTAATTAAATTTGACATTAAAATATAATAGTGCAAAACAGAAGTACTTTGATAATGTCTAAAATAGAAATCTTAAACAAAATAAACTGTTACGTTTTATAAGTTCCATATTTCCTGTTACTTTCCATAGTTTTAACTCTGGTTATGTCAATAATCATTGTAATTGTGTTTAATTGTCCAAAAAAAATCATCATCGATTACATCAGTCAAAAAGGCAAAGTAATTGTATTCAGTAATCATAGTAATTGACTAGTTGTAAGTTGGGTGTAATTCCCAAAAATGTAATACTCAATGACATTGCTGAAAATGCAAAGTAATCATACTCTGTTATTTTGCCAGGTAATCATAAATCTGATTACAATCACAATTACCAGTTTCTTTGTAACTACAGTTGCAATTAGACATGGGTCAACTCCGTTGCAAGTAATATCACCCTAGGACAGTCCCAAATTATTTCTGTACCAGTAAAGCATAGGAAGTTAGTCCTCCTAATACAGTCACCTCACAATTAAGGTCACCCTAGAGCAGTCCCAAATTATTTATGTACCAGTAAAGCATAGGCAGTTAGTCCTGCTAATACAGTCACCTCACAATTAAGGTCACCCTAGAACAGTCCCAAATTATTTATGTACCAGTAAAGTGTAGGAAGTTAGTCCTGCTAATACAGTCACCTCTCAATTAAGGTCACTCTAGAACAGTCCAAAATTATTTATGTACCAGTAAAGTGTAGGAAGTTAGTCCTGCTAATACAGTCACCTCACAATTAAGGTCACCCTAGGACAGTCCCAAATTATTTCTGTACCAGTAAAGTGTAGGAAGTTAGTCCTGCTAATACAGCCATCTCACAATTAAGGTCACCCTAGGACAGTCCAAAATTATTTATGTACCAGTAAAGTGTAGGAAGTTAGTCCTGCTAATACAGCCACCTCACAATTACGGTCACCCTAGGACAGTCCCAAATTATTTATGTACCAGTAAAGTGTAGGAAGTTAGTCCTGCTAATACAGTCACCTCACAATTAAAGTCACCCTAGAACAGTCCCAAATTATTTATGTACCTGTAACGTGTAGGAAGTTAGTCCTGCTAATACAGCCACCTCACAATAATGGTCACCCTAGGACAGTCCCAAATTATTTATGTACCAGTAAAGTGTAGGAAGTTAGTCCTGCTAATACAGTCACCTCACAATTAAAGTCACCCTAGAACAGTCCCAAATTATTTATGTACCAGTAAAGTGTAGGAAGTTAGTCCTGCTAATACAGCCACCTCACAATTACGGTCACCCTAGGACAGTCCCAAATTATTTATGTACCAGTAAAGTGTAGGAAGTTAGTCCTGCTAATACAGCCACCTCACAATTAAGGTCACCCTAGGACAGTCCAAAATTATTTATGTACCAGTAAAATGTAGGAAGTTAGTCCTGCTAATACAGCCATCTCACAATTAAGGTCACCCTAGGACAGTCCAAAATTATTTATGTACCAGTAAAGTGTAGGAAGTTAGTCCTGCTAATACAGCCACCTCACAATTACGGTCACCCTAGGACAGTCCCAAATTATTTATGTACCAGTAAAGTGTAGGAAGTTAGTCCTGCTAATACAGTCACCTCACAATTAAAGTCACCCTAGAACAGTCCCAAATTATTTATGTACCTGTAAAGTGTAGGAAGTTAGTCCTGCTAATACAGCCACCTCACAATTATGGTCACCCTAGGACAGTCCCAAATTATTTATGTACCAGTAAAGTGTAGGAAGTTAGTCCTCCTAATACAGTCACCTCACAATTAAGGTCACCCTAGAGCAGTCCCAAATTATTTATGTACCAGTAAAGCATAGGCAGTTAGTCCTGCTAATACAGTCACCTCACAATTAAGGTCACCCTAGAACAGTCCCAAATTATTTATGTACCAGTAAAGTGTAGGAAGTTAGTCCTGCTAATACAGTCACCTCTCAATTAAGGTAACTCTAGAACAGTCCAAAATTATTTATGTACCAGTAAAGTGTAGGAAGTTAGTCCTGCTAATACAGTCACCTCACAATTAAGGTCACCCTAGGACAGTCCCAAATTATTTCTGTACCAGTAAAGTGTAGGAAGTTAGTCCTGCTAATACAGCCATCTCACAATTAAGGTCACCCTAGGACAGTCCAAAATGATTTATGTACCAGTAAAGTGTAGGAAGTTAGTCCTGCTAATACAGCCACCTCACAATTACGGTCACCCTAGGACAGTCCCAAATTATTTATGTACCAGTAAAGTGTAGGAAGTTAGTCCTGCTAATACAGTCACCTCACAATTAAAGTCACCCTAGAACAGTCCCAAATTATTTATGTACCTGTAACGTGTAGGAAGTTAGTCCTGCTAATACAGCCACCTCACAATAATGGTCACCCTAGGACAGTCCCAAATTATTTATGTACCAGTAAAGTGTAGGAAGTTAGTCCTGCTAATACAGTCACCTCACAATTAAAGTCACCCTAGAACAGTCCCAAATTATTTATGTACCAGTAAAGTGTAGGAAGTTAGTCCTGCTAATACAGCCACCTCACAATTACGGTCACCCTAGGACAGTCCCAAATTATTTATGTACCAGTAAAGTGTAGGAAGTTAGTCCTGCTAATACAGCCACCTCACAATTAAGGTCACCCTAGGACAGTCCAAAATTATTTATGTACCAGTAAAATGTAGGAAGTTAGTCCTGCTAATACAGCCATCTCACAATTAAGGTCACCCTAGGACAGTCCCAAATTATTTATGTACCAGTAAAATGTAGGAAGTTAGTCCTGCTAATACAGCCACCTCACAATTAAGGTCACCCTAGGACAGTCCAAAATTATTTATGTACCAGTAAAATGTAGGAAGTTAGTCCTGCTAATACAGCCATCTCACAATTAAGGTCACCCTAGGACAGTCCAAAATTATTTATGTACCAGTAAAGTGTAGGAAGTTAGTCCTGCTAATACAGCCACTTCACAATTACGGTCACCCTAGGACAGTCCCAAATTATTTATGTACCAGTAAAGTGTAGGAAGTTAGTCCTGCTAATACAGCCACCTCACAATTAAGGTCACCCTAGGACAGTCCAAAATTATTTATGTACCAGTAAAATGTAGGAAGTTAGTCCTGCTAATACAGTCACCTCGTCATTCAGGTCATTTTGGCACAGTCCCAAGGGTGACCTTAATAGGAAAGTTCCACTGTATACTGATTTTGCCTCTATAATATCAATTTGTAGGTATGGTCATCTTGACTACTTGTTTATGAATGCTGGGATTCTCCCTGTCTCCACTGTCGACTGGGGACATTTCTGGAAAACAGTCTTTTCAACGTGAGTGAAATATATTATGGTTTAACGTTATTGTGCATGAATGATTTTCATGAAAGAATGCCACTTTGGTAGCTCAAAATAAATGTTTATAATTATGTGATTTCAGTATTTTCTAATAAGCCATCCTATGTATCCTGGTGTTGTATGTTAATTTATATTTCAGTGTAAGGATGTGGCAAAGTAACAATTTGTGTCATATTAGCATCAAGGTTGATCAAATGACCATTGGTTAGTGAATAAGGTTCACTTAAAGGTGCACAATCACTTCGTTTGCCCATCGCCAATCCTGTTCTTTTATGTCCAGATGTGTAATGTGTGAATAGTTAAATTAGTGCGCACAATCTGTTTAATAAATAAAAAATTCGTACTTGTTTTTTAATCGACAAAAAAAGATGTGTCGTTACATCGGGTGGCTGGCGCGAAAGCCAATTGCGCTGTCGATTTCCTAAAATTAGACAGTCACGTGCTTTACGCGAGACCAGACATCCAGGCCAGCTTATGAAAACATCAACAACAGAGAAGAGCGAACACGTGGTGGTAGAATGAATAGAAGGTACGTATTACACTGTCACAATTGGTAACGCGAACATGTATGATACCAAGCGGTGTATTAATCCAAAGTGAATTAGCCAACGTTAATAAAAGTGAGTGACATCTGCGACAGTGCATTGCGAATTTACGTCATCATTTGTACTGGCACTGCGCCAGAAACGGAGAGTGACACTGACAGTGGGCATAATAAGATAATACAGGGGCCGATTTGATATGTATTGACATGCCTATGGCTACGGCGAATCACGTTAATAAACTATTTATTACGAAAATACAGTACGATAGTAAATTACCTGACGGCGACGGCGCATAATGGGAAATAACATTGTTTTGGCAGTATAGCGACTGTGCATTTTAAGGGAGCAGTAATTATATTATGTTCATCAAATACGTCAAACAAGGGGGGTATAAATTTCGGCGGTTGAAACCAGGGAGCTGAGCCCCATTATTTTTGCAAATGATGTGCAGTTGGGATTTTTGTGACCCTCTGGGATGGAGGGCGATCAATGGCTTTTATTCAGATTCAGCCCCTCCCCTCAATTTTCACCCAATTCCGACACCTATTATAGTATTTATGAATATATATATATATATGAAAGTTGTTATATTGCTGACATTTTGTGTTAATGCATATTTAGCATCGTATTTTAATTACGTAATGTAATAAATATGCATGTTATGCGACAACCAAGAATATGCCTATGTAATTTGTAATTGGTTTCCTGGGATAACTGTCAAATTACAAAGTTAAGGTGTTAGTGTGCAATCATCCAATTTCGTGCATTGTCATCACAATTGAGGAAGTATTTCTGGAATGTGTAATACTAAAAGGATGTTCATGTGACATGTGATTAAGTTCATACATCTGTTTTGATGTTGATAGATGCCACCCCCAACCAGCGTGTAAGGACGAGAGGAGGGAGGGGTGGCAGAGGATGTCGGCTAAGTCAAGCTGATATCGAGAGAGTACGTAGGCTTCGGGAGGCCCGCATTCGTTCAACTCAGGTAATATCATATACAACAATTAACCACACATAGGTTATTAACAAAGTTTTAATTGCACCTTTAAATATATCTTCGGCTGCATAGACATACATATAGAAACTATGTTTACTTACTTTACGAAAAAACCTTCATGTAAACATTACATTTTCACACCAAATCCACATGTAGTCATGGAAAAAAGCTGTTATCATTATTCAACAAAGTCCCTTGTGTGTGCATCATGCATTTGTACATTAAACCCAGAGTGATTCATCCATATAACACCTACAAAAATATAACTTGTTTGCATTCATTTACATAGGAAACAATAGAGCAGTTAGATGCAACGTCGATGCGCTGTTTGTTGCACTCAATTGTCAATGAGCATCCAGGCATCGTGTTCGATGCACTTGAAGTGCTACAAGCCCAGGCGCCTACCCCCCACCCGGACCAGCCATCGGAAATCACCCCCCAGTGGTGCATCTGCGGCAGATGTAGAGACATGCCGACAGACCTGGAGAGGTTATGCTGTGGCCTACACAACTGCATATCTCAAAGACCAGTGAGTACCCGACATTGAAATGCAACATAGAAGGACTAGTTAAGCATACTACAATTGTGTAATAAGAATGCAAGTTTTTGTTTTAAATGAACGATAATACCCTGAGGTAATGTAGTAATGAACCCTGGAGTGAACTGATTCTTTCATAATATGCCACATGTGACAAACCCTTCGAATACATGATAAGGAAAACATACTGTTGGCATAATACCTATCTAAAATGTTGGCATTACAACATTTCCCATGACGATGTAACCTTGACGTTCAGGCAGCATCTTGAAATGTCAAACAAGAGTAGCTGTAATAGTTACACATGACAGAAACTGAGATGTATTGTCAGGAAAAACATTTCATAATCCTTGCCAGTTAGCAGCTATCACATCAATGTATAATATTGACTCTGGCCAGGATGGCAATTTTAATGAATATTCATAATAAAAAATAACAATAAATTTAATGACAACGACCTCATACAATTAAAATACATCATCACCTTTTTTGTTACACTAAGTTATCCTTGCTGTATCACCCCCTACATCCCACTGAAACCATCCCCTGTGGAATACTCACTGCTCGCAAGATATATGCCAATATGTATGAGGTATATCAGGTCATTCATCAAACAATTTATACGGATTACCACAATGAATACTCCATATTTACTCCCAACATTGCAATGATGCCCAACGTTGTTTTGCTATAACAATGTTATCTTTACAGGAGATTGAACTAGTGTGTCTGGAGCCATTAGTTCTACAAATCAACATGGCCTACTGGGCAGACATTTTTGCGCAGGACCCCGGACACGACTCGGCAGCACTGCGACATGCTGCTTACAGGCAGTTTTTATCCTGTGGCGACATGGCCGACTCGGGACAAACATCCGTCGCGTCATCCCCAGTTGTGTGGTCAGCAGCATTAGGGATCGATTCCCCAATGCAAATGGGGTTTACACTGGCTTCCAGGTCAGTCAGTTAGCTTGATTGACCAGACGTCATTGTAGACCGGAGGTTTCTGGACATCCGGGAGCGGTGACGCCTCACTAGCTCGGCAGTTGGTGGTGGAGCAGTGGGTGCCATGGTCCGACTGATTCGG
Organism: Escarpia spicata; assembly: GCA_963995525.1. NCBI lineage: Eukaryota > Metazoa > Annelida > Polychaeta > Sabellida > Siboglinidae > Escarpia > Escarpia spicata. Next base: position 58,159,604 of record OZ023205.1, read on the forward strand.
CGGGGATCTTCTGCCATCAATTCGCGACGTCTTGACACTGATTCTGTATCAACCATTCTGCGACGAACTGCATCCATTTGCATGTCGATTATGTAACTGTAGGATTTCCGTGTCTTCATGGGAACAGCATACCAGTTTCCCGATTTTTTGCTGTACATCCTCCTGTACCTTTAAATCAGACAAAATAACTATTTCCATGACTGTGGCATGAATTATTTTTTAGATAAATGTGACACCATATTCTTCAAAAGTAATTCATACATGGTCTTCTTCTAGCTGCTCTTTTTCTTGCTGCTACATGTTATGCAGACATTGACAATCATGGCCCTCCAATTTCTTTCATTTGTATTTAGTAGCAGTTCTGTTTCTAAACCATGTTTACAGACTATCTATCTATCTATTATTTGTACTCTAGAACGTTCTCTCCATTGTTACACAAACCTTTCTCAATATGCATCCTATAAATCTTGCTCTTGTTCTAACTGCCTTAGTATTTCCTTTTGACTCTTCTAAGAATGTTCGTGGTACTCTTAGATTTCTTCACACAAAGCCACATTTTAATGTTTTCAAAGTTTTTAAATATTGGTATTTTTTTCAAAATTAATAAGTAATGTTGCTACATCAATAATTTCTATTTATGTCAACGGAAATACTCACATAATTTCTCCTGCAGAGTTAAGGCGGTAGGGTCTGTCTTTGTGTTTTTGGTAGTCGATGGCAGCCAGCTGAGTTCTTGCAACATACACTGGGTAGCTGCGAGATATAAAACATGTTTGTGACATTTGATACCCCTGTTTCTGTGTATACTGACTGCATCGACATTGTATTTTTGAAAGTATATTTATTATGTATTTATTATTTAAATTTGTTTTTATTTTTCTACATTATCACCAATTTATATTTTTCTAATACTTTATATTACATTGTTTTTTGTGTACGATCACACATATTGTACTATGTCATGATCAACGTCCAATTTTAACGATTATACCTGTAATTCTTGTTTATCTTTCATAATTGCCTAGTCATTTTCTTGTGATTTTTCATTACACACTGCATGCGATAAACAATTGCAGTTTGATGTAAGTGTTGTTGTTTTTAACACATGTAAACATAACTTATTCATGTAATATTATAAATGTTATAATATACAGTGCAATAATTGTACTTGTTATTTTCTTACTTGTAATTATTGTCTAGTCAGTAGAATCACAGTCTTAATACAATCTTATATAATAAGACTGGAAATAGTGTTTACTTCACATTTTTAAACACGAATATGCAATTTCATGAGGACAGGAGTTAATAAAAAATTATCATGCAGACAAAATTATATGTCGTCGTTCTTCATTGCTATTATTTATGATTTTCATGAAAGGTTTGGTGACAGACCTATGATAATCTGTACCATATTATTCGTTTACCTGAATGTGAAAAGTTTAGCCGCATACATCAACATGTGGTGATGAAACACTTCGAGTTCTCCAGTATGTCTGAAAACCATGACCAACGATCACATAACCATTATCTGTACTTTACACACAACCACAGTGCGCTGACAACCAACATTTGATGGAGTGATAAAATAAGAGGTGTTCTTTAAAAAGATGAATACATAATTTGTTTTATAAATAAATAGTGTAATAGTTAAAATAGTAAAAAATTGTAACTATTGAAATACACACCTGAATTTCACATAATGATGGACATTCTTGAGGAAGTGAACATTCAGTACAACTTCCACCAAGGCTTTGTGTGCTGGCGAGCCTTCCTCCAGCCAGACCTTGTCATGGTCTTCCTCCAGAGGACCATGGGAACATTGGCCAGCAGACACCCCACCACCAATTTGCCACTCGTGTTTGTTGACTGTGTGGTGGATGATCCCTCGCCACTCCTACAACACAGCGTTGTCACTATATAACAAAACAAACATTCATGTTAAATTACACACATGTCAATACACTAAATCAAATAAATACAGTAATCAACTTGTGCATATATTTTTTTTAATCTACCAATTGGTACGTTATTGAATTTTTTTAGCCACCAAATTTATGTTATTGGAACATGTTTAGAAAGATTATGATATTGGTGTGATTAACATGGGTCATTGTGAAAACGTAAAGAAAACAGGTTTTTTAAAAACAATTACCTTGAATCGCTCCTCAGAACCTTCTGCAACTTCTGCACAGTGCCAGAAATGCGTCACGATGTCCTTGCACCAAGGTCCCAAAGCCTTGTTTGCACGGTTACTAGACACCTGGCAAATAGCAGATGGTAGGGTCACATAATGTTTTATATTTATGGTATGGTATATAAACATATATATGGGTGCATATATATATATATTGATAGCATTTGATACACCTATCATATCAAAATGTACTGTTATTATGTTTATGATTAATTTCTGCCAGCTCAGACTATGGTATGGCATGGCCCATCAATAGAGTAGAACCTCATCAGCCATGGCACGTACATTAGGGACCAAAGTGTTTGGGTTATCGATGCTTCACAGTAGTCATAATCGTAAAGTAAAGGTAAGTTCTTATATAGTGCAGTATCCAGTCACCAGGGCTGCTCAAAGTGCTTTACAATTTTACTCCCTGGTAGACCTGTTCAATTGAACACCATATCTCTTGGAAGCATTCACCCATGCTGCAATTAATGCATGAAGACTATTCGTAAACAAATATCAACTACTGTCTACAGTCAGGTACTCACTGATACAGTGAACTGAAGCAATGTAGAGTAAACGAAATTGCCCAAGGTTTGACACCATCGCACAGGATTCGAACCCACGTTCTCCGAGTCGAGAGTCCGAAGCTCTTCCCACTGTGCTAATACGCTCCACTTAAGATTCATAATTCTTTTGGAATGTTTCCTCACATTTCAATAATTTGTAAGCTGACATTATTCATATCTTATTTTGTTACATATGCTGATGTAACTACAAACATAACAGACATGGAAACATTGTCCTTGATCTGCTCCTTCTTTAATACACCAACAACATTCGTTCACAATGAAACATGTACCTCTGACAGTCTTTTCCCCAGGTTCTTTGCTGCATGCCAAATGTCCCACTGATGAAGGATCTGTGGGTACTCATCTCCTAAAATATAATAACTTATTTAGTATGTATGCTTTGCAGCCATACCAGCCAAAATGTATCGATCATTTGTCTTTACACACAAGCAACACACAAAACGTGTACACATCATGCATAATGTTTTTTCGAAGCTTGGATGAATGTGTAGGACTTAAAATGCACATACAATTTTTATTTTCATTTATACACATTATCATGTTGTGTACACTAGTCATGAGCATGCTTATCAATTACAAAGTTGAATATCTTGTCAAATAGTTGGATAAAGCATATTCACCAGAAGAACATAATTGAAAACGTACATAAATTTGTAAGCCTAACGTTACAATTGATGTTTACTGTTTTTTTGTGAGAGTCCACTTTCTGTACAACTAAGATAACTCACGAAGGAAGGCAGCAATCTGTGTGTGTGCATCGGTGACAAGCTCTGCAATCTGCAGAGTGCCTGACAGCAGGGTGAGGCTCCTCTCAAGTGCCACCTTCTCCATGTTGGGGGATTTAAGGTTGACTTCCCTCTTGTCGACCACTACTGTTGACACAATACTGCCTGACTCGCAGTCCATCAGTGTATATGAGCAGTATTGTGCGCTGTGACCTGGGCTGTCATTTCGTCCATCTCCTAAAAACAATGTATCACACAGTTGTTAACTATACACTGTAACTGAAACATATCATACGGGTTGTTTACCATCTTACGAACAGTCAAGGGGTACTAGTTTTCTATTGTTAAAAATAACTCCTGTATATTCTGTAATAGTAATATCGACAATTACTACTTAACGTAATTACATTATGTGAAATTAGTGATTAGAATTTATGTGATATAAATTGTTTAACATATACTATGTTTATAAATTAGATAATACAAATGTGCCTTAGATGAATATGCCATAATATAAATATGTATGAAAAATAAGTCCAGGTACAGGTTATCAACATAGGTACATATTAATGTGACCATTTACCTGCGAGGATGAGTGCTTTGCCCTGCAGTTGCTGAATGGTTGTGGTCCTGAGCTTCTCCCAGTACTCCATCACAGCAGGCACGATGTAGAGTGACTGTATCCTGTCGAACTGTGCCGGGCTCACTCTCCCCAGGCACATGAAGCGGAAGAGTAGCGCCACTTTTGTGTAATTGTTTCCTGACAACAAAATGTTTGTTGCCAGGAGAAAATCACCAGCATATACTCCCCGCTTGCGAAGCCGAGGTTGTGAGGCCCACTTACGACCCTTGTGTCCCTTTGGGCAGGTCTGAAAGCATAATTCTGTATCAGATGATTATGCATACGTTAGGTTAATTATGTGAGGCACTTGTTGATTAATGTTGACGTTTTGTACAGCCAATGTGAATATGAATATAATTTGCATCATGTGTACTTTTAATGATATATAACTGAATGAGGAAATATATACACCCTGTATATGCAAGTTTTTACTAATAAAGATGTTTATATGGCAGCAGTAAGGGATCATTTAAAAACATTGATATCCAATATCAGACCAAATTAATTTCATCTGGCATCAACCCCCATCCCTCCCCCAAACGAAAATTATTTTGTATGATATCAGACATAAACATTTTGTGATGATCCATAAGGGAACCGCACTGCAAACAGATTGGTACGAGTAACTGTCATACCAAATTTCACAACTACACAAATGAACAGAGCAGATTAATATAAACAATTAAATTAATTAACAAACAGGATTATGGCATGAACTGAGTGATTAACCTACAATTATTGTTTGTTTAACAGGGTGTTTCTGAATGGGAAAAGATGCTGCCCGTTGCCATGTTTGGGTACTAGCATAGTCATGGTTATCAGAGAATGAGGATGTACTATGTGTAGGGATGGTAAGGTGGTATTCTTTCAGAAATAACAACGTATTTAAAAAATAGTTCAACATTTAAATATTCCAGGAAAATTTCATTTTACAACCAAATAAATTTATTTTCCCCAGTGCATATTTAGAAACTACTCAGACGTACTCATAATGTACTCATAAAATCGGAGTACAATGAGTATAAGTACGAATCCATGACCCATAATTTTTATGAGTATGAGTACTTCAAAAATATACTCGAGTACCAAGTACTTCTGCCCCAAATCTGAACTGTACTCACCCACACAAGTACAGCAGTACTTCCAACGTGCTTCAGATTCAAGTCATATGACTGTCTGCATCCTTTGACTTTGCAAAGTTTTTCTACCTAGACCAATAAACAAATTGATAAGTGTGAGAAGTAATTTATAGAGAGTAGTACACAGGCATAAGATTTCTGTGAATATTTGAGGAGGGGCTGAGGCTCATCACAAACCTCCAATTGCATCCCCATGCAGGCTTGGCAAAACACAACATGGGGGCTCTTCAAGAAACCCCCAACTGCACCCCCATGGTTCACAGAAAAAAAAACAATCTAAGGTTCTCTAAGAGTGGTTTATGGAGGAACATGTCCTACAGGCCCTCCTGGATGTGCCCATGACTTCTCCAGTTGTGAAAAAGTATGATAACATGTAATGACACCAAAGTTCAAACTGATTTCTCTATTATATATATATATAATATAAAGGGTTGGGTTCAATTACATTGATCAATTACAGTTAGTACTGTTACAATTACAATTATTTTGCATTTCAAATACAATTACCGTCCCAAAATATATTCAATTATCATTGTCAATTACAATAGATTGGTGGCATTATATCATTACCACACAATTGGCTTCTCAGCACCTTGCTGCCTTCAAGCTTACTAGAAAGTAATTCCACAGTGAAAGGATAGTGTTAGTGCACAGCCTTATTTAACTAAATTACAATTACTGCAGCTAGCCCATGTAGCACTGGACCACAGGCCTATCATTTGTTCTTGGCCTCCTACTTGACACTTGTCAACTGCTGAAGCCTGCTACTGTTAGAGCTAGTGCTTCAATGGGTCAGCTCTATATGCCCTCCCCAATGGAAGAGAAGCCATGTTTTATCTCTCTATCAGTGCTTCCAATGTGCCAAGTCAATAAGGCAAATAAAGACTAGTTGGCACTGTGCCTCTCCATGGGTGACTGATTGCTTGGACAGACACTGCTAAATGCTTTATGCAACATGACTGTGCCAGGACTGTGGCAGAACAGGCAGACAGCTGTTATCTGCCCATGTTCACCAGAAAGAGTCACTGTCTGACTATAACACCCCAAAAATGTGGAGTATGAGAGAGAAGGTGATTTCAGAGGGAAACAGACTTAGTTTCCATAATGAAATAAAAAACAGTTCTGGGAGTTTTACCCACAATTGGAGAAATTATGGGGATGTCATTGAATTGCAATTAGGGCACACACACAAAATCAGTTACAATTACGATACTTTAATAAAATATTTCAATTACACCATAATTGTAATTAATTACACAATTACGAATTACAATTGACCCCAAACCCGATAATATATATATTCATAAAAAATATAGAAACAAGTCTCCATCATTTTTAAACTATCCCCTCAGTGATGCACATGTTTTTTGTCTACGGATTGGCATGAAGTTATTATTGTTAGTTATACTTATGCCACCAGTATGTTTCATGATTATCAAAGAAAAGTGTATACCTTCATTGCTGCAAGTTCCAGTAGACATTCTTCATAAACAATGAAGCAGGGTTTCCCTGTGATGTCTTCTGCTGTTGTCACCATCGTTGTTTCTTCTTCTCCTGGACTGGAGGTATCACTGACCGTCTCTTCCAAATCGTGCACTAAATCACATGTGGTGACGCTCTCTAAACCGGCAATGTCGATGCGACATCTACATTTAAAAAGCAAAGCAGTGAGTATTGCTATGAAATCAATACATCAAACATGACATCATATAATATTTCCTCTGCAATAATGTACAATTAATTAGTGCATACATACGTGTAGCAGACAAACATATCAACTAAAAAGTTGGTTAACGGAATATCTACAAACTTGTTATAAATGTTGTCCATTAGTGGTTTAATAAAAAATTTACTGTACCATATGTAATGACAGAAAGAAACACCTTTTGTAACACATTTTAATTAAGAATATTAATTAAAGTACTATGAAAACAAAACTAATATGTTATCATAACAGCACTTGCAATTTCAGGAGAAAATGTGCTGGTCTGGTGGATTGACATTTAAAAAATGCTAACCAGAAGAAAAGGTTGTCGGTGGTGAACTACCACAAAAGTAACCATTTGTTACTGTACATGAAACATATATATATATAATATATATACATATATACAATTTTACATACTATAAATATTTACTGATGTATCTCTCGTAGTGTGTCATCTCCAAACTGATACGATGTATCACCAGGATCCACAGCTTCCAATCCCATTGGGTCGTCTTCATATGGGATACTGCAACAAAGTGTACTGATTAACTATTGTTAGCAACATAGCAACACTTGTGAGGCAGCTCCCATGCTAACGACATTATATCATATGTCTTACTAACAGTCTCCCCAACCTTACGTATTATTAAAATCATTCCACACATTGTATTGTTTAAACAGGTTAAATTAAGTTTTTAATTTTGATTTCTGAACACACAATAAAATATACATTCAAAAATACAAATCAGTAACTGAACATAAGCATCTTGTGCTGTGCGACCCAGCAGGTGATTAGTGAGATAAAATGTCATGTGAAGTAACATTAAAGCAGTTGCAGGCTTTAGTAGATATGTGCCCCAGCATAAGCATAATTATTGTGAAAGGACAATCACTGAGGCTTGGCTATATTGTGCCACGTGTATTTATTTGCATTGTATATACCGGTACATGTTTATGTTTGCAATACAAAAATTCCAAATGAAATAAAAAGAAAATTAAGTTGACAAAATTAACTACAAATGAAATGTGTTATGTAGTTGACAGTTTTACAAAGATGGAATAATTGTACAGAAATTAGACTAGTCAAACCAGAACATAACAGTACATTAATACCATTACGTAAACTTACATTGGTTGTAATGGTTCAGAGCTACACCCAGCCTCACGAAGAGACTGAATACCTGAAAGTGAGCTGGTTTTACTGTGACCACTGATACTCCATAGAGCCAATGCAGCGGTTGTTGTCTGTGGTGGCTGGATTGGTGTTGACATCGTTTGCATATTTGTGATGAAACTGTCAAGTGAAGGCATAAAGTGGAATGGCCTAAATTGGTTAATTTTGACATTTTTAATAGTACTACTGCACATAAATAGTATAACATCAAAATAATATCCAGGCTATTTAAATACCTTTCAGAAAGAATAAAATAAATTTTCCTCCTATGTTCATGCACCCGGTCTACTTGTTTTCTTGCTCCCTATCAAACTAAGGTTAGCATAGAGGCCTAAAAGATCTCTCTCAATGTGTATACATATTCCACACTTTTCAGAGATGTAACTTATAAACTGTTCTTTCTATACATACTTCTATACATACTACATGCAGTTTTGGGCGCTTACCCCCTGGTAATATGTACACTATTACGGTCACAATATATGTATAAATGTTTAGCATTCTAAAAAAAAATCCTAAATTATTACTACTCTTTAAATTTACGTAATACAAGATTATTAAATTTATATTTTATTACAATCAGCATTCAATGTTGTACATCACACATGGAAAAACAGTAGAGAAGTGTTATTTTTTATTCTATATTGCTGAAGGCAAGTAAAGATATATTTATATCATACAAAACATGGTAGTCAAACTCATAGTATCATACTACTATTGTGTAGACATGGGTAAAGGTCAATTGGTAGCTGTTAAAGCCTTGCGCAGGCTGGAAATCTGAGCCCGCACCCGCCCCGCATATTACAACTCAGCCCGCCCCGCATATTTTGCCACATCCTGGCCCGCAGCCCGCCCCGCAGTAACTTGGCCCGCAACACGCCCCGCAGTAATTAGTCAAAAGTCAGCCCGCACCCGTCCAACAGATGACATGGAATCATTAAAAATATATCATCTTTATTAATCGTTGTTGTTTACAATATTAACAAATGCACGGTGATGGGTGACAACCATGTCGTACTTGGAATTCCATCTTTAAGACAAATAAAACCCTTGTCATTATAATGTAAATACCTGAAGGTGATAAGCAGACCTGGGACAAAGTAAAGGTATGAGTACAATTTTAACGTATTTTAAAATTATTAATTAATTAATTGATATAACTCAGCACAAGTGAATATGCAATGGCAGTTGATCATTTTTTAAGGAAAAACAATGAAATTTACACCGCTGGCATTAATTTCAGTGGCATCCTATGATCTTATAATCTATTTGCCATTGTACTGCATAAACATGAGTTGTTCAAAGGTTGAGTCTGGTGCACAAAGGCAGTGTTGCAATTTGCTGATATTAGAAGTTGCAATTTATATTTTCAAAATCCCCTCTGGACCAGGCTACTGGCACCGGATTATACTAGTGTAGAAGGCAGTTTGACTTGAGCCATCTTACTTCTACAGAGGCAGACTGACAGTTCTTGTTCTTAGCAGTTAGCACTGTCAGCAGTGCCAAGTGGCATGGTCTCCAGTCTCCACACATCAAAGGCACTTCCTGTCTAATTGATGGGGTAACTGCTCTTTATGGACATCCTGGTGGCTTAATTACACAAACAGATTGATGGCCTGAACTGATACTTCCACCTGGAAGAAGCCACTAATCACACCTGACTGAAGCAGAAGGCAGGCCAGCACATGTTAACATAACACTGTTTAAACACAAACAAAAGGGCAATCAGGTAATCCCCAATTAACTAGCTCAAAGAATGTCCCACCTTTGAGTAACTGGTGACCATTAATGAGTTACAAAAATCAGCCTGCAGTAACCAGCATGTAGAAATTACTAGCCCGCAGTGACCTGACCCGCAGACCGCCCCGCACAAATTGAAACTTAACCCGCACCGCAACAACAACAAAAATCAAGCCCGTGGGGGCCCGCAGGCCAAAACCCGCCCCACGCAGGGCTTTAGACTAGCTGTGTTTTACTGGGTATTATGTGATTCCTGAGGTGATTGTCACTGATCTGCTGTCAGTAAATGTAACTTGCTTTGCTGATCAAAGTGCACACTACAAGCAGCCAGTGACTCAACTGACATCCAATAAAGCAAGTACTTATAGTTAGATCCAGGCAATTATGTTTTCAGTCTGAAAGGTCCAACCAGTGTCAGTCAGTAATTGAGCTTAGTAAAATGTGAATGCCGGTGGGTGCTACTGCAAATTAAAACTAAAATGTTCAAATTAATTACAATTACACCACCAAGTTTTTTATTATGATTATATTTAGTCTATGCATTAAATAATGTGACCAAATAAAATGATTATCAATGATATTACATCAAATTTAAGAACATTTGATCAAAATATAAATTGTAAACATATAACTTGATCATTGAAATATATCATGATTTATTGTAATTTCATTAATTTTATTCCAAAGTTAATTGTCCCATGCCTGCTAGCATGTCCCTGTCACGTACGTCCTTGCTAGGTGATAGCAGGTAGGCCGCCTATAGTATAGGCATAGCCATACATACATAGCCTCATACTTATAGGCATGCCCATACCATGGGCCGAGGCCTGCACCGATGTGGGCGATAATACTATATTAATTGGCTATATCAACTCGACGACTACCTTTCGTTGGTTAAAAGTAGAAAACCAATTTGACTCAAGCAACATAATCTCCATATACCCTCATACGCCTAAATACGTGTTACTGATGCTGATAAATTCAACATTACTAACCTGTCCAGAAGAACCTTGGCGAATGCTGAATCACTTTTCACGCCAGCCGTTTCTTTCGTTTGGTTCCACAAATCCATGACCTTTCCAATATACACCTTTGTACGCAGATACGCTCTTTGTCTTTCCGCTCTCACCCTCTTTTTAGCCGAGTCGGTGACATATATCCGTGGGCGTCCCTTCATTGCAGATAAAAACTATCGAGCTACGACTTGTATACGAAAAATGGATGGTGACTCGTAAATACGCAATGCTGAATGAATCCAGGCACCGCACGGTGGGGTCAAAGGCCGATGTCGCCGCATATTCCCGTTCACGTGACTATTACACGAGAATTCTATCTCAGACCACATCCAAGTTCAGATATGTGTCTTGATATTCGGTTAGGACTGACCGAAAATCATTTTATTGTTTGTCTGTTAATTTCACTAAAACGAAGTAAAGCATACGTACAAATGAACCAGTGTATCAATAATGAATACCTGATACGATTACGTTTCGTGAAATTAGTCTGACACGTCAGGAGCAATAAATTGAAATGATTGTGCACCTTTAAATATGTTCCACTAATTTTAAGTTAATAATTTTTTTTGAACAATGAAACGTACCTAGTATCCACTACAATATGCTAAACACTAGGTTTGCAATGGTACAGTTGTGTGTTCATTCAACAAATGGTTCACACTGTGTTCAACATCTTTGTATCATGATACAAAAATGAATGTGTTTAGTTGGATGAGGGTCATTCACACACAGAAGTATTGCAATGGCTTTAAAACTGTCAATGTTGTGTGGTTGTGACTACAGGAAGGTGATGCACATGTTCTAGGGATGGGTTGTACAATGTTGTGTGGTTGTGACTACAGGAAGGTGATGCACATGTTCTAGGGATGGGTTGTACAATGTTGTGTGGTTGTGACTACAGGAAGGTGGTGCACATGTTCTAGGGATGGGTTGTACAATGTTGTGTGGTTGTGACTACAGGAAGGTGGTGCGCATGTTCTAGGGATGGGTTGTACAATGTTGTGTGGTTGTGACTACAGGAAGGTGGTGCACGTGTTCTAGGGATGGGTTGTACAATGTTGTGTGGTTGTGACTACAGGAAGGTGGTGTACATGTTCTAGGGATGGGTTGTACAATGTTGTGTGGTTGTGACTACAGGAAGGTGGTGCACATGTTCTAGGGATGGGTTGTACAATGTTGTGTGGTTGTGACTACAGGAAGGTGGTGCACATGTTCTAGGGATGGGTTGTACAATGTTGTGTGGTTGTGACTACAGGAAGGTGGTGCGCATGTTCTAGGGATGGGTTGTACAATGTTGTGTGGTTGTGACTACAGGAAGGTGGTGCACGTGTTCTAGGGATGGGTTATAAAATGTTGTGGTTGTGACTACAGGAAGGTGGTGCGCATGTTCTAGGGATGGGTTGTACAATGTTGTGTGGTTGTGACTACAGGAAGGTGGTGCACGTGTTCTAGGGATGGGTTATAAAATGTTGTGGTTGTGACTACAGGAAGGTGGTGCGCATGTTCTAGGGATGGGTTATACAATGTTGTGTGGTTGTGACTACAGGAAGGTGGTGCACGTGTTCTAGGGATGGGTTATAAAATGGTGTGGTTGTGACTACAGGAAGGTGGTGCACATGTTTCGCACTGGGGACGGTCTATTGATGCAAGTGAATGGCTCTACACAGGATGGACTCAAGGAAATTTTTGCTACAAATGTCTTTGGACATTTTGTCTTGGTAAGCTGAATTTCATATACATTTTTTTTCCATTGTAGATGCTTTCCTACTTGTAGTTTGTAAATTAGAGACTTTCCTACATGTTGTTTGTACATTAGAGACTTTCCTATGTGTTGTTTGTACATTAGAGGCATTCTTGTAGTTTGTACACATTATAATTCATAAAATCAGTAGTAAAACTACAGTTTCAATATACATTATTATACTTGATTGGATAAAAACATAGTTTTAAAACCGCATTAAAATACGGTTCCACAAGTCTAGTGAACACAGAAGTAACGTGGGCTGTCTGCTCCACCTTGCGTAGTCACACCTTTATGTGTGTACTACCTTGTTTGTGTGACATGTCATCTTTACCTGTGTTTGTGTGACATATCATCTGTACCTGTGTTTGTGTGACATGTCAACTGTACCAGTGTTTGTGTGACATATCATCTGTACCTGTGTTTCTGTGACATGTCACCTGTATCTGTGTTTGTGTGACATGTCAATCGTACCTGTGTTTCTGTGACATGTCACCTGTACCTGTGTTTCTGTGACATATCACCTGTACCTGTGTTTCTGTGACATGTCAACTGTACCTGTTTGTGCAACATGTCACCTGCACCTGTATTTGTGTGACATGTCAACTGTACCTGTGTTTGTGTAACATGTCACCTGTACCTGTGTTTGTGTGACATATCACCTGTACCTGTGTTTGTGTGACATGTCACCTGTACCTGTGTTTGTGTGACATATCACCTGTACCTGTGTTTGTGTGACATGTCACCTGTGTCTGTGTTTGTGTGACATGTCACCTGTGTTTGTGTTTGTGTGACATGTCAATCGTACCTGTGTTTCTGTGACATGTCACCTGTACCTGTGTTTCTGTGACATATCACCTGTACCTGTGTTTGTGTGACATATCACCTGTACCTGTGTTTCTGTGACATGTCAACTGTACCTGTTTGTGCAACATGTCACCTGCACCTGTATTTGTGTGACATGTCAACTGTACCTGTGTTTGTGTAACATGTCACCTGTACCTGTGTTTGTGTGACATATCACCTGTACCTGTGTTTGTGTGACATGTCACCTGTACCTGTGTTTGTGTGACATGTCACCTGTGTCTGTGTTTGTGTGACATGTCACCTGTGTCTGTGTTTGTGTGACATGTCACCTGTGTTTGTGTGACATATCACCTGTACCTGTGTTTGTGTGACATATCACCTGTACCTGTGTTTGTGTGACATATCACATGTACCTGTGTGTGTGACATGTCACCTGTACCTGTGTTTGTGTGACATGTCACCTGTGTTTGTGTGACATGTCACCTGTACCTGTGTTTCTGTGACATGTCACCTGTGTCTGTGTTTGTGTGACATGTCACCTGTGTTTGTGTGACATGTCACCTGTACCTGTGTTTCTGTGACATGTCACCTGTGTCTGTGTTTGTGTGACATGTCACCTGTGTTTGTGTGACATATCACCTGTACCTGTGTTTCTGTGACATGTCACCTGTACCTGTGTTTCTGTGACATATCACCTGTACCTGTGTTTCTGTGACATGTCACCTGTACCTGTGTTTGTGTGACATGTCACCTGTTTGTGTGACATGTCACCTGTGTTTGTGTGACATATCACCTGTACCTGTGTTTCTGTGACATGTCACCTGTACCTGTGTTTCTGTGACATATCACCTGTACCTGTGTTTCTGTGACATGTCACCTGTACCTGTGTTTCTGTGACATGTCACCTGTGTTTGTGTGACATGTCACCTGTATCTGTGTTTGTGTGACATGTCACCTGTGTTGTGTCAGGTGAAGGAGCTGGAGGGAGTCCTCGGGGGCAGTGACGGTGACTCACAGATCATCTGGACGTCTTCCCAGAATGCCAAGAAGGAAGCATTTAGCGTGGATGACATACAACATGAACATGGGTATGTTGTGGAACTTCTGTCTTCATGAGGGAAGTCACGCACAATTCTTGTAAGTCATACACAGATTAGTGGCTACATCTCACGAGGTTCGATGCAATCCACTTTGAAGTGGGTCGGACAACGACCCCGTGACTATATGTCCTTAAGAAGATTCGTCTTATTTCTATCATCTTATGACATCTATCACATTACGTCTTAAATGGCATCTGTTATCTGACAACTGTAGCTTTGGTTTGTTGTAGCCGAGAGCCATACAGTTCCTCCAAGTACCTACTTGACATCATCAGTGTAGCCATCAATCAGACGTTGAACAGCAAGGTAATGTTTTATAGTCAAAACACATTCTTGACAGTTTGTGTATATAACAACGCAGTGTATGCTGGTGATAAATGTGTCAGGTTGGAAATTTAATTAATAAACATATTCTTATGGACACAGCTGTGAACTGAACATTTTGGTAATCACTGGTTGCCTTTGGGAATATAATATATTGCGAAGATCCCCATAACATAAGGTCATTTGCAGACCCCAATGCATAGAAACAGCTATACAAAACAAGATTTTTGTTTGCACAATTAGTACCGAGGTCTAGATTTATCTTAAAGTCAAAAGTGCAACTTCAAATATACACATTTGCTATTGTTTGTATTTCGACAACATTTTATGGTTCCAGATTAGTGGGAATGAGTAGTTTGGAATGACTAATTTGGCAGCAGTTATATGTCCTAGTCTGTGGCGTTTTTTTATTGTCTTCATAAAAATAGTTTTTCAAATAAATTGCAACATTGTTAGGAAATAACAGTGTAAAACTGACGTGTTTATAATGTGTTTATGTTGTCAGGGTATCTACTCACATACAGCATGCCCAGGCTTGGTGATGACAAATCTGACATACAAGATCATGCCATCTTGGTTCTGGACTGTCATGTTCCCACTCTTGTGGTTGGTGAGTAGATCTCTTGTGAATACTCCTGTCCACTATGTTTGTCGTGTTTACTGGGTGGTCATTGTATCACTGTCCACTCTGTCTTATGCAGTGTTTATATGGTGGTCAGTATATTGCTGTCTACTCTATTTATATCATGGTTGGTGTGATCTGTGTTGTAGTTGTGTGTCTTGGTGCCTGGCCTTACAGTGACCCGTGTTGTAGTTGTGTGTCTTGGTGCCTGGCCTTACAGTGACCTGTGTTGTAGTTGTGTGTCTTGGTGCCCGGCCTTACAGTGACCTGTGTTGTAGTTGTGTGTCTTGGCGCCCGGCCTTACAGTGACCTGTGTTGTAGTTGTGTGTCTTGGTGCCCGGCCTTACAGTGATCTGTGTTGCAGTTGTGTGTCTTGGTGCCTGGCCTTACAGTGATCTGTGTTGTAGTTGTGTGTCTTGGTGCCCGGCCTTACAGTGATCTGTGTTGTAGTTGTGTGTCTTGGTGCCTGGCCTTACAGTGATCTGTGTTGTAGTTGTGTCTTGGTGCCTGGCCTTACAGTGATCTGTGTTGTAGTTATGTGTCTTGGTGCCCGGCCTTACAGTGATCTGTGTTGTAGTTGTGTGTCTTGGTGTCCGGCCTTACAGTGACCTGTGTTGTAGTTGTGTGTCTTGGTGCCCAGCCTTACAGTGACCTGTGTTGTAGTTGTGTCTTGGTGCCCGGCCTTACAGTGACCTGTGTTGTAGTTGTGTGTCTTGGTGCCCGGCCTTACAGTGACCTGTGTTGTAGTTGTGTGTCTTGGTGCCCGGCCTTACAGTGATCTGTGTTGTAGTTGTGTGTCTTGGTGCCTGGCCTTACAGTGGTCTGTGTTGTAGTTGTGTCTTGGTGCCCGGCCTTACAGTGACCTGTGTTGTAGTTGTGTGTCTTAGTGCCCGGCCTTACAGTGATCTGTGTTGTAGTTGTGTGTCTTGGTGCCCGGCCTTACAGTGATCTGTGTTGTAGTTGTGTGTCTTGGTGCCCGGCCTTACAGTGATCAGTGTTGTATTTGTGTTTCTTGGTGCCCGGCCTTACAGTGATCTGTGTTGTAGTTGTGTGTCTTGGTGCCCGGCCTTACAGTGATCTGTGTTGTAGTTGTGTGTCTTGGTGCCTGGCCTTACAGTGATCTGTGTTGTAGTTGTGTGTCTTGGTGCCTGGCCTTATAGTGATCTGTGTTGTAGTTGTGTGTCTTGGTGCCCGGCCTTACAGTGATCTGTGTTGTAGTTGTGTGTCTTGGTGCCTGGCCTTATAGTGATCAGTGTTGTAGTTGTGTGTCTTGGTGCCTGGCCTTACAGTGATCTGTGTTGTAGTTGTGTGTCTTGGTGCCTGGCCTTACAGTGATCTGTGTTGTAGTTGTGTGTCTTGGTGCCCGGCCTTACAGTGATCTGTGTTGTAGTTGTGTGTCTTGGTGCCTGGCCTTACAGTGATCTGTGTTGTAGTTGTGTGTCTTGGTGCCTGGCCTTACAGTGATCAGTGTTGTATTTGTGTTTCTTGGTGCCCGGCCTTACAGTGATCTGTGTTGTAGTTGTGTCTTGGTGCCTCGCCTTACAGTGATCTGCATTGTAGCTGCGTGTCTTGGTGCCTCGCCTTACAGTGATCTGTGTTGTAGATGCGTGTCTTGGTGCCTCGCCTTACAGTGATCTGTGTTGTAGCTGCATGTCTTGGTGCCTGGCCTTACAGTGATCTGTGTTGTAGCTACGTGTCTTGATGCCTGGCCTTACAGTGATCTGTGTTGTAGCTGCGTGTCTTGGTGCCTGGCCTTACAGTGATCTGTGTTGTAGCTACGTGTCTTGATGCCTGGCCTTACAGTGATCTGTGTTGTAGCTGCGTGTCTTGGTGCCTGGCCTTACAGTGATCTGTGTTGTAGGAGTGTCTTGGTGCATAGCCTTACAGTGATCTGTGTTGTAGCTGCGTGTCTTGGTGCCTGGCCTTACAGTGATCTGTGTTGTAGGAGTGTCTTGGTGCATAGCCTTACAGTGATCTGTGTTGTAGCTGCGTGTCTTGGTGCCTGGCCTTACAGTGACTCCGTTCAATGGCAGTGAGGCTCTGGTAAGCACTAGAATAATTAACTTGACAATCTACCGCAATACAGCCAATCTTACCGATGTGGAAAACCATAGCAGTTACACCTGTCTGATCACTTGGAGTCGTGAATCGTAACCTCAACATATACCATGTACTTTCTGTATGCAGTTAGACATTTTTACTCATAGTTAAATACTAAACTCATCTATGAGTTTGTACAAACCAAAGAGAGGGACAAGGTTGTCATGTAAACAGGTAGTGTAAAACTATCCTGTACTTGTAGCAGTGGGTAGACTTCTGCAAATAGTGTCCGGACTCGAGCATTCAAACCCTGTGGTCATTGCACAAATTACACTAACAACCTTGTGTTTGAATACATACCTGAGAATAATTTCAGTGTTATTGAATTAAATCTTCCTGTTTATCTTAGAACTGCTGCTGACTACATGAGAATATTGACATATGTTGCAGTTCTGGCTGTCGCAACAGAAGCCCGCGTCCCTGGACCCTCAGACCAAGTACCACAGTTGTGTCTCGATCACAGGCAACAGATACACTAAGCATGTCAAGGTCAGTCAATTCAGGTCAAGGTCAACCACACACATTGCTATCCTCAAATAAGAAAATGCTCTTATTTATGAAAAACTGCACAACCAAAATAAAAAAATACATTTATACATCTAGAGAGGGAGTGTGAGGGGGTTGAAGGAGGGCGTGTGAGTGTGTACACACCCACCTGTTGTGTAATAAAGTGTATTGTTTCTGTTGTAGATGAACATAGATGTAGACGTTGCACTGGAGACATATCGAAAACTATCAAAGATGGACAAAGAAATGACATAACTAAGCAAATACTCTGAATATTCAACGGGAGGAATTCTAGGTATATTTTTGACATTATGACACTTGGCAAAGTAAAGAAAGCAGTGATGATGAAGGTCACTCGACCGTGTGGCAATACTAATTTCACTGCATTTCTCGGTGCCATAAATCTGGCAATTATTACAATCCCAAAATATGGCAATTAAGATATTAAATGAAAGCATTAAAATATATATCAATAATAAATAGACAAGGTTAATAATAAAAACAATTCATAGTAATTAAGATGACAAGTTAAGAAAGAATAACAATAAATAATCAAAGTTATAGATACTAAAATGTTCAGAGTTCGTCACAGCGCAACCATTTCATTTAAAGAGAAAAAGCATGTTTAAAAAGAAGTCTTCAGTTGGTTCTTGAACATGTTGAGGCAGTCTATTGCACGCATGACAAGGGGCAGATTGTTCCAGGGGCCGGTTTCATGAAGCGTACTTAAAGTTACGCAATTACTTAGCGTCACGTGTTTGCGTAAACTCCTATGCTCGCTTATATTTAAAAAATCACGTCATTTACTAAGACAATCATCTTAGCGTTAAGAACGTTCTTAGCCGCTTCATGAAACCGGCCCCAGGTGCGTGGCACTGAGCGTGATAAGGGCATTGGTACATGAGCTCTTATCAATATATTCACTTAATAATATTGTTACTGGTGTAACTGTAAAATTGTATGAAAATAAATATATATACATATTAACTATAAATGCTTGTTTTATTTTGGATACACTGCATGAATATCTGAACTTGTCTTGACTGAGGTTGAACAGGAAGGACATATTTATAATTGAACTGCAAATGTTACAGGTTCAACAAACATTGCAAGTGAAGAAACAAGCTGAATATCATTTTAGTAATAGTTATTAATATACATAAAAGGTAACACTGTTTTTTTTTAATAATGTCCTGTGTTTTTTCCATTTCAGTTCAATATACAATAATACCAATCTGACATGTTTACTATAAAAAGCGTCACATTTAATTTTATGTGACAAGTCATGAGATACCAGTAATAACAATTAGCTATCACTTTCTGAAGGATGCCCACCACTGTTCTTGTCCTAGTTATTTCAGCAAAGACAGTTCATACTTGAAGGATGCCCACCACTGTTCTTCTTCTACTGCCAAAGTGGCTCTCTGGAAACATAACAACTATGTCAGTGAGAAATGCAGTGGACTTAACCTCAGTTTGCCATGTACAAATGTCTATTTTCTCTTGACTCACAATTTTTTTTTTTTTAGTCAGCAAGTTAAGTGAAGCTTTCGAACATTCTCATTGTGATGTTTTATAAAATGAGGTGAGAGTGACCCCAGGCAGTTGGAATATGCTAGTAGTGCCCCCTATATCTGGGGGTCATTTTATATTTTTTTCTTTGGTGATTATTACACATTGGTGCATAAAGTTCCGTTTGGTTAAATGAAATATGCACTGGTACTGCCACCTGGCGATCAAACTATTCCTGGAATGGCCGCCCACAAGCCGATTATGCAATCGATCATCAATCGGTTTGGCCAAACTGATAAGTGATAATCGATTATGAAAATCAAACTGATTCCTAATACTACTATTGAGGCAGCAGTTTAAATTGTAAACAAAACATCTAGTTTCAAAACAGCTTCATTTGCAATATTTTCGAGGCAGGCCGAGTTAACCGCAATACCCATTAATGATCAACAACTGTCCCACATTCAACACAGCTAATTCAGCAGACTTCCTGTTACAAATTACTGTGATCAACAACTGTCCCACATTCAACACAGCTAATTCAGCAGACTTCCTGTTACAAATTACTGTGATCAACAACTGTCCCACATCCAACACAGCTAATTCAGCAGACTTCCTGTTACAAATTACTGTGATCAACAACTGTCCCACATTCAACATAGCTAATTCAGCAGACTTCCTGTTACAAATTACTGTGATCAATAACTGTCCCACATTCAACACAGCTAATTCAGCAGACTTCCTATTACAAATTACTGTGATCAACAACTGTCCCACATCCAACACAGCTAATTCAGCACACTTCCTGTTACAAATTACTGTGATCAACAACTGTCCCACATTCAACATAGCTAATTCAGCAGACTTCCTGTTACAAATTACTGTGATCAATAACTGTCCCACATTCAACACAGCTAATTCAGCAGACTTCCTGTTACAAATTACTGTGATCAACAACTGTCCCACATCCAACACAGCTAATTCAGCACACTTCCTGTTACAAATTACTGTGATCAACAACTGTCCCACATTCAACATAGCTAATTCAGCAGACTTCCTGTTACAAATTACTGTGATCAATAACTGTCCCACATTCAACACAGCTAATTCAGCAGACTTCCTGTTACAAATTACTGTGATCAACAACTGTCCCACATCCAACACAGCTAATTCAGCACACTTCCTGTTACAAATTACTGTGATCAACAACTGTCCCACATTCAACATAGCTAATTCAGCAGACTTCCTGTTACAAATTACTGTGATCAATAACTGTCCCACATTCAACACAGCTAATTCAGCAGACTTCCTGTTACAAATTACTGTGATCAATAACTGTCCCACATTCAACACAGCTAATTCAGCAGACTTCCTGTTACAAATTACTGTGATCAATAACTGTCCCATGTCCAACACAGCTTATTCAGCAGACTTCCTGTTACAAATTACTTTGCTGGTTAATCCCTGATACAAGAACGTTCTGCTTCCCTTTAATAGTGAAAACTGCTCACCTCAACAGTAGAAACGATGGCTTGTATGGCAATATAATGCTGCTTTGTCTGTGATCTCAACTTCTCCGCAAACAACAGTTGAGTGAGCAAGCTGACGTACGTCTTTACCTCAGACAGCAGTGTACACTCTGAAACAAGAATTGGCTGTCACTACCCATTCTCCTGTCAATGTGACGGTCACAACTAATTGTGGTGAACAAATATTCAGTGTCTGTAATGCTGATATTGTTTGTATTACAACCCTAGTCAGCAATCCCTTGAAACTGCATGAAACGTAACATGCAACCGTTTATGTTAAAGTAAATATTATTGTGACTATTTCGATTCAGAAAATATGTGCACGTGGTATACTCAGGATTTTTGTAACATTTAACCGATTCAGACTCGCTGTAACCAAAAAAGCAAATGAAAAAGATACTTGAAGAGTGAAAACTTTATTTTTATGAAGGACGCTCCCATATTATGACAAGTTTATGTTGACCAAATCTGTAAAATTCCACTTGATATGACAGTAACATTTTGTTTGCTTACCTTCTAGCAAATGTGACATTTGCAGAAGAAATGTGCTGTACACATCTGAGCATGTGTGCAGCAACTGAGCGCATGCTTCGTACGCACATGTACAAATGTTTTCAACCATTTCAGCACTCACGTCTGTGCAATCAGCATCCATACAACCGTTGTCTGTATGACTCATGCTCCCAACCACTTCAGCGCCGCCACTCTCTGTATGACTCATGCTCCCAACCACTTCAGTGCCTCCACTCTCTGTACGACTCATGCTCCCAACCACTTCAGTGCCGCCACTCTCTGTATGACTCATGCTCCCAACCACTTCAGTGCCTCCACTCTCTGTACGACTCATGCTCCCAACCACTTCAGTGCCGCCACTCTCTGTATGACTCATGCTCCCAACCACTTCAGTGCCTCCACTCTCTGTATGACTCATGCTCCCAACCACTTTAGTGGCGCTATCACTGTGACCAGTATTCCGACACTTGGAAGCACGCCTGGGTGACTCGTTGTCGACAAACACCAGTAAATGAAGTATGAGTGTTGCGAGATGCTTCAGCACTGTCTCAGAGAGCAGGCAGTGCTGGTGCCTGGAGTGGGCTGTGACGATGCAGTGAAGCTGTGTCACCAGCCCTAGCACATTTACTGCACTGTGTACAGCCACCACTCGACGGGTCTACACAACACAAACATTATGGTGGACGTTATTGGTTGATTCATGCATCCAATCAATTAATCGTTTACAATTTTGTGTGATCGATAGTTTTAATTATAAACAAATTCTGAGTGAAATGTGTTTGATTACTGAATGACCAAAACCTGTTTCAGTTTTGTGATGACGCCACTGGCATTGTTCAAAACTGCCACACTTACAGAAAGTATGAACCAACAAATCAATTAATTCAATTAATCAAAAAAGTAAGATGATTATATTACTAATGCATTGCTATTGCAATAGTGTCATAACTATTGAGATAATATCCGTGAATAGCCATGAGAACATTCCCAAACCGTAATTTATGGGTGGCGAATTACGAGGCCTTAGAGATTGTGGGTTCAAACTGGTGAATCCATAAATTACCTTGCTTAGGTCTACAATGGTGATGTTAAGTCAATAAATAAGGAAATTGAAAAAAGTTAGTTTTACAGTGGAACAAGTAGCCATGGTAATGTTTTTCCAACTATTGTTACTATCGACGGCAGCAATCAATAGTTAGATTTATGATCTATTGTGTTGCATCTACACATCAATAATTGTGATACACAGATAGTTTGATATATAATTTCACATCTAATACAATTTGAGATACATTCTTAGTTTACTGTCAAAGCTACCCCATCATCTCTATTTTTAGCAACCTGCCCACTAAAACTTGCAGACTCATTTGTTCAAATGTGTCATTTTACAAACTCACTGGACAAACTATTAATTTCTTGAATGAACTCGGTCAAACATTCTGCAAAAAAATGGCAAATTGGCTGTGCTGTACATATCACTGAATGCTCTATTAGAAACTCACAAGAAAGTCTTCTATGTTCCCCTGAATCACACCCCACAGCTGGCTGACTGAAGGCAGTTGAAGCAGAAAGTGTTGGGTGATCTGAAACAAACATCAATTGTCAGAGCATTTTAAGATGCCTTAAAAACTAAGCAAAATTACCCTTTTTTATTACCACTGTATAATCTAAAAATAGTGTTCTGATATTCAATTAATTTTTAACCTCCTCCGTCACCTTTTTCAAGGCCCCTTCTGAACGTGCTTTTCTGTACATTTTCTGCACACTTTGTTGCGACACCTAGCAGTCGTGATGTCACTGCAGGTAGCACCGCTAGGATTTATCTTTTATCTTGGCGTGTGTCTATGCGGGTTTGTGTTTCAAGCCGTACCAAAAATTGCAATCGCGGAGTTTTATATTTTTTATATCACCATAAAGATAATCTTTCCTACAAATGTGTCGCTGGATGCACAAAGGAATTTTGTTTCCTTCTTGAGTTATTGCTGTTTGAAAATTATGAATTCTCATACTTGCAATGGAATTTAATATTTTTTTATATCATAGTAAAGATAATAATCTTATCTACAAGTTTGTCACTGGATGTACCCAGGATTTCTTTTTAGTTTTTGAGTTATTGCCATTTGAACATCGCGAATGCTTAATCCTGGAGTGTATACGCGGCAGCGGATATAATGCAAGGTTGGGCATTTACGATGTTTAAATGGCAATAACTCAAAAAGTTAACACAATTCTTGTGTACATCCGGTGACAAACTTGTAGATAAGACTATTATCTTTGTGGTGATATCGAAAAATATTACATTCCGTGACTGCAATTTCATGTACTGTCTGAAACAACAGGTCACACCGCCACGCTAAAGGATAGGGCGTGCTCAGGGGCCTTGCCTGTGGTGACGTCAGCAACATCAGACGGACTGTGACACACAATTGACCATATTTGAGTGGGGTTGGTGACATGAGTTCACAAGGAACAGGCTTCATATTTGGCACATTACTTGAGAAGAGCTTTAAGTTTATATTTACAAAATCTCAAAGATATTTGGTATTCAGTTCTATTTGTTTATGACTCAAATAGTATTTTTAAATTTACATAGCTAACTATCACAGTTGCTGCTGGTTACCAATGATTGACTTAAGATACTTTGTGAATGCATGTAACTTAATAGCAGCAACCATGTCACATTTATTACTGCTTATGAACCAACAAAGCACAACATAGATGACAATAAAGATGCTTCCTGTTGCAATTTTGTTAATACCTTCAACAGCTCGCAATCCTTATTATTATTGGAGTCAGTCCATATTACTCGCTATGGCCAAACATTTCTGGTCATCGTGGAAATCGTAAGGCAAACTCGAATGGAGAACTTACTATCTACCTGCACTGAATACAAACTCATGGTGAAGCATCCTCAATTTATCTTTTAAAAGTGGTCTGTCAAACAACTGACACGGTTACAGTGGTTAACTGAAAGCATTGGGTATATTGCCTGATCCTTACCTGACCCAAACTCCTGTCACTCAGCCATTCCGTCTCAGATGACTGACTTAGACATAGTCTGCTGTCTGGAACATTTGTCTCCATTGATTGGCGTGCCTCTTCCAACTCGGGTGGTGACATACCTACAAACATACATCGTGTAGTACTAGCTGCTACCAACATATCCATGCCCTTCTTATGAAATAACACTTATGCTTGTATACAGTATCAAGAAGAACACCTGGCCTGGAAAACAGGTTTACCCATACATGTGGATATTCGACAAAATAACATTATTTCAAGATTGTTTGACATTTTTTAACTTCTGGTCTAAACAACACACAAACAAAATAAACCAAGAACTTGTGAAGTGCATCGAAAAACCACTGCATGTGCTGGAACTGTCTAAAAATTGAAATAATGGTTATTTAATATTTATATGTCGGCTTACAAAGTACTTACCAAGGAGCGTAGAGAGCAAGAACGTGATGTAATCAGCCGGTCTGAATGTTTCATTGTCAGGATCCTCTTTGTTTCGTACAAATCTACAACAGTGAGAATATCAGGTTCAAGGCTAGGAGCTGGTGAAACTTCACCAAAGGTATCTTCAGCAAATTGTACCTTTGTGGATTAACTGCGAGACACCATAATAAAATGGGAGTGGCAGAGGAGCATAAATAATCAGAAAATGTTGTAGGGCGCATCCGATTATTTGGCTACTCCGGCAACTTTGCTGGACAATTTACAGCAGGATGCTGATCGCAAAGGTACCATTTTATATATAATATCACAAGACATGTTGGACCAACTTCAGTTGTCTACATGTTCAGATAATTATTTCTAACCAGAATATAATAAAATGCCATCTAAGTGAACAAGTGCAACATTCCGATTAATATTATATGCTTCTGCCACTTACAAACCCCTACCATTTTACTAAGTCCATCACAAAAACATACAAACTTTTATTTCGTTCATTTTACATACACTGATACCAAAGTTGTCAGAATGAGAACAAAAGTACTTAAGGTACAATACATGTCACGAAAGCAAAGAGGAGATGGGCAGAAAATATGGCCAGAATGAAAAAACCAATGGGTGGATTACCAGACCATTAGAACAACTGAATAGCAACGTAGAAAATGGAAACAAGCAAGAATGGTCAATGAGAAGACAGCGCAATGATCTCAAAGAAAAACCAGTTCTTTGACCAAGAACAGTCAAAGACAGAGGAAAATGAAAAGGACATTTTGCTGTGAATGAACAAAGCCTAGGTAAAAGGTGGAGTTTGGAATTAGTTCAGTTTTCATAATCGATTTTAGGTTTGGCAAAGCCAGTCAATGATCAATTGTATAAATGGTTAGTGGTCGCCCATTCTAAGAAAAGTTTGATCACTAGGTGGCAGTACAAGTGCAACCCATTGGTGGCAGGTAATGTAAACATTTGACATAACTGACGAAAATGTATGCACCTGTTCACAATGAACATCACTTTTTCACTAAACAGAGTTTGATAATTGGGTAAGTGCATGCATTTCAATCAAAAGAAATGTTTATATAATCAAAATGATTATCAATCACACAAAACTGTACTCGATTAATTGACGGGAAGCATGAACCAACCAAGCACCGAGAAGATCTATTAATCAGAACAACACCAGCAAAAATATGCAAAAATAAGTACTCCCGGGTACTTTCATTGCCATGCATCACCTGTAGTGGAGTACTTCCAGAAGGTACTTGATGGCCGAGTCAGCAAAGGTGTGGTGTTGGCAGAGTCGAGTCAACTGCATAAAATGCTGCCTCTCCAGTGTTGGAGAATAGAAAACCAATTCGACCAACTGATGCTGAATGTCTGGCTTCAATGTCATCACATATCTGGTTTCTAAAAGTTTACAAAAGACCAATTACACACCAGCATACAAGTTATCAGACTCTGTTATGTTCATTTCGAAAGGAAGCATAGCTAAACGAATATAGCAATGTCTCAGTCTTGATAATGGGCACTACTATGTCATGTGACCATGTAGATGATCATAACATGGCAGAATGACCTTGAACATTGCGGAAAGGGAAGAGAATCAGTAAAAATACACACGGAACATATGCACTAGCACAAATTTGAAACAACAGTAGAAACCTGACAAAATGGTGTAACAAAACCACTAACATAAAGATTTAATGCCATGCATTTAATGTTTGTAACATCCTAATCCATACCTATTGTACATTACCGGCAAAGCAAATTAACTTATTATTATTACGACTGAACGAAACAAGCGGTGACAACAAAACAGTAGTGTATGCATGTGTGCGCATCTATGCATGTACATGCATTTGTGTGTGTGTGTGTGTGTGTGTGTGTGTGTGTGTGTGTGTGTGTGTGTGTGTGTGTGTGTGTGTGTGTGTACTGTTGTGAGCGTGAATGCAAGGAATTCAAAACAATATTGCATACATGTGTATTCACTGGCCAGACATGCTGTATAACACAGCATACTACCAACAAATCATTGGAACCGAGAAGTCTCGGGCCATGTTAGCTGTCAAACTAGCATACAGGTCACTGTAGCCTATTTGCCTATATACAAGCCATCACATGTCCTGCTTGGTGGTTGGTTGCTACCACATTCTACTGCAGCATGTCCTAAATACTCACACAGTTTTCTTAACCGAGTCGCTCCCTGCAATTTTCATAGTATTTGAGATGGTTTATTGGCAGTGTACATTTAATTCTCAACAGCGGTGCCTCTAATGAAACTTTCTGTACGTAATCTACAATACATACACAATACAACATAACATTATACAATGTTCTGACTTCTTGTTCTCATTAGGCGATTAGATATGATTTGTCTCAATTTGATTTGTATCTTACCGAGCAGGGCCGTTGTATGCTGTTGAAGGGCATTCAGGAAAGGCAGATAACCTTGAGAGCCGACTTCCGTCATCAACGCCATCATGGCACTCATCAGAGCCTCATTCTGGGTGCTTACTTGCAGCAACGACCTTGGTAATAATTCCAGCCACTGCAGCACCACTGCATCACTGAAAAAGTACAACACAGCAAAACACTGAATTCAACGTCCAAATTAAACTCTTCAGTACATCCGCAAAGCAACAGGGGCTTAGCCAGAAACCTGTCTGTTGATCTTCAAGACTGGCAGATGACTGGTAATTATAACTGATCAGACAGGTGGAATTTAGAAGGGGGCCAGCTGGCCACTTCATTAATTAAGAGTTCCAAGTCTAGGGATTCATATTAATGACTGTCATTGGCACAACTGGTAATGAAACAAATCAAATTAATTAAATAAATGGCTCAAATGACTGGTTGTCATTGAAAAAACTAAACTGGCTAATAATGGTTGCGACTGACATGACTGGCTGCCTTGCAAGGCTGTTCACGTGCTAAAAGGCACTTTTCATTAATTCAAGACAGTACGCTGGCTAAGGGCCTGCAAGGCAATATACAGCATTGTGTACATGGCTATCATACAAATGTTATTATTAAAGCGACCTTGTAGGTTGCGTAACTTCCACCTTCTCACGGATGGTAATAGTATTAAGAGGAAGTTTGCTCAAACAGTTGTACTTCATCCCGTTTGCTGTCTACAGGGTGGCCACCAGACTAACAGCATTAAGAGGAAGTTTGCTGAATCAGTTGTACTTTGTCTGGTTTGCTGTCTACAGGGTGGCCACCAGACTAACAGCATTAAGAGGAAGTTTGCTGAATCAGTTGTACTTCGTCCCGTTTGCTGTCTACAGGGTGGCCAGCAGAATAACAGTATTAAGGCCAGACATGGCTGGTAGATAGGATTATTTTTAAATTTGTGCAAATTCAATTTTTTCTGCCCAATGCATGAAATGGGTCTTACTGAGTAAAATATATATTGAACATTTTTCAGCTAGACCCCCATTTCCATGGTAACAAACAAAATGGCCGCCATTTCGAGCAAATATTAGCAAATTTGGAAACACTGCCATTTTTTTTTTTGAATCCATATATAGTTATAATTCTTGCAAATCTATGTTGTCTATAAATTCTATTGTGAAATGATCAGAGCATTTTTTGAAATGTTGTTTTTATTTTTTAAATAATTTTTGGGTAAAATACGAAAATAAATCTTGTTTTTTGGCAACAAATATGGCTATCTTTCAAACTATTCATGATTTTTAAAAAGTGTCTTATCATTGCACACCACAGTAGAATATGCTGAATGCAACACTGAAAACATTATTTATATAGCATAATTATTCCAAGAGATATCCTGTTTCCAAATGCAGAAATTTGAAGAAATAGTTTTTGAGAAAATGGCTGTCAAAGATTGCATAATGGATTTCATTACATGATATCGACATGCTTGATCCATGACTAAAACTCACTTAGAGGTACGTAATTGTCATAGAAGTTAACTTTATTGATAGTATGCATACAAAGGTATAATAATCTGGCAGAAAACAATTTTCAGTATTTTTTGGTCCAAAAACACCATTTCACCTGGGGTGTCTGGCCTTAAGAGGAAGTTTGCTGAATCAGTTGTACTTCATCCCGTTTGCTGTCTACAGGGTGGCCACCAAACTAACAGTATTAAGAGGAAGTTTGCTGAATCAGTTGTACTTCATCCCGTTTGCTGTCAATAGGGTGGCCAGCAGAATAACAGTATTAAGGGGAAGTTTGCTCAATCAGTTGTACTTCATCCCGTTTGCTGTCTACAGGGTGGCCACCAAACTAACAGTATTTAGAGGAAGTATGCTCAATCAGATGTACTTCATCCTGTTTGCTGTCTTGGTCATGTGACCCACATCAATGTACCCAACATCAAAGCGCAATTCCAGGCAGTTGCAGTTAGTCCAACCTGCCGCCACAGTACAGCTTGAACACTTCATGGACACAACGTTCAAACTGTGAGCATTTCTGGGTTATTACGTGCAGTTTGGTGGACGGTATACCTTCTACCTTCATATTTATTCTAGTATTAAAAACACTAGCAAAAATGCCCATCCTCTGATGCAGATGGTACAAACCCTAAAACCAGAAAGAACCCTTAACCAACGGTGAATTTCAAAACACATTTGCTTTACCTTTCTTCCGAAGCGTCGTAGATTAATCCCTGAGAGTTTGACACCTGAACTGCAAGCTGTCTTGGAGGAAAACGTAAACACACGTACGCATTCATATGTTAGCTCGATAAGATGATTACTTCACTGCTAGCATGTTGTTTGATGAGGTACCTGGTGAGGTGAGGTTGTGAGTTGAGGATGTCAGCCAGCAGGTGTAGATGAGGCTCAGTATGGGCCACTGTAGTCTTCTCATACTGCTTCAAGATTGCAGCCAGAAGCTGCTCCTGCCAGTCTACAACCAATACACAGACACTGGTACAAGTCATAGCAAACATTGTGTCTGTTACAGTCACGGGGGTCAATTCCGTTTTCTCAATTCCAATTCTAGTCAATTAAAAAAATCAATTCCAATTTCACCTTGCAAAAAATTATTCCAATTCCAACTTTAAAAATTTTATTCAACAGTTATACATGTAAACATGTGCACACATCATATTTTAATCAGAAAAGATTATAAAATACATTATTGTTAACTCAATGTCACTTGAATAAGTCAAGTTCATCGGTTCATGTCTACCGCTTTCTGTGAGACACAATATCACTCAGGACATTATTTCTGTGAGACACCATATCAATGAGGACATTATTTCTGTGAGACACCAGCGAAAGTATCCCGGTGGCACATACTGGTGTTTATAGTTTTCAATATACAAGATCACCGTTAACACGCAAAATCGACTTTAAAGAACAAAATAGGACTGATGAGATAAAAAATGTTTAGTGTTCGCATTAATGCCGTTTTTGAGCGATATTATGTGGTTTTTCCAGGCGGGACACGGTTTTAGAATTGTCACTACGTTCCACGGACGCAGTTTTTCAAGTTTCGCCACGTCTCTTCGACAAAACTCTACAGTTGCTCAAAGTTGTTTCTTGGCCCTTGAATACAGACAACGGCTGCGCAGACAACAAACTGAACAACTGAATTATTTAAATCACATCTTACATTGATGACTGGACATTGAGAACAGTCTAATCAATACCTTTGCTTACCCCTTGTCGTTGACATTATTTATAAGCTTATTATGGGCACTATTATGATTTATGTACCAAGGCCACACATTAATTTAGTCCATTTAATAATCCGCATTTCTTGACCCCATTTTAATTTTTGGGACTCCGTTTTTTAAGATCCTAATGCAAACTCTGTAGTGATAGGTACGAGTGACCCTGGGTCAGAGACGTACCCTGTGGCAGTGACAGTTTCAGCATCTTGCGGGCTGTGGTCAGCAGAGACTGGACATTGTCGTGTGACTGCCGACGGGTGGTCAGTTGTGAGATGATGTAGTCCAGTATGACCTGTGTCCAGCCAGCCTTCGTGAGCCCCCCTCGCGGGTCAACGAGGAAGTGACTCATGACCTCGCACAGAGTGAGGTTGATCGAGACAATGCATACCTGCAACATATGAACAATGTTCATAGTGAGGTTGAGTGAGATAACACATGCCTAAAACATAGGAACAATGTTCATAGTGAGGTTGAGTGAGATAACACATGCCTGCAACATACGAACAATGTTCATAGTGAGGTTGAGTGAGATAACACATGCCTAAAACATAGGAACAATGTACACACAGTGATGTTGAGCGAGACAATGCACGATCTTTAGGAGATCTCCTAATGTGACATTTACATGCAAGCCAATGCATCTAGCAGACTAGCATGCCCTCTCATAAGTGAGGAAGGCTGCTCTAACTTCCAAAACATCAACAAATAAAACAGTATATTGTAATAAGGCATGTTATTTTGTTTAAGTTCTTGTTAGTATCAAACTGATAATAATAATAACCGGGTTTACATGGGTTGTATAAGTTGTGATATTTAGAAAACAATACTTACAATTAAAAAAGAGCAATAAGTGGGACCATCGCTACAGACTTGGGACCCCCTCAAAAGAAGGCTGGGGGTCCTGAGGACCCTTGAACACAACCATCCAGGTAAACCCCTGTGTATCACGATAATTCCCTATGTAGTGTATCCGGGAGATTTCTGAGATGAGCTGTTTGTATTTTGTTTAAATACCAGCTTCAAAATAGTACATTGTGGTACATTGTGTGGTTTCAAGTCTTCCCTTGATGTTACCAGAAAGTATAATATGTCAGCATGTAACAGTTTATTTGATGTGAAATTGAAAATAACCAAATCTTGTACAAAACATTTTGTCTGTTTACCGAAAGTGAAGCAGAATGCCAGTTTTTTATTACAACCCTAAATGTAGGGTTTGAACAAGTTCATCAATCTCATGGACCACAACAATCATGACTCCGAATGTGGAGATCTCAGCTATAGAAGCAGCACAATGGACGAATCTACAAGACGCGAGACATCTACCTTTGGCTCTTTTGCTGTCTTCTTCCTGTTGTGCTGTCTGTGTTCGTGGACGCTGTAGGGGAAGTGGAGGAGGAAGTAGTGCACAAAGTCCTTCAGGTACCTCTCCCTCACCCAGCTCACCTACACACATCACAACACGCAGATTAAAGGTGCACAAAGTCCTTCAGGTACCTCTCCCTCACCCAGCTCACCTACACACATCACAACACGCAGATTAAAGGTGCACAAAGTCCTTCAGGTACCTCTCCCTCACCCAGCTCACCTACACACATCACAAGACGCAGATTAAAGGAGCACAAAGAATTCAAACGAATCCTTCATTGCTGCATTTAGAAGGGACAATTTCCTCCACATAAATGCATCCTTGGAAGGGATTTAGAAGGGATAATTTTCTCCACATAAATGCATCCTTGCAAGCAACTATGTACACTACCCCTGGCAGATAACCTACGCAACGTATGTAAGTCAGCTGAATCAAACGAGTAAGTGAGCTGAGCAGTATTGTGTATTCAAATAAATATGTCTAGTTCTGGAACAATACACGGAACATGGGGAAACTTGTTAGTAGAAACGAAAATGAACCGAACACTCTAGCAAACGATATCATTGGCGGTGCTTAACTGCAGCATTTTGCGAGGTGATCTGCCAAGATGTACTGAGACTAATGTAATCAGCAACGACCCCTGCTTTTTCTTCCATTACAACTGTGTCATTTGTCAAAACAAATAAACTATATATGGTGCTTGCATTCAGAATTCAGAAGGGTATGTAAATTTTCTGCCAGGTGACAGAACGGAAAATAAATAAAAACACAACTTTTTAAAGCGTGTAAAACTAGTTTATAGCATACACGAAAGTAACCAATTAGAACATACTTACAGTGTTGCTGCTGTCTGTCTCAGCCTGCAGCACACATTGTAGTAGTAATTGCAGCACACCGAGGACACTGGCCAGGGTAGACACAGCGTTCACACTCAATGTACTGTCTGAAACATAATACCAAACATACAACAGTAACACAGGCGTTTTAATAATATCAATACTCTGACATTTATGATACAGACAAAAAACAAACCCATTTTGCATTGATAACAAAACCATGCTGTACTGTACTGTATGCTAAGTAGGTTGAATGTGGTATATCACAATATAAGAATGGTATAAACTTAACAACATGTGTGGAGTGGTAGTGTAGAGGTTATAGCATCGCACTCTCAATTTAGAGATTCCATGTTCAAGTCCTATTGCTGCCGTTACAGTCCTTACACAAATGTATTCACGTCACATTCTCCAGCTCACTCAGCCAAACGAACGAGTACCTGGCAATAGACAGTGGCAGATATTTGTGTATTAATGAATAGCCATTGCATAATAATTGCAGGGTGTCTGAACGTTTCCCAGAGAAGTCAAGATGGTGTTCAATTGACAGGTCTGCTAGGGATGAAGTGAAAATTACTTTGAGCAGTCCTAGGGATGTATTTTGCGCTATATAAGAACAAATTTTCAACTATAACATGTCAGTGGTGGGTGCTACAGGAGCATTACCTGAGAGTGTCATGTCGTGTAGATCTGGTGCAACCTCGACCCAGCACTGCAGCAGAAGAGGCACGAGTGTGTCAAAGAACACCTGCAGTCTCTCTCTCGATGACAACATGTCTGTCT
The DNA here is from genome assembly GCA_963995525.1 of Escarpia spicata. NCBI lineage: Eukaryota > Metazoa > Annelida > Polychaeta > Sabellida > Siboglinidae > Escarpia > Escarpia spicata. The sequence continues at coordinate 58,193,340 of OZ023205.1, forward strand.
CCACTACAGATGACTGAATGCTACAACACAAATATGATCCACATCTCAGCCACGTGAAAGGTTAGTTCTTACACAGTTATTCATACACAAATATCCACCAGTCTATAGCCAGATACTCATTCATACAGCCGAGTGAACTGGAGAAACGTAGAATGAACAAACTTGCCTACGGTTCGACACCGCAGCACAGAATTCAAACCCGGGTTCTCTCAGTCGAGAGTCCGAAGTTCTAGCCACAGCACCACAGCGCTCCAAAGTAGAACTGATGCCACATTCAGTTGTGGTCTTAGGGATCATCTGAGAACATTGATGTAACATATCAGACAAAATTACTTTCATCTGGTCTCAACCCCCCATCCCCACCCCTCAGACCAAAGTTTGTAAACATTGATATGGTGATATCAATATATTAACACTATCAGTCCGAAGCATAAAATGTCAACGTCCAATGCCAGGTGAAATTGTATAAATACCTGAGTTTGAATGGTGCGTTGATGTTTGCAGAGACAGCGACACTGCCAAAGGGTTGGAAGTGATGCATTGTGCTGCTGTCGATGACCCTGGAGTGACGCGTCCGTCCGTCTGTCTCCGCCCCCTGGTGGCCAACCATGGCACGGAGGAACCGATGCAGTCGGTCGAGGACCTTGCCCCGCCACTTGTGACTGGACAGTCGGCTGTTTGGGTTGACCAGCAGTGCCCGTGACTGACCGGCCTGGCTGGACTGACCCTGCCGCGATATCTGCTCTATGAAGTTGAGCAGAAGTTGGTCGGTGGCGGCGGTCACGAGGGTGGGGTAGAACTGCAGACAGAGGTCCAATACCGCGAGGGAATCGACCTGGATGTCGTCACAGATGTGTGTCATGGCACAGCACAGGTGGGCAGTTACGAGGGGGAAGAACGGGTGGATGTGTGTGGGCGACACGAGTGGGAAGATTAAACGGAGGAGGCGGTGGACACCGCCGCGGACTGACGCTTCCTTGTCGATGAACGTGTGGCTGAGACACGAAAGTAGAGGGGACAGATGGGTGTGGACCAGCTCCGGGTGGGATGACAGCAACTCGTGTAGTCCCGTCATGGCGTCCTGCCTCATACTGGCACTGTAGTGTTCACACCGACTGAACAAGTCCTGCGAACACAGCAATGAAAAACATAGGGCCTAAGTTCACATATAATAATAATAATAAGATAACTTCTATTGTGCCTAAATCCTTGGAAACCAAATACGATAAATCCACTTTCGTTTTGAGAAAAAGTCTTTTGTGCTTCATCCTCAAAGTTTAAATAACAACTTGTAAATAAGTTCATGTATATTTAGAATCCCAAATCATAGAAAATGGTCGCAAACTCAGAAATATGTTTTAATATTAAGTTCATAGACTAATGTCGAGACTCGTCACCCTGTCATCTGGATGGGCTGAGTCGGCCGGGAGCGCGTAAGAATTTTGACTGCCGGGTGCAAACCAATCAACTGTGTAATGACCCGCACTACCGATGTATACAACGGACTGTGTGACTGGCACTGCACACTCGGAGCATTTCTTTGACATTGGCACAGCCTTCACAGGGCAGTTCCTGGAAATACGCACCTCACACACATGGTGTGTGTATAATTTGTCGCAATATTCAAATGGATACTGCTTTAATGCAACGTCATAGATACATTGGTAATTACTGCTGTCAGTAAAAAACAGGCACTACAAAGACTTGTGTCGGCACTGTTGTGGGAAATTTTCCGGCATTTAAATTGCCAATAAACAAATCACATTTTACTTGTTAATGTGGTGTTAACTTCGCCCCCTAAAACTGTTTCATAACATGCGATTCGGCCAAACTATGGCCGCACCGTTTTAGCCAACTTGACGGATGATTTTCTTATTTAACATTCACATGCTAAGAATTGTGTCAACCCGTCATTTGGACGGGGTAAAATTTCCAGTCACGTGATGCATGGTGCTGTCATGATGGACACAAATATTATCCTGCATTAGTCCCTGGTTAAGTTAATGAAAGCCTTATGGTATGAACCCAAACAGATCTTACCATAATATTCAACTTGCGTTTTGTTGTTGGCTGGAAGTTCGATGTCCTCGAGACTTGTTCTCGAATCTGAATGCTGCGTGTTTTAAAGAATGTATCGGTGACATTGTCAGCTTTTGCCAACTTCTTTCCAACTTTCAGTTTTATTTTCTGGAAATCTTTGAATTGCTGTTTCTTCTTCTTACTTTTTGCCATTGTAGTGTTCTATGCAACCACGGGAGTACTCTGCAACAACCAGAAATAGCAACCCTGTAAAAATTACTCAGTACACATAAAATAAAAAACATGACTTCCAGTAAATTGAACAGCTGTACTAATTTGTATGAAGACTTCTAGTGTGCCTAAATTCTAACGAGAAGCAGGCAGAAGGCCAAATAAGAAATCTGTTAATATGTCCTTGTAAGGCATCCAAATGCTGAAGGCTCTCTGTAGGTACACCAGGATTCCTATATGGGTCTCAAAATGCTTTAAAACGCAATATTTTTATAGCGTAAATATTGCTGGGATGATGTGAAATTATTGAATTAACGACTTCGTTGAATTAAAGCACTGATGTAAAAATATTGATAATGATATATAAGTATAAGGGTTTCACTAAAAGGCGCACGACCACAAAGTTGACTAAACGACCACAGCATGACCATGTAATATAATGTGTTGGTAGATAGTTTGGCCGTTGATGGTATATATATATATGGTCTGTGTGTGCATTATTAAAAAAATGTATTCTATATTTCATGCAGGAGTTACACAATTTAGGCATTTTATCCGATTTTCCGGACGAACATTTATCCTTGGCACAGTAGCGCCACCTGGCGAATGGAACCAGCGAGTTACCACACAAGCGATGATAAAAGTTCCGAATTGTGTTACTCCAATGTGAAGAACATATCTGAAATTTGGCGAGCTGCACACACATACCTCCTACGTGCCGGTAATCTTTTATTTTGGCAGTTTTATTTACTTGTGATGAGATGCATATATCCCCAATTATCGCCACTGCCTCTTGCAAAGTCCGTTTCGCATATTACATGTCGTCAATACGTTGTAAATGGTTCCTTGCAATCTACGGTTATATTTACCATAGATTATCACGAAGATCCGCAACCCTGTCAAATCGCCTAAGACCTAAGTTTCGGCAAACATACATCAAGTTCAACACATGCGCACGTGGATTTTGTGATAACTTAACCTTGATCATACAAGCTCCGTCCGGTGGCGCCACTATTTGTTCTAATATTCCAGCGACTCGTATTCAATTCAATTTAATAACTTTATTCCGGAATATTACATCCATATAAAATATAGGCTAGACTATGACTAATAACTGTAAATATATAGCAACTTTCGCCAGTGACGACACAGTGGTGATGTGTGTAATATAAATATTTCATTGCCCGATTTAGCTATACGATATATAGGCCTACACGTCATAAAACTATAGTCTATACACATCTTTTCTGATCAATATTTTGCATGTGAGTAATCCTCGTGATACAAACATATACCTAGCACTACAATCTCTAGGTTCACTGGACAACAAGCTAAAGACATTATTGTATGCTACATACAGTTTTCTAATTGATTATGATCTATAATTCCATCACAACTGACACGTATACATATGATGAAGTACAATACGATCTGAACAGAGTTGGCCTACATTTTATAGCTTCTGACGAATTCTGTACACATATAATTATAGAATTTTCGGATTAAGGCATTACTCTGAGCATAAATTCGTTTGCACTTCCTAGCCATATCGTCATTGTCACTGAGATCTTCCGTAATAATATACCCAAAATATTTACATTTGCTAACTCTTGCATGGCAATGTACGCGTGTTTCACCATTCAGTAAAAAGTTTGGGAGGTGTACCGTATATCCTAACCTTTTACAGCAAAAATCATAACTCTTGGCACTATTACATTTGACATCATGTTCTAGCTATTCCATATTCCCAACAGACAGATAACAACATTGATAAACCCATAGATGAGGGATCACGAGCCTAAATCATCAGCATACATCAAATGATCACTTATACATCCAGCATTAACATTGTTTAGTTTTTTATTGAGATCATCCATGTAAACACACAAAAAGAGATACGCAGAAAGAATTCCTCCTTGGCGTACCCCATGGCATTACTAACAGAAACGCTAACCAGGGGGCCAATTAATTAACATTTAGGGAGACCGGCCGGCTTAATTGATCTCCTTAAAACCCTTAGATTTTGTTACCTTTCATGTGTAGAGAATTTAGAACGATAACACACATCGTATTGATATTCTTAATTACTGAATGTTGTACGTGCTCCTAAAAGCCAATTTATATGCAAATGGCTATAGCTGGGGTGGGGGATTTGTTTACATTTGAGGCTATCTGGTTTTGGGGAGGCAAGAGCCCTATACAGAAGGTCTTTGTTCAGAAGGTTACCCTGCCAAGATTTATAGAGAACCCTAGACTTTGGAAATTTCATAATGAAGGGACAGCGTCTGTCCCAAGGCTACATATTTAGCTGTATATAAGGAGGGCTTTAATGAGGACCAGGGCTGGCTGTCAGGAGATGGAGCCAGACACTTCGAGGGCTGGCTGTTGGGTGATGCAGGCAGACACTGCGAGGGAGCTGTTTGTTAGAACAGGCCCGAAGATGCACGCTGGAGCTGTGTGTACATAACACAGGCCAGTGATGTATCATGGCGACTACTGGGGCACACTGCCGGAGGAACGTTTCTCGTGAAGCACTGTCACCGAGCGCCCTGCGAGAAGTACTAAAAGACTATCGCAGCACACCCGTGACAATCAGTTATTCGCAGACTCGGTGAGTAACTGGGTTGCTGTATATAAGCCACCGCCGTCTGACTTATCGTTCTGACACCTATAACTCGGTTGCTGTATAGAAGCCGCCGCCGTCTGACTTATCGTCCTGACACCTATAACTCGGTTGCTGTATATAAGCCGCCGCCGTCTGACTTATCGTTCTGACACCTATAACTCGGTTGCTGTATATAAGCCGCCGCCGTCTGACTTATCGTTCTGACACCTATAATTCGGTTGCTGTATATAAGCCGCCGCCGTCTGAACTTATCGTTCTGACACCTATAACTCGGTTGCTGTATATAAGCCGCCGCCGTCCGACTTATCGTTCTGACATCTATAATTCGGTTGCTGTATTTAAGCCGCCGCCGTCTGAACTTATCGTTCTGACATTTAGAATATTTCGGTTGCTGTAATAGCCGCCGCCGTCTGAACCTATCGTTCTGACATTTATAACTGGGTAGTATTTAGTAGACATAGCCGTATATTGTGTATTATATATTGTATTGATAGGGTTTTCCGCATATAATAAACTGTAAAAACGTATAACCTGACTTATCATTAGTACGACTGAGTGAGTGAACGTGTGCCCGTATGCTTCCCTGCCGATCGCTCGCCGCAAACGCTACACATGATACCTCGATCTAGATCTGACATTAGTCCGCCATTCTGGAGGCGCTCCAAGCCAATACATATGCACAGGCGCACGTGCCAGCCTCCCATTGTAGATTGCCAGGATCTCGCTCAGTGACGCCTTCTGTGGAAATAAATACACTTTTCTAAGTGTCTAATCTTAAATAATTTCATAGGTTCCAAGCAGTACGCAAATTAGGTCTCGATCCCTATGCTGCAATTGGGATTATATATATATATATATATGTATACACATATATATATTGGCGTTGTAACGAAAATTATTGGTTATCCTGAGTCAGGGAAACAAATGAAATTGACTCTCGCTCTAACAAATAAGATTAAACTTGTTATGTTTACCCATGTTCCGAGGAGGCTGTACAAGAGCACCACAGCCAGAGGAGGTGGGGTTGCCATCCTCCACAAATCTAACATTATAAATTGGCATCAAACGCTTCCTGGAAAGCCAAATCGTTCGAAAACATTGAAGTCACACTTATAGTGCTTCGTTAACAGTGAAACTGGCTGTGATCTATCGCCCTCCGCCATCAAAAAGAAACAAGTTTACAGTACGTTGGCCTCTTTCTGAGTGAATTCCATGACTTCTTTCAGCATCATGCACATGGTCAAGTCTCAGAACACCCTGATTTTGGGTGATTTAAACTTGCACTATGAAGACCCACTGAACGCTTATGCTTCCCGCTTCCGTGACATCCTTTCGAACCACGCTCTCTGCCAGCATGTGTCGGGATCCACTCATATGGATGGACATACGTTACACTAGATTATCACCAAACTAACAGACAATCTGCTATCAAAGACTATTGTATCTGACTTCTTGACAGATCGTAGCGCTGTCCATTCAATTGTGGTCTACATCTGTCAAAACCTCAGCCGCTTCGACGCTTTGTGCAATAGAGTAATTATGCTGCCACAAACAAAGAGATGCTCCGAGTCGACATTGAGGCATTGACCCTGACACATCAGCAGCCGGTCTTCTCGAGCAGTATGACACTACCCTGTCAGCTCTATTAGCCAAGCATGCACCAGAGCAGATAAGAACAATCACGATTCGACCCAACGTTCTTTGGTTCAGTGGTGACATCAAGATGGCTAAGCAGAAGAGACGGCAACTGGAAATGAGATGGAGACAGTCACGGCTCACAATTCACCGCGACCTCTTCAAAGAGCAGAGTCGCCTCGTCAATCAGCTCATCTCCTCCGCTAAATCTACTTACTACACTGCAAAGATCACCGAAGCTGCATCTGACCACAGACAGTTGTATAATGTTGTCAACGCCCTGTTGATTAAGCCTGAAGCTAGTCTGCCGGATGGTGGTTCACTGAAAAACTGGTCTGTAGATTCATTGCATTCTTCCAGGACAAAGTCTAGGCACTGTGGACGATAAACTCAGCTTTTTGTTGCCTGCAAAGGAAGACGAGTGGAGACGACTGGTCAACCAGAGTCCCCCAAAGTCGTGTTCACTCGACCCAGTGCCGATCTGGCTACTGAAAGAACAGTTAGACTGTCTTCTACCAAGCATTACAAACATTGACAACGTGTCCATGTCAACAGGAATTGGCCAACAAAAATGAAAGCTGCGCTCGTGACGCCCTTGCTCAAGAAGCCTTTCTTGGACAAGGATGTCATGAACAACTTCTGCCCTATCTCTAATCTGTCCTTTATCTCAAAATTGACAGAGAGGGTTGTGCTGAACAAGCTCACTGACCACGTATCGTGCAACAATCTGCAGGAAAAATTCCAATCCGCTTACAAGACGAATCACAGTACTGAAATGGCACTGATGCGAATCCAGAATGATATCCTGATGACCCTGGACAACAAGAGGGGTGTCGTGTTGATCCTACTTGATCTATCAGCGGCCTTTGACACTGTAGATCATACGCTGCTATTGGCTTGCATGAAGAGCGCGGGTGTCATCGGCGTCGCGCATCAGTGGTTTGAGTCATACTTGACTTCGAGGACTCAGACTGTCTGTCTAGACTATCGAGGACATTCGGGCTACGCGTATCGGGGGTGGCTTTGGATATAACTGCAAACCTTATTACTAACTTCTCAGCACGTCACGTACAATGTGATCTCTCCTCTCGCCGAGTCAATGTAGTACAACCACCTGTGTTGTAAATATTCTACCAACATCATCCTTTGGCATTAACCCTTGATACTGGTGCTACGACAAACATGATACGTGCGTCCACAGCTCGTTTGTACCTATAGAATTCGTAAGTGAGTCGTCTTGGACAGACGCTGGACCATCTTTATTTAACATAAACTTGACAAGTGTCGTATCCCATCATGCTTTGGGATAAATGCAAACATGAAGTATGGTGGCCGACATTGGCTGTTGCTACACCTCGCTCCGAGTATATTGAACATCATATACGTAGAAACAATAACACTGAAAGGCAGAATGAATTACGGGTGTATGACATAATCGTTGTCTGATTAGTTAACATTAAAAGTGAACTTTAATTAAATGTCTGAACAGCTATTAGTGTTCATAATTATGACTAGTAGAAGTAATGCACTTTACAAGTCTAGACGCTTTGGTGGTTTCAACATTCTCCCCGACCGAGTCACCCTTTCAGGTGACGCTGGTTCAGAGAGTGAAGATGTCTCTCTAGCAGGACATAAAGCACTCTTCGCTGGTGTAGCTGACAGCTGCATCTCAGCAGCGGGTGTCGCGAGGACAGCAGTTGTAGCGAAGTGTGCAGGCAGTGTCCGCTGACCGTCGGAGTCGTCACCAGCGCGAGACCCTGTCGTCTGCACCAGCGCTCTACGGTTGCGACGCACAGTGCTGAGGTCGGTCTTCACCAAGTACGATCGCGGCTCAGGTGTTCGACTCACAACAAGACCTTGGCGATTTTGGTCTCGGATCCAAACTGGATCGCCTGGCTGTAGCGTCGGCAAGTCACGCGCTTTGTGTCGCAAGTTGAAGGTATGCTGCTGGTCGGAACGACGCAAGCTCTCCTTTTGCAGGGATTCGTCGCCATGACCCCTCTGTTTCAGAGTGCTGGGAAGGACGGATAGCAGAGTGCGAAGCCGTCGTCCCATGAGCATTTCTGCCGGAGACAGGCCATTCTGAAGCGGCATCGATCAGTATGCCATGAGAGCGACGTGTACGTCTTCGTTTCTCTTCAGAAGCCCCTTCATCGTGCGCACTGCCCGTTCTGCCTCTCCATTCGACTGAGAGTATCGCGGAGAGCTCGTCACATGCACAAACCCATAATGCATTGCGAACTGACGAAAGGTCGCTGCACTGAATTGAAGGCCATTGTCCGAAATGATGATGTCGGGAATACCATGTGTTGCAAAGATCTCCCTCAGCACGTGCACTACGCTCTCCGACGACATGTCGTCGAGACGTTTGCTCTCGATCCACCGCGAGTAGTAGTCGATCACGATGAGACTCACTTCCCCACGGAGTTCGAACAAGTCCATCGCAAGCCTCTCCCAAGGACGAGATGGGAATGACGAAGTCATCAGTGGTTCAGTTGGCACCGGTCGATCTTTCGCACACGTTACGCACTTTGAGACCATTGCCTCGATCATCGTCGTCAGACCCGGCCACCACACAGATGCACGCGGTCTGGCCCGACATTTCGTTATGCCCTGATGCCCTTGGTGGAGACAGTCAAGGACGTCCGGAGACAGTCAAGGACGTTTCGCAGTGGGGTGGACATGCTGCAAGACACAAGTCATGACGTCATGACCAGGTAAAATACTACGGCAAATAGACTTCATTTGTTTATATAACTTGGCCATATCTAGTGAACAGTGGGACAACCGTGCTTTCAGAGATGACACTCTGTTGAATTCACATATTATTTATTAATATCTTTATTTACGTGTTAGCTTTTATTTATCTATTACATTGGGTCGCAACACAGTCTAAACTTTATTATATTTGTCAATGTTTTTCTATTTATGTGCATGCATGCGTGTGTGTGTGCATGTCTGTGTGTAGTATTAATATGAGAACGCATTTGTAGTGTCTTAACTACAATCATACCTACACAAATAAGCTTTTATACAGTTGATTGATACAGCTTGATAGAAGATGTCTGCGAGGCAGTGTCGTGTCTAAGATGACAATATTCTCTTGTTGAGCATATATCGCTTGTCTGCTGTTTATATTTGGTTCAAGATTCCACTGTGAAAAGTACTTTGTTAACTATAACCATAACACAATGGCTTGAAATACTGACTATTTTGACAAAGTGAATTGACTGGACAAAAGCACATATTTCTAACAATTGTCAAAAGTAGCCCTTCCTGAATAAAACAACAGCTGGTGTGACTAACCCTGGCATTTCTTGCCCACCTTGAGGCCATATCCTGAATCACATCTGTCAGCATCGCATTCTGCAGCTCCATCAGCATTCAGTGTACAACTCTGGCAGTGGTCAGGGGGAGCTGGAAAAAAGATGACACATTTACTCAGAGAAATAACAACAGTTCCATTAGTAAGACACATTTACAGATTGCATATTTTAAATATGGAGGATCTTTAAGGCAAACCAGGCAGCATATAATTTCTCATGGATAATTTCTCACCCACCATGTCCATGGCATCACCCCCAAGGTCCACAGGCACTCCACTGATCGCAATCTTACTGATGCATCCTGCAGACAGACGTAGAGCAAGACTCACTCGTAGCACAGATGACAGTGAGAATAATCATCCAAGAAGAATATTTTCAAACTTTATTCTTAACAAGTTATTGTGTTAACATTTCTTGTCAGTTATTCGTATGTTGGAATGATGAACTCTCGATAACGCAATGGGTTTCTTGTCCAATCTCCTTTTGGGGTCTTCTTATGCTTGGCCCACCCACCTTTGGGGGTTTTGTTATGCTTGGCCTTTTGTTATGCTTTTGGGGTCTTGTTCTTGCTGGCCAACCCTCCTCTTGGGATCTTGTTATGCTTGGCCCAGCCTCCATCAAACACATACATCATATCAAGGTACAGTAAATGCATGTTGACAATGAAATTTAATTTCATGAACTAGGTTGCTGTCAGGCCTGGTGAAATTTAATTTCATTGTCAACGTGACTTAGTAATACTAAGTCAGGTTGACATTGAAATTACAAAGTCGCTAAACAGACTAAGGAATGTATGAGTGTTTTATTACACATTTCATTACTGCATATAAAGCAGGGATTGCAGTTTCTTCCGAATGGCGGTTTTTCCATGTTTCATCCATTCTAGAAGAAATTATTTCTTCCAGTTTCTTCCGGAAGAAAATGTATGTAACTAAAAATATATTTATAAATAATTTTAAGCTAGTGATGTTGATATAAAGTATGGTTTAAAAAAAAACACCGTTTTAGACAGGACAGTGGGAAAAACCGGTATTTACCGGTAAATCTGGTATTTACCGGTAATATCCCGGAATAAGTCCATAACTGATATTACCGTTGGCTAGTTCCTGTAATTAAACCTAGTCCATTTAGAAAGATAGTTAATATCCATCTAAAACAAACAGGTTGACTAGTTACTAGTTCAGGTGTATCCTTGTATGTATTTAAAGCATGAAGTCAACGAGATGTAAGAGTAATTGATCAGTTAGTAAATAAATGTCATTGTCACTCTCAAAAGGGACAGTACCAAGTACTGCTAAAGTATGCTGACTGAAGTCAAACAGCCTGACCAGTATTGTCAGGTGCCAATTTGCAATCTGTTCAAGGAACAAAGGAAATGTTGAGGTCTGGACATTAGCAAGTTCTACTGCAGCCTCTCAACAAACAATAGTTGTGACATTGCCAGCCACACCATGCCTTGACATTTAGACTAAGGGACAATGACTGGACCTGCAAACAGCTGTAGCCATTGTCTCTATGAGCCCCAAATCAGCTCCAACTTAATGTTTGAACTTGTAGTCTGCTGGGATCCTCTGCTGGGAAGCCATGTACCCCAGTATCAGTAGACCAGACTAGACATACATATTCTGTCATGCATTCTGTTCATGAAGCACTGGTCAGTTAGCATCATGACTCACGTCGATCTCGGCCCATGTTGACCTCGGCCCACGTCGATCTCGGCCCACATATTCGACCTATTTATTTTGTAAATTAGTTACTTGTACAATGTATGCCGTCGATCTCGGCCCACCTAGGATTCATGTAAAGTGTAGTTTTTATTGTAAATTAGTTTATTGTATAAGGTGTGTCATCGATCTCGGCCCATGTCGATTTCGGCCCACCACCATTTTAAAAAGTTAACTACAGCAGGATATAGTTTTATTGTGAATTAGTTTATTGTATAATGTATAGGTCGTCGATACCGGCCCACTTATTTAGTTGTAATTTTTAATGATTCCATGTTGTGGGCTACGGGGCGGGTGCGGGCTGACTTTTGACTAATTACTGCGTGGTGGGTTGCGGGCCAAGTTACTGCGGGGTGGGGCGGGCTGCGGGCTACAAAGTGGCAAAATATGTGGGGCGGGGCGGTCTGCGGTTTGAGTTGTACTATGCACCACCAGCATAAGTTTATTTAATTATTTAACATACATAACTTTTATTAGTATTTTTTATATTGCATGTACATTTGTTTTATTTGTTTTAATATGCTGCTTCACTCCAAATGAATTTCCCTCCCAAGGGACAATAAAGTAATATGATTGATTGTGATTGATTGTGATTGATTGTGATTGATTGTGATTGATTGTGATTGATTGTGATTGATTGTGATTGATTGTGATTGATTGTGATTGATTGTGATTGATTGTGATTGATTGTGATTGATTGTGATTGATTGTGATTGATTGTGATTGATTGTGATTGATTGTGATTGATTGTGATTGATTGTGATTGATTGTGATTGATTGTGATTGATTGTGATTGATTGTGATTGATTGTGATTGATTGTGATTGATTGTGATTGATTGTGATTGATTGTGATTGATTGTGATTGATTGTGATTGATTGTGATTGATTGTGATTGATTGTGATTGATTGTGATTGATGTACACCTTGCAGTAAACACTCGGTGTGTGTGTGTTTTTGTGAGTGGGTGGGTGTGAGGGTGTCTGCAATACCTGGATATGTGCGTGCATGCATAAATTAAGCACAGTGTTATCATCAATACAACATTCAGAGTAGTAATGATTGTTGGCAGACCAATCAGCAGGGCTGTTTGTGCCATTGTAATACTGTTTGTAAACATGCTTCTTAAATTTTATTCCGCAATTTTACTTATTTGTCAACCTGACATCAACAATTGTTGACGATGGCAGCATCGTGCACCAATTCACCATTTATACCAAGCCATGCGATGGCGTCCACCACAAATTATAGTTTTGGTTTGCTTTCCTGGCTATTTGCTATTTTGTGACGTTCCCGCCATACTATCGCAATAGTTGTGACATTATCACAATTTGTATTTCTGTATTAGTACAGGTATCACAATACCATTACAATAGTAGCTCCAAACTTTCATGGTGTTGTTTTTACATTTTAGGTATAAAGAACACAAAACACCTCAACGACTTCTGTTACCGCAAACTCTCTCTGCTGAAACAGAAATACCAACAAGCAAGTGTCCTCAGTGGTAATGACACAACTGGTCATATCACGTACAATGCAGAATAAGCCGCCATTGGATCGCAGTGGCACACACGTCTCCTATGTTCCTTTCAAATAAATTTTTCAGTAAATGTCCGATACATATATATAAATATATAAATATTAAAATACGCTATTTCCAAATAGCCAGTATTATTTGCAATCATTTCCACCACTCAAAGCGAACCAGATTGTCTGTTAGATGAAATTACCTTTGAACTCTGAAACTGATTGCGTGTATGACCTTGTACACAGATTATATTGTCATTATCTCCATAGCATTTGTCTAAATTCTGTTTTGAAATAGTTTGTCTTTTTAATTTTTCTCATCAACAAAGTGTGATTTAGCTCTTAATAAGCACTGTATTATTATTATTAAAAGCATAGGGCTTTAAATTTAACGTAACTATTATGAAATAATAGTTTTCAAAGATAACCAGTCACACCAGTTATAATTACATCTGGTTCCTAAGGGGCTTATCTAGATGAACATTGCTGGGATTAAACAAAAATAATATACAGCTGTATATAAAGTTGAAATATATGTGCATCCATCTGAATATGTGTTAATAATTAAATTATTGTTTATTATCAATTAATGACATTTTAGGAGAAAACCTAAACAAGGAAGTTCAACTTCTAAATATGATATAATTATAAGCTGTTAAAAGACTGTTTTGGAAGTTGATTAATTTAGCTGATGGGAGAAGATCATCCATCAGACATATCCAGAGTAAATTATTAGAGCAGTTAGAAAAATATTTAAATAAAATTCTTAGCTCAAATGTTGAATCTTGCTGAAGATCTCGTTTCATCTTCTGCAGAGAGAAGATGGCAGAATTGGCTGAAGAAGAATTTTTCCGTACCAAGACTACAAAAATGTTAGCACGACTCCTGGAGCAGAAATTAGAGAAACACCTTTTAAAATACTCTGTAAGTGTTTATTTTATGTGTGAATGTGAAGATTTACTGACAGTTGTTGACCTTCTGTTGTACCAAATATTTATTTTAGAAACCATTCTATAATGGCCAACAAATTGTGTCATAGGACACATGCTCCTCGTGAATTATCATGTCGTAATTAACTGTTACATTTTAAAAACAATTTGTTCTGTAGCAGTAACTAGATAATTCTTGGAAATTCTGATGAGAGTGGTTTTGTGGGTAGTTCCATGGAAAATTGAATTTGTGTTATTTATTCTAATAAACGGTCCACTAAGTTGCGCAATGAAGTTGTTTGGCTGAAAAAGAGTATTATCTTGTTTAAAAAATTATAAACAAATATTAAAAATACTATTTTTACCAATTGTTTTACTCTTTATTCAGCCAAACTACTTCATTGCACAATATATGATATTATTTGTTAGAATACATAACAAAAATTAAAATATTAATTAAATTTCCATGGGACTATCCACAACACCGCCCCATCAGAATTTCCCAGAATTATTTGATTACCATGGTTACCATTATGCAAATTTATTATGATTTAATACATGGCCTTCTTTGCATACATACTTCAAATTTGGTCAAGATAGGACATGTAGTTTTTAAGATATGACAGTTAATTAAAATATGACATTTAACAAGGACTAACGTTTACAGGCTTGTTCATACCAGCTTACCCCACCTTACTCATTTATATAACTGAGTACTTAGCACATCGTACAGGTAGCTAAAGTGAAACACATTGACATCATATCCAAATGAATGTAAATTCTCATTCACTAATGTCTAACGTGAGGTTGGAAATAAGGCGATTGCACTTGTGCAGTTTCTTTCCAGTGCTCCTATTTTATTTTATAACGTGAAGTAGTCTCTTCCACAACCCATGATCAGCTAATGGCAGTGATTATTAGCAGGAAGTTGAGAAATATACAGCCTGGTCAGAAAATTAATAAAAAATAAAATTAATTGGCGTGTTGTTTGTGCAATGTGTATACATGTGTGTAAAATATTAATTAAATTTCCTTGTGACTATCCACAACACCGCCCCATCAGAATTTCCAAGAATAATTTGATTACCATGGTTACCATTATGCAAATTTATTATTATTTAATATTTGGCCTTCTTTGCATACATACTTCAAATTTGGTCAAGATAGGATAGGTAGCAGTGCTGCTGGAGACATCTCGACTGAGACATCAGAAAACAACGTGCCGCATCAGAACACCGACGACGAGGACACGGAGTGACCTTCTGAACCACAGACAGAGTACTCTGCAGACAACGAAAGTCGGTCGGTCACTCGAGACAGGACGAGTGAGTCTGCTACTCCCACAAGTAGACACTATGGTGAAGGGGACCACATCGACAAAACCTCTGGTGATGAATCATCGACTGAAGTCTCCTGCAAACAGATAACCATTACAATAGTAATTACAATAGTAACTCCATGGTGTTGTTTTTACGTTTTAGGTATAAAGAACACAAAACACCTCAACGACTTCTGTTACCACAAACTCTCTCTGCTGAAACAGAAACGCCATAAGCAAGTGTCCTCAGTGGTAATGACACAACTGGTCATATCACTTAAATGCAGAATAAGCCGCCATTGGATCGCAGTGGCACACATGTCTCCTATGTTCCTTTTAAATATATTTTTCAGTAAACGTCCAATACATATATAAATATTAAAATACGCTATTTCCAAATAGCCAGTATTATTTGCAATCATTTCCACCACTCAAAGTGAACCAGATTTTCTGTTAGGTGAAATGACCTTTGAACTCTGAAACTGATTGCGTGTATGACCTTGTATGCAACAAGTATATTGTTTTTACCATAAGAAAAAGAAAATTACAAAAAAGCAGGACATTTACAAAATAACAAGACAATGTGATTGATGAGGAAAAGCCGTATTTTTCCCAGAAAATGGTAATGTTTACATTTTTCATCTGGTATGTATATTTGTTCTATATGACGAGTTGTAGGTGGAATGGAGACCGGGAGTCATGAAGGGAGTACCCTGTGTGGAAGCAAGGGGGTGAGACATCGAGAGAGTGCCCGCTGCAGTGTGTGGATGCACATTGAATGTCTTAAGTGAAAGTGAGGAAGTTGAGAGAACGTCGCGCGATGGGCCAAATCAGGAAGGTATAGTGTCAATAGCTTTATGTGTTGACATTCTTATACCTGACAACTTCTGAGACTTGAAATCCAAGATTCAAAATAGTTCATGAGTCTCGTCAGTTCGGTCAAGCTGCACTGGACTTTGGAAGATGGGGGGGTGTTGGAGATTTGTCAGGAGTTTCAATGGTTTGGTCTTGTTGGATTGGATATCGGAAGACAGAAAGGGGGAGTGCTGTTGGAGGTCTTCTGCCATAAGTTCTGATGGAACGCCCTTCAGGGGAATGTGTTGGTAGCCCCAACCATCCAGTAGGGTGGTCGGACCAAAATTTTGTTTCGTAAAAAAAAATGTTTTCTCATTTTTCCCTGATAGTAGTCACTGTAAGAAGTACAACGGTAGTTGTTTCATGTATCTAAGTGAAATATTAAAACAACTACAGCTTGGTAAATTTTCGAATTTCATGACATTTTCTGACGTTTTTCTGACAGATCTAATTTTGCTTATAAATCACAAGAATTTTGTTTAATTATTTTCCCCTGATAATAGTCACCAATAGAAGTGCAATGGTGCTTGTTTCATGTACATCAATGAAATATTAAAGAAACTGCAGTTTTGTAAAGTTTCTAATTTCATGTTTTTTTCCGACAATTTTCCGTTAGATTTGGTTTTGCATATAAATCACAAGGACAATTTATTTAAAATATTTTCCCACATAGTGGTCACTATAAGAAGTACAATGCTATTCATTTCATGTAGCTAAGTACAACATTAAGAAAACTACAGTTTTGCAAAGTTCAAAATTTCATGAATTTTTCCAAATGTTTTCTGACGGATCTGATTGTGTACATAAATCACAAGAAAATTACTTTTTATCATCTTGAGTCTTTTGCCATCTATAAAGAAGGCCAATACAAAATTACATGTAACAATAAATACAAACATAAAAAAGTAAATACACACACACGCGCACACACATCATGTATTACAATAGCATTAAATCATGAACACGACACAGCAACTGAGCAAAGATGATCAGTGTGGTTCTAACTTCGTAACATTAAAACAACTGTATGAACTTACAACCACATGAAAGGATTTGTTGATTGTGAATTAGAACCACAAACTGACAATACTAGTATCCCATTATACAACACTTGTTTTATTGGGCAAAGCCAATGACTGCTGTGATTGACAAGCCAATTAACTCGTAATACACTGTGGCACAAAATGCCAATAATAGTCCCCCAATACACAACACTTGTTACATTGGGCAAATCCCATAACTACTATAATTGCCAAACCAATTAACTTGTAATATACTGTGGTTAAATCCATTGTTATCATCAACAATAGGGTGTACTATTATACTTACTTGTCTATGATTATATACAATTAATAGATACAATAAATCATAATGTATATTATTTTATGTATACTATATAGTGACAAATACAAAGATATAATCTTATTCTGTAATCTTAATATATATATAAAAAACTGGTATATACATATCAAATACAAAAACAGTAGGCCCTACATCAAAATAATTTATAACGATACAAAATTGTATAAACAAATAATAATACAATAAATTAACTGAAACATAAATTATCATAAATTGTAATAATGTAACCAACACACAATATTATGTATATGCTAAATAGCTCAACAGTTGTATAATTAAACTAAAGTAATACCAATAAATAAACTAATAATATATTAATATAAACATCAATCAGTTACATTGAACATGGCAGCAATGAATTACTCAGGTGTAGGCATATGTACTTGGCAGTATTAATCAAAGTCACCCGCTGTCGATCACATCGCTATCCGAGTCACGAGTGCCTTGTATACCATGATGCACTGCGCGCATACAGGGAAGAAGGCAAAATGGCGATATCATTTTAGACGGGGGTTCCATAAACGGACGTTGTGCATGTTTGTGCTATCAATTGGTAAGCCATCACTGTAATCACGTTATCGTTCACACAATTCTTTACCCTTTGGCATATGCTTTCCGCTGAAACCAACTAACTAAATACTCACAAAACGTCGTCAAACATAGGCCATTTTAAATCCATAATTACTATAATTTTTTATCGACGGATTATAATTATATTTTCAGATTCATTTTCCTCTGAATTTCCTCTTTCTTCATCACATTTCAATATGGGTGTACTCATTAACATAATCTCGCAAATCAGTTTGATAGGTGGGGCCTGTCAACGTGATCCAAGATGGCCACACGCGTAAATCAAGAAAACCAAAATATGACACTGAGAGTAAAAAAATCATTACCGCTAATAAACACTGGCAGAAAATATTTTTTCACCGCAGGTACACACACTGACATTATTACAACATAAGAAAATTCACAAACCAACAGGTAGAATGCATGATAATAAACTATGGCCACTAAACTGGGACCCCTGTCTCCCATGTTGTCAGAAGGGGAGGTAAATTGGTCTGACCTCCCTACATCCAGGCCTTGTCGGTGAATTGTTTGTTTCATGCTTCTAAGCCATGGTCTGTGGTTAACACCTTTACAACTGGCACAGCACAGTTGTTTACACACACAAATCGGCATTAAAATCCAGACTTATGGACTATGCCGATCAACCACGTAGAAGTATAAGCCGTTGGTTTCTTCTATCTGGTGTTTGTGCCAGGGAAAGTAAAAATCACCCGCAGGGAAACGGAACGTTGGAAACACCTGTCATTAGGACCGTTAGTCGTATGTCATTGCCCTTATTTGATGTGCGGTCGTCAAGGTTATCCCCCATCTTGGCTATACACAACCAAATGTTGTGCATTGTCTACAATGGGTGAATGGGACCCAAACGATTGCTGTGGTATTTTGATGCATAATGCCAAGTCTAAGCCCTGACAATAACATACAAGTTCTTTAGGTGACCGGCCAAAGATGTGTAGCTGAACAAAATAGTGAGCTGTTTCCCTCGTTTGAATGGAATGTAGATGCTGACATGCCTTCTTACAATTGTTGTGTTTAGCCCACCAAGGGCCGTTGCTAGGTTACGAGGCCGGATGTCACGAGATCTGGGACCTCATTCTCTAAAAGTCCCATCTCTTGGCAATATGAAGTTTGGTTGTTCTCTGCGCAAAAAGCCGATAAACAATCGTGTTTATGCGAATCATTTTTAGCTTGTTGCCACGTGGATGATTAATTCAGCAGCTCGAGAATAATGAATATTCATGTCCGCGCAGTGAACAAGGCATAGACCGTTGACGTAACACACACAGCCAACATGTCAGATTTTGAGGTAAGTTGTTTCAAGCAATAGCATTGTAAATAAGTAATTTGTAGACATATGCATATTGACAGCTATTTTTTATAAATGTAGGAAGCGTATGCATTGTTTATTTATCCTGCCATCAGCCGAGTAACGTTTCAATTAAATAGAATTATAACGTCCGCCAACGCGGATGGCTGCAGTCGGTGTCAGTGTCAGCTGCCGCTGGGACTGTCACTGAGTCTGTCAAGCCTCTACTACAGTAAATAACATAGCCTTAGGCAAGGGTCTCGCCTTTCTAGTTAGTAAAACTGCATTGTCCGGTATTTGACATCCAGTGAATGAAAATGCACACTAAAATATCAGTATATGCAACCATAGCAAGAGGATTAACCTGGTCGTGGATGTAATTTTTTGGCCTAAATCTGGGATTTGGGTATATCTTGCCTTTCCAAATTCCAACCAGCCGTTTTTGAAAAGTCCCCATTTCCCCACTTATTTGAACCGAAACATAAAAATATGAGATTCTTACGTTCACAGACTGTTTTTAATGATACAGCTACGATTGTTAGTAAACCTGGCTGGCATGTCATCATTCAATGTAATCGTTTTAGGTTTGTTAAAAAATACACAATACCATGTTGCCACAGAATTTTGCGATGCACAAATTTTGGACACCAGCAGATCTGCACTCTAGTATAAATAAGTTTTTATCCATGAATATATTTTTTTAATATACTAATAGATCAGATCAAATTGTGCTGCTTCATGTGAATAGCACATTTGATAATAATAGTACTCGCTAAAAACAAACTAAACATTTATTTTTGACATGTTACTGTACACTTTTCTCGAGAATGGCCCATATGTGTAATTACATACAACATTAATTATTAGAGAAAGAATAAAAGTTGGCATTACGGGCCATGGCATAACACAGCACCGTTAACGATATGTAAAGGCGAATAGTAAGCGGAGTATAAGTTTTGGCGGTAACTTTAATGTATCCTAGATGGGTTTATACATTATTCTGGATAAAAGTATATGTAAGTTTTCTTGGATGGGCGATAATACGTCAACATCAAGTAGGCCTGTTCACTTTAACGTATGGTTTAGGTTATTATTAATTAAATAACAATTTGAATTAAATTTACCTGATGTTGTTAATATGAACACTTTTAGGGGATATGGCGTGCACCAAGAATGATGTTGTACAGAAAGGGGACTAGTTGAATTTGAAGAAGCAAGAGAAAAGCTGCTGAACAGGTTTCCCAAGAGCCAAGAGGCGAAGTGCCAAAGAGACTGAAATCTGTCCACCTCCACTCCCCAGTCCTTACTCAGGCAGAGAAGAGAAAGAAAGCTGTGAGTGCCAGGATCAAGCACAGGCAAGAAAAGAAGTGAAGTCACATGTCCACAATGAACACTTGTAAAATTTACAAGTTTATGGTTTCAATGAACACTAGTTGATGTGGACATTTGTGTGCAAATTTCAGTGTACTGTACTTTAGAATTATTATTTTAATAAACCTTGGTTATTTAAAGCATTTTTTGTATTCTTTTCACATTGACCACTTGTGTAATGTTGTAGTTTTGACAATGTAGTATACACTGCTTCTGTTTTTTGTGTGATGAAAATGATGTGCTTTTATAGTTATGTGCAGGGAACTGTTTGCTTACACTTTTGATTAATACAATCCCAAATGTAGTGTTTCTATGCACTATGTTTGTGATTTTATATAGATTAGACAAAAACAGTGTGAAAGTACACTACATTGCATCACAAACAATGATGTCTTTAAACAAAATTCTGAGTTCCAATCCAGACCCCCCTTTCTTCCCCAGTTTGCCGTGCCGCGTGCAAATGTTCCTCAGAAGTGACTTGCCTCCTCTCACATGCATGTTTTATTGAATGTTAAGACAATTAAAAATATGTCAAAAATCACACTAAAATGGCATTTTATTTCATTTTGAGAAACTCCCCAAAAGAAAATTTTTTATGGTTGTAAGTACAAACATGTTATTGACATTCAGAGAGTTTTTTTTTTAAACAAATGCATATTAAGTTTGATACAGCTTCATAAACATTATGCTACAATGTTGAAAGACAGCAAAAATCCGTACTGCATTTTTGGCACGACCCCTTCACCAAACATAAAACCATCCCATGCAATTTTGAGTAAACACAAGTCTCTGTGTGGTGCCATTGTGGACAATTTGAAAATAAAATGTTGTAATGGTGATCAATGATTTATGTTTCATTCGTTAGGTGGTACGTGGTGATAAAGAAGCCCCCACATTGGCCATTGCACGAGTTTACAGGTATGCTACAATACCTTGATTACCTTCATAGAACAATATTCATATAGGATAAATCCATTTTGACAAAATCCACTAGGATAAAGTCTGCATAGGATAACCCCCCAGGATAGCATTCTCATAGGCTAAACCCCATAGGCAACATTCACACACAATGTACCCCACAGACAAAGTCCCCATAAGACCAAATCCATGCTGGATAAACCTCTATGGACAAAGATGCCTGCAGGACCAAAATGATATATACAATAAACCCACGGGCAAAATCCCCACAGGACAAAATTTACTTAGGGTAATGGACACACATGGACACACAGATTTAACCATGATGAACAAAATCCCCATGAACAAAATTTACTTAATATAAAAGTCCCTATAAGACAACCTAGTAGGTAAAATATAAAAAGAACTGGTAGCTGGGTTCCACAGACTATCAAGAAGACGGGATTTATTTTGATGATTTTCTTACCTAAACTACTGCTAAACAAACACTGACTCTATTGTTCTGTTGCCTCTGACACCTCTCTCTGTCAAGGTGGTTTATTTGTAGTTGTATAAGATAAAGGGAGACTTTTCTGTGATGTCAACAACTTTTCCATCAAGGTAGTGGTGTGTTTGGAATGTGTGGTTATGTTCTGGCATCAAGAGATCTTTCATCACCATAAGGTTAAATCTCGTTAAGGTAAATCATCAAGATGAAATTCTGAGGCAAGTGTTTAAACTTAAAGTATTGTTGGCGGTTTAAAAGCAGACGTCTACTTAAAAATCCACTTAACAAGGCTTACTGGTTTTTACAGAGGTTTGACAGGATTTGTATGCATATGCCAATTAATAGATTAGCTTTGGCAATCAAAATACTGAATAAGTTACAAAAGGTAGAACAGTTAATGTACTTGGAAATAGTCATGTTAGAAATGGGTAACTGAAGCACTTTCTGCCCAAATGAAACATCAAACAAACATTACCTTCAAATATTCAAATATATATCTAAGCTTATGCGCTGCAAACTTGTTAATTGAGCAGCTGTGATCAGCAGATGATATTGTGTGAGGACAAGTATCTGTTCTCCTCCAAACTGTACATTCTTGCACTAACACAGCGGGTGTTGTAGGGGGTTTATGTGCTGGGGGTGGTATATTTAGTAATTACTCATTCAACTGTACATATGATTTACTGTGCGGTTGGATTCTTTTTTAGATTGTTTGGTTTAGTGTGTGGACATATTCCGCAAAATTTGTGAGCCATGCACCTGAAATAAGCTTTCTTAGTTTCCTCTAAATGGATGCTTATAAAGACAAAGCCATGAGATTCTCTGGTGTAGTTCAGTGTTGTATAAAGTCACTGGGAAATATAGCATGGCATATTTGAATAAACTCACCAATCAGTGTGACTTTTCACTTAGCACAGTACAATAGCCAGGTGCACAAGACAATAGCTCTAGTGACAATGAACTCTATAAATAGCCTGGCTACTGGGTGTTTGTGGGGCATAAAAGACAATAGCCCAGTGCATACCCACAAACAAACTCAAGTTAAGAGGGTGACTGTTAGCTGGCTTTATATCTGTGTATAGAACAGTAAGAAATGTATTTCAAAGTGCTGCCTTTCAATGCTGCAATCATTTATTACTGAAAATTGGATAACAAATCCCATGTTGTGTAACCCGTGAATAATTTTGTGTGAATTGTTTTAAGAAGATTTAACAAAATTTAATAAGATTGCCACCCAGAGAATTAACTCTAGGTGGCAATCAGTCAACATGTCTGGCCTGTTTGTTAGGATGTAGTCAATTTTCTTCTGGAACATGGTATTCATGATTTTGTACTTTCTTGATGTTGCCCATTCTACCAAGGTGTCGCCGCTTTCATTTCTCACACGTAAGCCAAATTTGCCTGTTGCTGTTTCCGAAATGTTTGTTCGTTTCCCTACTAGCGCATTAAACTTAAAGTCTACCAGCACTATCGTGTAGAGGGTTGGCCTTTCTAAGGTCTCATCCACGTTGTTGTAGAAGTTGTGTGTGTCTTCTGAGTATGATGTTGTTGGTGCATATACTTGTACTATCTTCAGTTTGTAGTGCTTTGTTATGTATAGAACAAGTTCTGCTACTCTGGGGTTGATGCTGTTAACCCTCCATTTTTTATGAGAAAGCCTACTCCAGCTTGGCCATTGTTGGCTGTGGAATGGTGTAGTAGGTGGCCACTTTGTAAAGTAGTGAAGCATGAGCTCAAAAGGATGTTATTGAAATGGTGCCCAGCTCTCCCAGGAGCCTCTGTCAAGTCACTGTCCACTTCCCACCTTCCGATATCTAACATAATAATAGTATTATTTAACACAATATTTGGGAGATGATTTAACTTATGTTAACTTATATAACTTTTACTTCTATTTTTACATCTAAATTATGATAGATTTGCGTGAACATGTGTGTGCATAAACTTATTTGACATTTTTTATATTGCCTGTGAATCCCCTAAGGAACAATAAATTATTGTCATCGTTATTGTCACAGGGTTCTCACAAATGTAGCTACAGTGGTGCCCCCTGGTTGTAGGAGGAGGCACGACTGGCGAAGGTGGAAGACAAAATGGATGCCTTGAGTCAGCAGAAGTCTAATCAGTTACTTGACCTTGGCAAGATGGAACAGGACGCGGAAGTAAGTACAGCACTCTGTCAAAAAGTAGTATACATGTCAAACATCTGCCAGCAGTTGTCAGAATGTTGTTGCGTTAAAAGGAGTCAGGCCTGTTCCTAGCCTTTCGTTTAATAGTTAATATCATGTTCTTTAGACTACAATAACTAAGGTATACCACCCACTAAATTGTGGTTAGTAATCCTGTCACAACGTTCACATTTTGGAATGTACGACTCCGGAGCATGTTTAAATAGTAAACAAAACGTCCAGTTTAAAAACAAGCCTTATTGGCAATATAAGCCAAGTTAATTGCAATACCCTTTGATGTTCGACAATGTCCCATTTTCCCACATTCAACACAGCAGACTTCCTGTTACAAATTACTGCACTCGCTAATTCCGGGTAGAGGAACTGACTGACTCCCTTTATGTGTAGAGATGAGGTCAAGAGTCTCAAGCAGGGACTGCTCTACACGTACACACCTAATAATTCTAACCTACACTTTTCCTTAAATTTGCACAGATTGGCTACATAGTCCAGTACACTAGCTGTTGCTATGCCTGGCCAGATGCTCATTTGAAATAAGCCAATCACATTGAAAACAGATGATTCAACCTGTACAATAGACAAAGAAGCAGATGTGACTGTCATTATGTTCAAAGTGGTGTGCATTTGTGCTTTATGAGATTGTTTAGAAAATTATTCTTGTTGAGTGTTTGTTGGTTGTAATTGAGATAACCTGGGTTACACACTTTTATTAAACAAACTACGCATATTACGTAAACCGTTCGTATGCTTTAATGTCAATGAAGGTGATTGACGGTGAACTAAATGACTTGAGGGAGTTTCAGACTGTTTAGTTATTTCTTGATGACAAGGACTACTTGCTACTGCCCTGACCAGTCGAGTGAGAATTTTCAATATTCTGCGACTCTTACAGAGACACAAGCAGCAGACAAAGAAACGGGATGATCTGATACGTTCCCTTGCCCAGGAATACCACTTTGAGGGTAAGACCAACTAATTGACTGACATTTCTAATAGGTCATGCCACATCAAATCACCGGATGGTCAAACACATTATGTCTTCTGATATCTTCAATTTTTTTTACCAGACAATCCTCAAATACCCAAACAAACAAAACTAAAATGTTTGTTTCCTACTCCTAGTAGCTTCTGAGATAACATTGTTTTTGTGACCCCAATTATACCCATGTTTGCATTTAAATTACCAGGTACTGATATTATTGTAGATTAAATGATGCTATCCAGTTCTGGGAATCACTTGAAAGAATGCTTTGTTGAATGTTAAATAAGTTGTGGTTTATCTGGGTAAGTTGAGGAGGCAAATTTAAGAGAATTTTAGATGCAGTCATAATTAATTATTCATACATTTATTTTAATTAATTCATTAGTATTGTATTTATTTAATTATTTATTTATATCTTTATACATATATAGTTGATTTTATTTCATAGTAATTATTGCATATTTAGCACATTAGTATTTTAAATATGTATAATTATATATGGTTATATGTGTTATTAATGTCGAGCCCACATTTCTCTCTTATCACGTTAATAAATAAACGTCATTCATTTGGCCTTTTTTCATCACTATATTGGACTCTGTGTTGTTGCTTGCATAAATGGTTATATGTGTTATTAATTTAATTTCCATGACCTTTATACAGCATCCCAGAAAATTTATTTGGATGTGGCGCTATATAAAAAAATGTACTATTATGATTATGACTGCTTACAAGGAGATGTTTTCTCCCGCAGGGTTTGAAGGTAGCCTGGGGGTGGAACGCATCAAGAGACTTGTGTCATTGCTCGATCAACGAGCAAAGACCTGCCTAGAGGACGCCACGGCCACCAAGGTTAGTTCCATCCTAGCTCACTACTGGAGTTGTTGCATCAGTTTGAAACATTTCAGTATTTTTTATATTCTTATTTCGATGCAACTCCCAATTTTTAGTACATTTATTTAGTTAGTTAGTTAACTACCAGTGGTACTTTATATTTTATACAAAATCATTATGTGATATAGTCTTAGATACTCTTTTTTTTTATAGTATTTATATATTTATCCTTTAGTATATTAATTTATTGTTTGTAAACAGAGTCTAAGTTATTATTATTATTATGAATGGTGGTTTGGTCGTCACTTTGCTACAGTGGCACCACCTATCAAGTACAACCGACATTAGTCATCAGTTGATTCCAGTGGTTACTGGCTTTGGAAGCAGTTTTGGATCGCACAAAACTTAAGTTCCATACCATGTTATTTTTGGAGGAGCGGGACGTGTTAAGCAAATACAAAATTGTGTGTGTGGTGGCTTGGTTATTGCTGTATCATTGGGGAAATAAATTGACACAGTGGCGCAACCACCCGGGTGGAACAAATCATTGTACTTTGATGCTAACTGTGGGCAGCAGAATTGTGGTTTTGGTGGCTAGGTCATCTCAGTTGAATCTGATAGTTATTGGCACATGCGGATAGACACACACACACCCATATACACGCACACATGTGTGTGCATACGCACAGTAATATGCATGTAAATCACACATACATGGATACACTAATACAACACTAAGCAACAGTGACACATGCACACGCACGCACGCACGCACGCACACTCGGTGGCTTGCTCACTCATACTCACTCGCGCATGCACACACACAGTGGCACACACACACTCACCCTCACGCACTCACACCACACACACACACACACACGCACACACACACACACACACACATCCTCACGCACACACTCATACACACTCAATCACGCACACGCGTGCTCGCACTCACGCTCACTTGCACACATTCACATGCACGCACACAGACACACACACACACACACACACACACACACACACACACACACACACACACACACACACACACACACACACACACACACACACACATCCTCACGCACACACTCATACACACTCAATCACGCACATGCGTGCTCGCACTCACGCTCACTTGCACACATTCACATGCACAGACACACACACACACACACACACACACACACACACACACACACACACACACACACACACACACACACACACACACACACACACACACACACACACACACACACACACACACACACACACACTCATCCTCATGCACACACACACACACACACACTCATCCTCATGCACACACTCATACACACTCAATCACACTCACGCTCGCACACGCGTGCTCGCACTCACACTCACTTGCACACATTCACATGCACGCACACAGACACACACACACAGATACACACACACACACACACACACACACACACACACACACACACACACACACACACACACACACACACACACACACACACACACACACACACACACACACACACACACACACACACACACATCCTCACGGATGCACACACACGCATATGTGCACACGCGCACACACACACACACACACACACACACACAGATACACACACTCATCCTAACGGATGCACACACATGCGCACACGCGCATATGCGCACATGCACACACACACACACACACACACACACACACACACACACACACACACACACACACACACACACACACACACGCACACACACACTCACTAACTCATCCTGACTGATGCAGTTGAAGTATGAGAGAGAGGAGACGGAGCTACAGGACCGTATAGATGGGGAGAGGAGCCAGAAAACAGCGCTGGAGACAAGCAAGACGATGAAGAACAACACCCTTGTTAGTACCAGTTGTCCCTTCGCCTCCCGTAGCTCCCTGGCCGTAGTGTAAACACGATGTAACGCATCCACAACAACGGTAGCTGTTCCTGCAACAACAAAAACTCCAAATATCTATATAGGAATATTCTTCAGTTATCTGGCAATACTAGATGCCACTTAGCAACTAACCAAGGGCAGATATTATCACCGTTACTGTACTTTGTGTTCAACTTGTTCCTGCTGACTATTTCATTTTTGCTGTTGCCAATTAAAGCGTTGCATGCAGCTGATGATAATTATTGCTTCCCAGTAAATTGAACATGACATTAGTGAGTGAGTGACATTATTCAGTAAAAATTATATATATGCAACAAATACAAAAAACAGTCATATATATGTATAATGTTATAATCAAGGATGACATGAAAGCACACAAAAGTACACTTATTTCCAATGTTGTCCTACAAAATAATTAATAAATATTGATAATAAAAACTGTATTAAATTTAAAAATATATAATAAATAAAACAATATATAGATATTCTCAAAGAAGATATGAAAATATAAAAATGTGAGTATTGTAATAAAACATGTAAACTAGTTAGACATTGTAATTATCCTACACACAAGTTGTAGGCCTCATCTAAAGTGTGTTTACATAGCATTCCTAAACACAACTGTTGTATCAAGCAGAAACAATTTTTGTTGTAGTTGACCTTGTGACCTTATTTGTTATTTCATCTTCAGAAACAGAATGTTGTTGAGATGAGAAACATAAAACAGGAGTTGAATGCAGCCGAAGTATCGGACCAGAAACTGTATGACGTAGTGCGAGAGATACGTACCACCGTAAGTAGCTACAAACTCACCTATCAGATATGTGATATGTTTGTTTGTAGTAATAATGAGAATCTCGCCAATAAAATATGTGGTATATCAAATTCGTTCTATCCTGATTGGCGTACAACCCCTTTTTTAGCAGTGTCTGACGCCGTGACAGTGATCTTTAAAACCAACCCTGACTGTTGAATCCATCATTGTGATTTTGTTTCTACTAATGTCACACTAGATTCAAAGATCAGTAAAAAAAAATGAAAACCTCCTAAATGGTCATATTTGACAGTGTTCTAGTGCCCTGTTATTCATAAGTGGTGCATTAGT
This sequence comes from Escarpia spicata, assembly GCA_963995525.1. NCBI lineage: Eukaryota > Metazoa > Annelida > Polychaeta > Sabellida > Siboglinidae > Escarpia > Escarpia spicata. Next base: position 58,222,584 of record OZ023205.1, read on the forward strand.
CACTTGCCAGTCACGTCTGCTGAGATGGCTGTACCCAGAAACACAAGAAAATGGGTGCACACCCCTGTACGCTTATTGGAATGCAAAATTTGATTTTTGCGTTAAGCTTGCTGTATACGTAATAGAACGAATATGTATGTGCAGTTTAAATATCTCGGAAACAAAACTAAACACATATAAACTGAATGCCGATTTCGTGAAAACTTAAATTGTTGAGTTTGTTCATTGGTTTCTGTTTCCAGGAGGACGAACTGAAAAATACCGAGAAGTCAGTTGACCTTGACACTCTGAGGTCACAGGTCACGACCCAGCAGAAAGAGAAAGAAACTAGACGTCGCAAGGAAGAGGCTTGAGTAAGTTCTGTGAAGATTAACTTCTCTTGTTTATAAAGTTAATCTGTTGTTATGTTACTTGAAGACATTCCAGAAAGAATATCATGTGTATATCTAACTATCTTCTTCTAAATGACATGTCTCTCACAGGCATTGACGATCTTGACCCTCTAAACTGCACGGTCGTTTGAAGTTTGAAGCAATTCTGTTGTGCTCCTTCCACACCATGTTAACATAGTATTGCATATTTGATCCTCTAGCATCATGTGGATCTTTATCCTTCAAGGATCTCTGTTGTTACTATATGTTCTAACTTTCCCCCTTGTATCACCTATAAATCTTGCTTGTTGTCTTCTAATTTTGTTAATGACCTTTCTTTTTGATTTGATTGTCATTTGGATGACTTCATTTCTTTTCTTCTCAGTCCATGAGACTGGCAGCATTCTTCTTAAAAACAAAATTTCAGCGGTTTCTACGTCTGACTATAATTGTGCGTTAAAGGTTTACTTCTATTAATTTAGGAAAAGTAACTCCATAATTTTTACCAAATTCCTCGTGGGTTAAGGGTTCTTACCGGACATTAAACGGAAGTGAATCGATTGTTCTTAACATAATATGTAACTTACATCAATCGTAGAAACCATGCGCACTGCAAAAACTGCTAAAATGTACATCATGTCAAACGTCTAGTAGGAATACTTTGGGAAACCATCTTCGATGACTGAGTAAGTAGCGCCATCTAGAGGAAGGGCATTGTATTCGGAGGATGGGCATTTTTACTATTACATTTAATAAAACTGAAAATGATTAATAAAAAAAATGAAAAGAAAGACAATAAAAATTGTAAACATATTAAATGTACACAATCTGTAATGTAGTTTGTGAGTGGTGACGTCCTTTTATTACATGTGACACCTGACAATTTGGATGCAGTGGCACCCCCGTCTTTTGTGGGGTTTGATGCCCCTGTATTTACACTTACTGATTATTGCACAGGGTACAGTGATTTTCTTTCACACCCTTTCAGTGCAGCTATGTAGTGACACCCAACAATTTGAAGGGAGTGACAACTCCATCATTTGTGGGTTGTGGCACCCCCCATTTTGTATGTTGTAGTGATGAGATGAATCAGATGAGCCTGGAGTCGACTGTACAAACTCAGCTGAGTGTGTACCGCAAAGACAAGACGGCTAAGGAGGAACACATACGGTGACTGTGAGTCAGCACACATTTCTATCTAAACCCTTTAGACTTCGAATGGCCGAAAGCAGCCAGGCACCGGTTTCCTTGAGCGGCTGCAAACGGCCTCAAACTTTTCATAACTTTGACAACACGTGGAGGTGGCGTCCTCTTAGGGATACTTACGCAACTTGTTTCACTGAATTCTTCAATTTCTTGAGTGTGTCTGCTGTGTGCTAGGGGTATTTTTATTGGAAGTTTTTGAATGAGCGCTGTTTGAAAAAAATCAGCTGACAAAAAGTTCCCAGATATGCACTGCCTTCTATGTAAACACTCCCAGACACGGCGTAATGTGTTTTGCACATATAATTTAAAAGGTGATTAGTATAGTTAGCACCGTCTTGTGTGGAATTCAATTGTCTTTAAGATATACACAACTTGCAATGTTAGGAAAGGAATTACAAGAAACGTAAATGCAAAAAGCTAGGTGATTTTATGCACGCACTGGATTCGCTAGGTGATTTTATGCACCCACTGCAAGGGTTCGCAGCACGTTTCATAAACTGACGTAGGTTTTAAAGGGAAACAAAAGGGACACCTAAGTGAGTTAATACAATATAACCATTTGCAACTACAGTCAACATTTTAAAGTCGGTGGCTAACTCGGAATGAGGTCTCAAAGTGGAAGACGAAACGCCAGCTCATTTACTGGTTTCTCGTACTGTCTTCGCCTTAAATGCAGAGTTACACCATGCACCATACAGACGTAACATTTTTACAAGTTATAGCGACAGAGTAAATTCAGCGATTTTTTATTTTGTAAACTGCTTTACTACGAATGACCCTAAGCGGATGTTTTCCATACTTTGCCTGAGAAGCTGTACATCATCGAGCACACATCTCTGGCTCGTATCCAGTCTGAGAAAATTGTGTTTAGCTATTACCATGAATAACATGTACCCAGAATTTACATATGTACCCAGACTTTATATATGTACCCAGACTTTACATGTGTACCCAGACTTTACATGTGTACCCAGACTTTACATGTGTACCCAGACTTTACATGTGTACCCAGACTTTACATGTGTACCCACACTTCACATGTGTACCCAGACTTTACATGTGTACCCAGACTTTACATGTGTACCCAGACTTTACATATGTACCCAGACTTTACATGTGTACCCAGACTTTACATGTGTACCCAGACCTTATGTACAAAATGAAGGGGAAAATGTGTATTATAGAAGGGAACTTATGGTGTGTATTTTTGCAGGAAGGCGAAGAATAAAGAATCATTTCTGCATCTACTTGGGGACGTGTCTGAGGGCAATCTCCGTCACAGTCTTGATGACTACATTGGGTGAGTATCACATGCAATGTTTCAACCTGCGAAAATAGTCATCCCTTCAAAAAAATTAATTAAAACAAGCTAATATCCATCCATCATCTTGTTGTGGTGATGGCAAAATAGTTTTGGCATGATTCTGGCATTATTATTACTTGTTTTTGTCAACATGACTGTGCACCCCTCTTGTTGTGCTGTTGCTAGGCGACAGTCGCGGATACTGAGGGAGACAACAGAGAAACTGAAGAACTTGACAAAGCGTCTTGCCCAGGTCGAGACAGACCAAGCCAATCAGATGTGAGTTGTTCATTTCAAATTTTATTTATATGGATTATTTCAGTTATCAGTCCTGTTACTGGGTCGACTGGACCTGTTGGAATCTAAATAAATACACTGCAATACAAAAATTACAATACCCTCTTAAAAATGTTCACCTTACGTGATATACTAGCTCCATCCACCAACTGTTGAAACGACACTCTCTTTCTGAGATTTTGTGGGTGGTAGGACTGCTGGAGTTAAGGCCAGACACCCAGGTGAAATGATGTTTTTTAACAAAGCTAGCTAGAGGTCGTCCACCTCTTCACCTACCTGGGGTCAACCATTGCCAACAACCACTCCTTAGAAGCAGAAATCTGCAGAAGGATTGAGAGAGCCGCCTCAGCATTCGCCCGGCGTACAAAGAGAGTCTGGAACAACAAAATGCTGATGGAGCACACAAAGGTGACAATGTACAATGCCTGCGTGCCGAGTACACTTCTGTACGGCAGTACCGATTCCCAGTACAGAGGTCCTCTCATGTGCCAAGTCTGTGAACCTGGTGACCCTGCTCAGGCAATGCCGCCTTTGCTGGCTCGGCCATGTATATCGGATGGAAGACTTCCAAAAGACATCCTCTACGGAGAGCTGGCCACTGGAAAGAGAGCTGCAGGATGTCCCCATCTGTGCTTCAAGGACGTATGCAAGTGAGACTTGAAGGCACTAGACGTGGATGTTGAGAATTTGGAGGAGCTTGCAGGAGACCGATCCACATGGGGGCAGGAATTACACAGGGGTCTCAAAAGAGGAGAGGAAAGGAGCTTAAACAGATGCACCACTGTTTTGTCAACTAAACATATCATTATTCAATATGTATTTGTTTGTAGCCCTCTGTCATGTGATGAAGACAGTGTGGAGGACGACAATGGTGATTCATGGCTACCATCACAATGCACGGAGGATGCTTCATACGAGCTTGACATCAGTGTCACTGAAAGGTACACATTACTTTTAGCCAATGTAACATTGAAGAAAATGGGAAATTAGAAGAAATTAAATTTAGCATGAGTGAAGTTGCACAATACTGGGCCAAATTGTGGTGTCCTGTAACTTACTCCATAACCAGCTTCATTGTGGACAGTTCCTGTTGATAACGTTTGGCCTGTATCTTAGGCACATGAAGAAAGAAGAGACACGAAAACACATCCTGCCTGTGTATTGTTGTTGTTTGAAAAGAAATTGTGGTTGTGGTGGATAATGTAAGTTATAGTGACTGTAACTTACGTTATCCACCATTTCAGGTCCGGAGTCTGATTATTCTTAACATTTTAAAAGTCTTGGTTGGTCATCATCGAATAATAAAGATTAAAACACACAGGGAAGCAACATTAATCATAAATTTATCAGATGAAATTACTTATTGCAGCTTCTCGGTTTTTTATATATCTATAACAATACTGCTAATGTTGTATATGCCGAAATATGGGCTCTGTCATTCAGAGGTACAGGAGACTAGTATGGGCTCAGTCACAGGCCTGGCCTTGGGATGAGCCCACATTTCTCTCTCTTTAACTTAATCTCTTTAATAAGCGTCATTCATTTGGCCTTATTTCATCACTATTCACGACTTGTGTTGGTGCTTGCATAAAATTACTTATTGCAGCTTCCTGGTATACCGGACACGGTCCTTCTGGCAGCGATTGATTATCAGAGTCACAAAGATTTACCATTGAAAAGAAATCGAAAGGGACACACTGTGTAAGTATGCAGGTATGCAGATACATTAAGTATACATGTAACAACATGAACATGTAAATATCTTTTATGCATTATAATAACGATTTTGTCATTCCATTATAGGGATAATTATTGATTGGATTTATTTATGTTGGTGACAACTCTAACAATCAATGCCTATGATCGAGCAAGTAATGTATGAGAAGAGTTTTTTTTAGAAATTAAAGGTATTTATTACATTGCAATACATAAACAATACAAAGCACAATAATAATAGCACATGTACATTAAGCATATATATGTAATATTTAAAATAACTTTTTATTTTTCAATAATTCAGCTATTGACATAACATTTTTATATGCTGACGTATTGCACATGAAAAAATTACTTTAAATATTTACATGTTTAGAAATATTTACATGTTGAATAAAAAAAATTGGTTTGGCAAATGCCATACTGTGTAATAATGCAAGTTCATGACACGTCATTAAGTTTGTCTATTAATCTACAGCTACCTCAAAGTCTACAACAAACGGGGAAAGAAGTGGACTATTATCCTGAGCGAGAACTGAAACAGTATGTGTACATAGTGTCCCTTCAGGAGAAGATCGTCCGAGCATGCACTGATGATCCACTACCAAAACGCAGGATGCGTGGACTTAAAACTGATGACCCACGCAACATTGCACCAACACTAGCAGCAGTGCCTGCGCCACCAACAGCCGATCTAGTGGCAAGGCATCAAACCCGATTTGGAAAAAAGAAATATGCCTAAGATGGAAATTGTCGATGAGTAACCTACATGTGAAGTAACATTTATTTTTTTAATAACAAACTATTATCGATTAATTTAACAATTACCATGGTTACCTGATGATGTGTGGTTATATAAAGTTTACACACTTTATTCTTGACAAGTGATGATTTCAACATAATGTATGAACTTTGAAACCAGAGTACTGTCCACGTGCACTTGGAAATGTCTGCCTAATTTTCCACACCCAACAGCTCGTAATAACATGTCGGTTCCCTGTTCCCAGTTTGCCATGTTGCCAGAAAACAAACTGGTGGTAGGCAGAATGTCACATGGCATCATTGTCTCCTCGTGCTGGCACGCTAAACAAATCTGCTCTGTAGCGTCCCACCATTGTCAAATCTGTGGGGTCGAGTATGAGTAAGTCCATTTCCTAAAAAGAAATGTATACGCCAGTACATTCAAACTGTAGCAGTTGCATTGAAATGAAACATGATTATGTATGTGTGATTAAGTTTTTTGAGTAAAACTGAGTTTGTGGTCTGATTTGGACTTTCAGACGCAGAATTTATATTTTTGGATTTGCGCAGAAAACCCAGTGCATCAGCATTTTCCATTCCTGCGAAATTATGTCGTAATGCTGATGTTTCTGTGTATTATCATTGGGATTAACAAGGTTCCAAAGGATGTGTTATCCATCTGTTTATTGTAATGGTTAGACCTACTGATATGTATTTAGGTCATAGGTCAAACGGGTGCCAGACGTTTTGGTAAAGGACACTTTGGGCAACAGACATTTTGGAAACAGGACATTTTGGTAACCACACATTTTGTAATAGGACATTGCGGTAAGACCAACAAAATTAATAATCTTTACAGTGTGTACCTCTTTTCACAAAACTTTAGAATACCAGGCGCCAATAGTGGCTAATAATAATGTTTTAATTTGAATGAATGTGAACTATGGTTTTATTAAGTAAAAATGCATTCCATCCAAAGTAACACAAATATTCAGTATAAAAATTCTGATGCTGCAGGTTCAGGGCAGTGGATTTTCTGGTAGCAAGTCTGTGTACACACTACCATGGCACGACTTGCTCGCACGACATACATGTGCAGCGCCACTGTATCACACCATTTGTCTGTTTCCTTCGTATAAGCATAGCCATTCCACAAAAGCTTAGCTTTCCCCTTGTTGTCGACATTACCTTATGTGTGTCTGGATATCAATGTGTGCAGCGAGCCACTGATTGGCTGTAGCAATTGAGCACTCTAACCAGTCCCCTCTAACCCATGGATTTAAATAACCATGACTGACTGACTGCTGTTGCCTGGGAAGCCATGTTCCCTTCCCCTGCCTTGAAAGTTCATCAAATAAGCACTAACTAACACTATATCTGACTGCTGGTGGGGAGCCAAGCCCACTGTCTGGAAAAGTGACCAATCTAATTTCTAAATGGTTTAGTTGATTGGCACCACTGGCATGGCAGACTGAACAGGTTTTAACTCATCGATAGATTTTATTACTTTACAGATACTTTACTTTATCATGTGTAATTAGTCCTTTGGGCCGAATGTTCGTTGCACTATTGCCATCACTCTGCGTCTGCCGTTAGCTGCCGTATCTCAGAAAACCCCCAAAACTGGTCAATTTTCACAATTTGCCTATTTTTTTAAAAACTCTTCAATAACTTTTTCTCAAATTTTGCATAGACATTTCATGTGGTAGTTCCACTATACACAAGCAATCTGTATTTGACTGAATTATTCTAAGGGCACCAAAAGTCCCCTAAAATTAAAAATTTGCTAACTAAATTGTTTATAGCAGGGAGAACAGCCTGGAGCTCTATTGACTGATTGACACTTTCTTAAACAACCTTTAACTGTGCTACATGCGAGATTGCAGCTCACAAACTCTCCTGCAAGGTTTCTACAACCACTGGATATCAGCCTAAATAATAATTGGGTTCAAATTGTACAGTATTTTTAATAACACATTAACTAATATATACAATCTTCATGAAACGATCTACTTGAATATTTTATTTCCAGGTGTTTCTTCACTGGCATGTATGTAGTCTCCACTAAACATGTCAATATTTTACTTCCATCATAACCCTTAATGATCTGTAACTATGATTCACCAAAAACCATTCCATTAATAATTAAAAACACAATATAGTGCAAAGGACTTTTAAGTTCAACAAATCTGACAAAACGTTCCATATGCATAATAATAAATTAACAAAATGTACTGTCTATTACAAACATATAATTTGGATTATTTTTCAGTAGTTTTACCGAAATGTCCTGTTAACAAAATATCTGTTGCCCAACTGTCCATGGCCAAAGTGTCCTTTACCAAAACGTCATGGATTCAGGCCAAACACACATATATGATGACTTTGTTTGCAAAAAATATATACTGTATAGGTAGTAACAAATCTGTAATTTCATAAAATGGTGTTACAAATCGTACAGGGGTGTATGGCAGGAAGAAGGAGGTCAGTAATACAAATTTGTGGGAATTAGACATGGTTTGTTGGATGACATGATGATCCCAAAAGATGTGGGATAGAGAGATTCACACCCTTGTCACACCACCCTCATATCTTTAAAAGTACACATCTCACCGGTCGCAGGCTGATGCATTTGTCTGGGTGCATGTTGCAGCACAGCCACTCTACATCACGCCCTCTCCCCACACCCCTTTCTCTTGCTGCACCCTGTCGTCTAACTGCCCCTCTTCCACTGCAGCTGTTTCCCCGGAACCATTCAAATTTAGGATAAACAGATAATGACATTATGATATTTGTGTATATATATAACAATAACATTTATTATGTGTACTTAGTCAGGCATGAGATTCTTCCGTGGAAACGTGGATTTCCGCGGTTCATGAACTAGATTTTGCCGTTTCTGTGATTCGTCCAAATCCGAAAAATTGGTTTTTAATGTGGGGGTGTTGTGACTTGGCAAACATTGACAATAAAAATTATACATTTTTTGATCGTCGTCCTTTTTCAAAAGCAAGCCGCATTCTGAATGGCCAGAAACTACGAATCACGGCCCAGCTTACAACCCGTGCATGAGTTTTGGCGGCAGATCGTTTGCGGCTGTGTTGTTTTCGAAGTTCACAGTCGCGTTCAGTCGAAACAAAGCATGAGCTACGGTCTACAGTAAGTTGTCCGCTCTTATTTCAAACGTTCTTGTATGAATCAATTACTGAATTATTGGAATTAACATAGCAATCGAGTGGTTTTAAGATTGTAATTTAAATAAATATTAGATCGTTTAGCCTGCCAAGCAAGGCATTGTAATATGCATTTGTTTACAAAAAACCCTGTACGAATGTCAATAACATATTTGTACTTACAACCATACAAATTTGTGTTTTGTGGAGTTTCTCAAAATGAAATATAATGCCATTTTAGTGTGATTTTTGACATATTTTTTAATTGTCTTTAAACACATTTAAATATCACTAATCAACCTAAAAAATTAATTCTTTTGGGTCTGGAGTATTGTTTAATGTGTTAGGCATTGTCTGAGATAAAAATGTTACTTTATCTTCAAAACATTTATTAATTTGATTTAAATCAAAACAAGCATGTCATAGGCAATCCTACTACCTTAACTGAGAAAAAAATATTTTAAACACTTCTATCTGATTTCCTCTCAATCTCCTGGTCTCTAAAGCTCGAGAACCCAAAGTAGTAGAACCATAAATGAGACCACTTTTTAGGGGTTTTCGAGAATGGCTAATCCATTTCCTGTTTTAATTTGTCTATTATAGGTTGAGGTCGCGTGATAAGGTCGCATTCAAGGTAATTTTGTGCCAAATGTGGACATTTCAAGCCTATAACGTATGTTCACCATCTTGGTGTCCTGTTCCATCTAAACATTGCCTTAGACTATAGATGCATTTGAAATGAATATTTGGGATAAAAGTCACTTCAGTCAAGGTAAAGGTCCAATTTGCTCATAAATGCACACAAACCTACATATCTGTTGATTTGATTGATCTTACTGTGTGAACACGGGTATATTTTTGTTCACTGCTCCTCGCCTCATCTAAAGTGTAGTTATAGGATGTGATGTGTATTGGAATCTGCTGCGCGTTGCTAGGTTTACGTAGAGAAAGAGATTCACGGAATAAAGGTGGAAAATGGCAATGCCCTTTAATTACATGTAGTCAATAGTAATGTAAATGGTAAAGATAAGACAATGGGCATTGCCGTCGACCTAGATAGCAAAAGGCAATTCCCCTTACAAGCGTAGATGAGTTGTACATATCTGTCGATGGGGAATGCCAATAATTAACTAAGCGGAATAAATGTGGGGTCCAGAAACCACCATCCAGAACAATAGGGCGACTAAGCTGGAGTAGTTGGGTGGGTACAACAGAAAACGGGCTGACGAGAGCAAACAAACTTTCTCTGTGACAGAGGAATTTAGACTGAGTTTCCCCAGTTCAGATACTGGGCAGTGAGTGAGTTATTCCCTTATTGGGATATAGGCTCTCTGTGACCTGTCTGCGACCCCCTCTGTTGTATTCCCACGGGATAGCTGTATCCAGCTTAGTGCAGAGGCAACATCAATGGTGTCATTGTCCAGATGTGTCTAGCCAATGTTTATTTCTCAGTGCTGTGAGTAAAATGTATTTAATTCATGCTGGATTAAACACTTATTTTTATTATAATGTTGGAACCGATACTGAAAGGCAAAATGGAGGTCATATAATGAAGGTCAAGATGAATGTCATCATTTAGTATAGAAACTTGTGATTATGTTCAACTGGGAATGTAACCCAGTCCATGGTAATGATGCTATTATTCTAGAAATAGTAATGATATGTCAATTAGGTACACAAATTCAATGATATTTTGTTTTAATCGTTATTGTGAACATATCTTTATGCAAGCAACAACACGGAGACTAATATAGATATGAAAAAGGCCAAATGGATGACATATGTTTATTATGGGGAACCAGTGTATAAGCCTTTTTGGCACACTGTAATATTTAAATGAAAGAAATGTGGACTCTACAACCCAATGCCAGGCCTGTGACTGAGCCCATACTAGTCTCCTGAGCAACAGGCTGTTGGAGCCCACATTTCAACATATAAAGCAGCAGCGATATTCCTAGAACAATTGAAAGGAATGACATGTAATCACAGCAGAGTTTGTTATGTGTAGTGTTAATTTTAAAGAAAACATGATTAACTAAAAACTGTCTTTCTGAATACTACGTTATCTGCAGCCAAAAACACTAAATTTAAAATTATAACAATCCCAAATATCCGCCACAGGTCACCGAACATGTGACCCCCCACATAAACAAACCAGGCCTAACCGATAAGCAACAGCTGACACAATTGACACAATGGATGCTGGGGCAGCTCCACTAGAATACAGATGTGCTATAAAGAGTAACATTGTCGACACTGAAGCATTAAACAAAACAAATCTTTGCCATCATTGTTTAGGCAGCTACCCTCGCTCTTGCACAATGCCATGCAATGAAGGTCTGCCCTGCAGCACTTGCAATTGCCCTGGCACGTTTCATGCAGCCACTATGTAGGAGGAGAGCACAAGCCATACTTGCGTCAGCGAGAGTGGTCCAGAAAGGAAGCCATTGCTTGCTGCACTCATCCTGTTCCCATCCCTATTAACCAAAGACAGGGATTGAAACAGGCTTGGAAGAAGTACCTCTTAATATGCTCGAAGAGAGAGGCCTGGGTCGGCGACGACTGCCATTGGAGAAGAGGTGATGCCTTGCATTGTTGACTGTTGCAGAACGACACGTCTTACTAATGAGCACAACAAATCGCTCAATGCACTGCATGTGAACTGACTGAAGGATTACGGTTCTGCAGTCACTGAGATCATCGTCTCTCTAAGGCCAGGTGTACTGTTCCATGCAGTCCACTAAACAAAAGTTGACGACAATAATGTGTCATAAGTTGTTATGATATGTTAGTGTAAGGGGGCGACAGGATAGGGTTATTTCTGCAAGACTTCCCGAATGTTATGTGATTTATATGTCTCGCTCTTCCTCTCCATCCCTCTTTCACTCTTTCTCTCTCTCTCTCTCCCTCCCTCTGTCTCCCTCCCTCTCTGTCTCTCTTTTCCCTCTCGCCCCTCTCTCCCCCTTCTGTCTCTCTCCCCCTGGGTCTCTCTCCCCCTCTGTCTCTCTCCCCCTCTCTGTCTCTCTCTCTGCCTCTCTCTCCCTCGATCTCCTTCTCTCACCCTTGATCTTCCTCTCCCCGTGTCTGCTTTCTCTGTGTCACTCTCTCCCCCTCTCACCCTGTCTCTATGGCTGATGTCTGTCTTGAGAGACTGTGTCATCTACTGTTCCTTGTTGTGACTACTCAACTAATGTTTATTTGCTTGTTGTAGAATGTGCGGCTGACAGCTCCAAGTGTTCTGTGGCGAACCAGTGTGACAGCGACTCTTGTAACTCACCCTAGTCTATGACAGTACTTCAAAGACATGTAAAGGTATGTACTGCATTCTACAGTGTTTGATATTAATACACATTCAAGTTCAACATTGGTTATTTGTTGTGCTGGTGGTGTAACGTCAAAGACAAGTGTAAATATTGCAGTCTGTGTGAGAGCAATAGACAGACAACAATGTTCACACTGAGAATCAGGCAGATGTGTCTAAAGATGAGATTCTACTCCCACGGTTAAGTCATACCAGAATAATTTTTTGACACTTTAAACATACCTAACCCTAGAAGTTCTTACAACATGACAAGGAAAATACATAATTTATACCTGCCAACTTTTTGTTGAAATCCGGGAGATTCCTCAGGGGTTCAGCACGCTTCCTATATATCTCGGATCTTGGCATTGGAAGATGGGGGGCTGTTGGAGATTTTTTGCTGGAAATTCAGTGGTTCACCACATCTCGACACGTCTCCCATGGTGTCACACTATTTCGTAGAGGGGGGGGGGGTGCTGTTGGAGATTTTGAGAGAAAAGCCAGTAGATTTGCCTATATTTCGGGAGACTCCCAGATTTCAAGGGAGAGTTGGCAGGTATACTAATTTATTAGCTTAGCTGTATAAATCCAAGCAGCATAAGGAATAGCAAATCTTTGCTGCTGACCTAATATATTGATGTTAAAATACGGGAATGTTTATTTCATATTGGTCTGAAGAAATTGTTGTCAACATCTTCACAGCACAGATCAATGTCTCGTAGTTGTCTTGCACATTCTTGTGCACAGCAGTTTGTCCCATCCTCCAATCATTTGCACATTTTGTACACAAAATATTAGTTTTGACATAATGTTGAACACTGAAAATGGACCCAACCTTAAATGTCCAACACTACGCCTCTTAAAATGCTGTGCATTTTATGCTGAGCCCATCCCAAATTCTTGCATCCCACCCGCCTCGATAGATTATATTTTTTATAACTGGCCTATAGTCAGGGGGCTTAATCATATAATTGTTCACATCATTCCACAAGCACCATTTTTGGACCAGCGTTAGATATGGCCATAACATTTCATTTTTTCGCGGGAGCCAAGCTGGGCACCCTATGTGACGGTCATATTGGACAAAACCAAGATGGCCACTGTCCGGAGTAAGGTTGTGCAATAACTCGAGAACCAAAAGTAGTAGAACCATAAATGAGACCACTTTTTAGAGGTTTTCGAGAATTTTTTTATTTTGTGCCAAATACAGACATTTAAAACCAATAATGTACTATAACATATGTTCACCATCTTGGTGTCCTGTTCCATCTAAATATTGCCTTAGACTATAGATGCATTTTAAATGAATATTTGGGGTAAAAGTCACTTTAGTCAAGGCAAATGTCCAATTTGCTCATAAATGCATAAAAACCTATGTATCTGTTGATGATTCGAATGATCTTACTGTGTGAACAGGGCTGTATTTTTTATTATAATGTTCGAACCGATACTGAAAGGCGAAATGGAGTTGATATAATGTCAAGGTCAAGATCAATGTCATCATTTATTATAGAAACTTCTGATTATGTACTACTACAAGTGGGAATGTAACCCAAATGATACTATTATTCTAGAAATAGCAATGGGGTCATTCCATGTCCAATCAATCACTCAAAACATCGCCCGACTCCAATTTTGATTAAATTTAGTACAGTTGTTGGCTCATACAAGAATATCAAAATAAAAAATAATAAAAAATGTAGGTCAAGTATTATTGGAGACATTGGTCACTGAACTTTGACCCGATTCACATAGTGACCGTTACATTGATGCCTATAACGGTGCTATTAATAAAGCTAGAAAAGCAAGTAATACATAATTCGAAAGCCAATAAACAGGCACACATGGGTATTGTAAAATAAAAAATATGTAAATAAAAATAATATATTTTTCATAATTTGACCTTTAACCTCAGATACCAAAAAATGTATCCTCCCATTTTTTTTATCATCAGTATCATATATTATTGCAGAAGAGTTGCTGAAAATATCAGAGTGGGCAAATAATAATGTTCAGAGATACATTCAATTGAGTACACCCGGGTGACTTACCTTTGGTCTATACATCAGTGGATGCAACATGGAATTTCATTAGTTCACCTTTTTTAAATCACTTGTCAAGTTGCTAAAGGGTACCTTATAATGAAATGAGTATATACTCACATGCTGTAGTCTCTCTCTTAACATATTCTACTTCTTTGCAGGGCCTCGTATATTTTCTTTGTGTCCTCTGGATAGTTTGCAGGTCCGACTAGTGTTTGTTGTCGGGTGAATATGCATTGGAATATCACTCACATGAAGAGTGTCACTGTGTCATGGGTAGCAATATGACGGTGATGGTCCATGTGGGTGTTGACTACACTTGCTTATTTTGCTGCTTGAACCGAGCACATCAGCATCATTCAGTCATAATGTACTTCATACTGGTGATGATAACGAGTAAGACAATCCAATAGACAATATATAATATCACTGTGCGCAGGCCTACGTGCTGATTAATGCGACATTTGTATGCAAAAGTGTACTTTGAAGGCTTCTATGTAGACTGAATCAAAAATGGCGCCGATTTTATCGTGGTTTTCAGTGACATCAAACAGATTCTTGACTTGCCCATACCATATGCAGCCATCAAATTTATACTACATTTTGAATATAAATAATTGTGATATTCTATGTCTACGGGAGCTCATGCTTACTAAACAAGATTGTCATTTACTCAACACCTGCCATGATAGTTATGCTGGGTACTGTGTGTCTCCTGTAGACACCTCAAGTGCTATTTTATCAGCGAGGCCAAATGGTGGGGTAGCATTTTTATGGAAATGCTCCATTGATAAATACATTACCATAAAGGATCATTACTATGACTGGCTTTGCGGCATAAAAATATGTTGGGACAAGAAAGAGTATGATTTATTAAATGTATACTTACCGTACGAATGTGAAGAAAACTGGGACAGGTTTAATGCTTATATGTCTAAAATTGCTGTACACATTGGTAATATTAATAGCTTGTGTATAACAATTGTCGGTGATTTTAATGCGGATATTTCTAAGAAATAATTGTTGGAGAAGTCTTTCTTGATTTCTGCAGAGAATTCATTGTCTGTATGTGATGAGGACACTCTCCCGACAGATACATATGTTAGTTCTGCTTGAGGAACTACGTCATGGCTAGACCATGTTATATGCACTGCTGATGCAGATGATTGCATAACTAGAATGTCGATACTTTGTGACTGTACTAATTCTGATCATCATCCCCATTGACTGCTATTGTACCAGCATATGTTATACATATACATACAAGTTACACATTGGGACACCTTACATCCACATGATATTGACTCGTATAGAGAATGCACGTACGTTGAACTGTCTAAACTGAATGTTCCATCCAGTGTTAAATGCAATAATCCTAATTGTCACAATTGTAGTCACCATGACGACATTGGTGAGCTTGATACCTCTATCGTATCCACTCTGAAGAGGTCTGGACAAACACTTGTGTCAACTCATAAATGGTCTTATAAATATGATGTTGTCAGGATGGAATGAGTGTGTGAAAGAATTGCACAGTGCAGCTCGTGATGCGTACTGGCTGTGAAGACAGGTTGGAAACCTAGACAAGGTGATGTTTTTAATGTCATGAAACTCTTCAGAAGAAAATTTAAGCAGCCGGTCAGAAAATGTCAAAAAGATCATTGACAGTTCTGGAAGGAAATTAAGAACCATATGAACAGTAAAGTTAAACTACCAAAGAACATTGATGGTATACAGGCCTCGACATTAACACTGGCCCGATGGCCCGGTGCCTTTTTTGAAGCTGTCGGGCCACCAGTTCTTATATTTTACTGGCCCGACGGGCCACTTGTTTCCGGTTCCCGAATGCTGCCGAGACGAAGCAGCGGTCACGGCACGACTGCATCGGTTATTAGATGCAGTTCGCCAGAATGCTTAGACCCGACTCAGTTATAGGACATTTTAAACATAACGTAGATACTAATTCTGATCAATAATGAGTCCAAACTTCAACACTTATCATGCGGACGACGGGGTGCAAAGCCATCGAATATATTTTCTAACCACTGGCAGCACAGGTTTTTATGACAAGAGACGCCATTTTTTAAGTCCCGCCGCGTCCCTTGGACACACTTAGTACGGTGGTTGGAAGCTGCCTCGACTTTAGAGTTATGCACGCTTTTTCTTCTCTAGATATATGAAAGCAATACAGCTTAAATCCAAATTTAACTAGTGACTAAAGTGACGGAAGCCAAATGTAATGCTGCGTCAGCAAGGGCAAGGTGAAGGCCACTTATTTTGGGTGGTGCCACCGTGAAATAGTCTAATGCCTTGATTGACCTGTACATGAAAGCAGTGTCAACTCAAATACTGACTCGGACTGACTAGCTGTCGTCACACTGGCCACACTGTATTTAAACTTGGCAAATACTGTATATATGCATCTGATATTTTTGATGGTAACACAAAATCCGGGCCAGTAACTTTCCCAGTCGGGCTACCTTTTCAAATCTACTGGCCCCCATTTACTTACATGTTACTCTTATGGGTGTGATCACCTACTGGCTGTCTGACGGCCCTTAACCCTATCTCATCAACATCCAGTTCCGCAGAAAGACGACCATAACATACATCTGTCTGTACGCCGACTACAAAGGTGATGAAAGCTACACACCAAGCAGGCAAGAGTGCCCCTTCACTATCCATCCAATGAAGAGGGCAGGGGATAACGTTCGGTACACAGTGGGGATTTGTGATTTCCAACAAATAATCCCTTGACAACACATTTCAGTTGCCTTAGAACCCAAATGGAGAATGATAATTTGTTATACATTATAATCAGGTGTGGATCTAGGGGGGTAATTGGATGTATTTTGCAGATCAAGGGTGTGTGTTGTGACGTGCAGTTTTACTTTGGGTGCTGCAGTTGGAGGGTTTTGGTGAGTTTGGGGAATGAAAACAATAAGGGAAGAACATTGTATAATGTTATACTCCCTGTTACTTACTATGATTAAAACGATTGTACATACTAGATATTATGTGTGCCCAGGAAAACCAGTCACATTGACCAAAAAAAATATGTAGTTTTATTCAAGAAATGGAAAGCAACACTATTTCCAATTCCAATGCAGTTTACTGTATTCAACTATTCCCACTAGAACCAAAGTTACAAGAATTTAAAGAGGGCCCCTATCCAAAATTAGTTCAGGAGAAAAATCAGTTTTAAAGTCGAGTCATTATTCACATGAAAACAAAACTTCATGGTATAACAAAATATCTGCTGCTATTACCATATACAATCCAGTGAAGCAAATGTAGCTGTGTTTGTTAGCTTTAGCTTACATAAATAATTATTAAATTCTGATGTCTACTTTTAAAGTTACAAGAATTTAAAGAGGGCACCTGTCAAACATTATTGCAGGAGAAAAGTACTCATCATAATTCATGTCAAAATAAAATGTTGCTGCAGTATTAATATTATAACAAAATATCCAGTGCTATTACCATGTCCAATGTTGTGAAGAAAATGTAACTATGTATCTCAGCTTTGGAACACTAAAACTATTATCAAATTCTGATGGTTACTTTTAAAGTTACAATAATTTAAAGAGAGCACCCTTAAAAAAAAGTTGTAGTTTGTTTACAAAAATGTATATTACTAATCAACACGCAAGAGGTAGCAAACACTTCCATGAATATGTGGTTAGCTCTGAAAAGAACTGTTGTTGTTTGGGTCTGAAGAGAGGCGTTTGTGTTCTCATCTTGCGCCTCGGGTCGTCATAAACAGTTTGACTGTCACCATTGACAGATCCGCCCACTTCCTCTGCCAGCTCCGGGTCAAAGTCGTCCTCGCTCGAATCAGACAAGTCCGAATCACTGTCATCATTGCCGATCGGGTGTGTCACAAAGTAGTCATTCACAAGTTCGTTGAGGATGTCCCCACTTGCGATATACTGCATATTCACCAATGCTAATCCTTTGAAACACCGAGCAACATCGTTCGACTTCAGTCCATCCATGCCCATGGCCATGGGCGTAGCCGTAGCAGACCTGCCTACCATTCCGGATTGTGTGGAATCATTCCGGAAAGTCACCTCAAATTACGGTATTATGGGGAGGGATGAAAATATTACGGACTGTCACCATGTTCGTCAATCACTCAAATTTTGCTTCCACTATATTCAACAGGTGGCAGCATATGTATGCAGCATGTTGTGACATGGTTTTTCATTCGCTGAGTCTGGTCGTAATCTAACTAGTAGGAAACGGCGTTATGACAAATTCGCATTTCCGCGATCAAACAAAACAAAGTCACGCCGCACAAAATGCTGGCTGACAACGAAACGACGCCACCGCCAACCAAAAGGAAACGTGTAATGCAAAAATTTAGTGAGTGTTGTACTTGTAGTGTTAGGCCAACTGACTGTACTAAGACTAAGTTAGTGTATTTATTGAGGAGTTTAGTCTATCATTTACAGCCTATCATACAGTCACTAGAGTCTAGGTGATGTCGATGACAGCGTAACCGTAATGTAATGGTTTTGCTGTCGCTACCCCCCCTCCCCCTGGTGACAATATCTTACACGGTTCTGAACAATTACTGACAGGAAGCCTATATTCCTGAAAATCAGTGTAAATGGGAAGATGGATTACTGACAGGAAGTTTTTCGGGTAGGCAGATCTGTATAAACGTTTCAAGTTAACATATTGTAGTTTATATGTTTCACTTTATATAGAAAAACGTTAATTCAGTCATTTCATTTTACTTTACGGGATTCAATTCCAATTCAATCTGTTTTGATTTTATTCAATTCCAATTGGTACATTTTGTTGATCAATTCAATTCCAATTGAATTAAGAATTGAACCCAGGTCTGGTGTAGGTTAATGTGTTTTTCTCTTAGATGGCTTGAAAGCAGCCTAACATAACGTAATTGATTGTATTTAAATTAAGTCACTACCGGTGATGTTAGCGTTCGTGTTAGGATAAATAGTCGGCTGTGTAATTGAAATTTGTAACCTAAAGTGTGCTGTAGTACACAGGAAACAGTCTTTATAAAGACTAAGTTAGTTAAGTTATTAAATCAATTCTGATCGGGATATGGCGCCTTGCAAGCGGCAAGTCAAGGCAAAGCGACACTTGGTGTGCGATCACTGCCACAGCTGGGTAGATTTTGCATTGTCCGGGTGTGGAAAGTCATGGGCAGAAACCATGGAGGAAGGATTCACCTTTCAGTGCATTGGAAGGTGGAGTGTTTGCAGAAGGAGATAGTTAGGTTGACAGATATTGTGAAGGGAATGGAGATGGGAATTAGCAAGGAGGCAGGTCGAATGGAGAGAGACGACAGGGAGAGAGATGAGGATACTGCAAAACTGAAGGAGAATAGCAGTGGCAAGAAAACTGAGGAAAGGAGATTGAGAGGAGAGAAGGTGATTGGAGGGGAAGAAATTGGAAAATCGACAACAGAAAACGTGACAAGCGTGAAGGTGACAGGGAAGAAAGTGACTGTAGAGAAGGAGGGAGGGAAGATGGAACGGGAGAGGAGAGAGGAAAATGAGACGGGACGAAAGAAGGAAGTGAGAGCAAATGTGATAGAAGAGAAGTCGATAAAAGGGATGCTGACAGGAGGAAAGGTGACAAGAGAAAAAGCAACAGGAAAGAATGGATCGGAAGAGAATGTGACAGGAGAGAAGACGGCAGGGGGGAAAGACAACAACCAGACAGATGCAAACCGAAGAAGGAGCTATTCTAAGGCAGTGATTGAGGGGGCAATGAGGAAAGAGAGGGTGTTTATGGGTGACTCCATTATGAGAAAGACGGACAAGACACTGAGCGAGGGGAAGGACATCGTTGTTTGTTTACCGGGGGCTAGGATTGAACATGTAACTGACAGGGTAGAGAAGGTATTGGGACATGGCAAGGGGGGGTCTATACTGGTACATGTAGGAACAAATAATGCAGACAGGGAGGGAACAACTGCGATAGTACAGAAGTATAGACAGTTAGTGAGGAAGCTAAAGAAGACGAGAGTCGAACAGGTTATTTTGTCAGGAATTTTGCCAGTAATGGGAGGAAGGGGGGCAACATATAGAAACTGCAAGAGGATGGCGATCAATGCACTAGCTGAGCAGATGTGTGAAGAAGAGCGGGTGGGATTTATGGGGATACTTTGTTGGGAGGGAAGATATGTACATGAGAGATGGCCTCCATCTTAGTGGAAAGGGGGCAGCAGTTTTCTCAGAGAATCTGCTGCAATCTGTTGACAGTGGGACATGTTGCATCTGTTTAAACTAGATTCGCAGGGGGACTCACAGAAAAGCCTGACAATGGAGGCATAGATAAAGACAGCACAAATAAATAAATAACAGTCTGGAAAACTCTTCTGAAGCTGGATATAAATGTGTTTGTTTAAATGCAAGGAGTATAGTAAACAAAAGAAATGAACTAAACATTATGGTAGAAGATATTGATCCTCACATAATAGGTATAACCGAATCCTGGACCACCGATATATCAGATGCTGAATTGGGACTGACAGGATATGTAATGTTTAGAAAAGATAGAATAGGAAGAAAGGGGGGTGGAGTTATTTTATATATTAAAGAATCTATTCAGGCTTATGAAATAAAATTAGAAAGAGAAGCAGATTGCGAAGAAGCTGTTTGGTGTAACATAGTTACAGGAAACTCAACGTTAACAGTTGGGTTAGTTTATCGAAGTCCAAACATAAGCATAGAAGAGAATGAACAAATACAAAACGCTATAAGGGAAGTAAGCAAACGGGACTGTATTATTATGGGGGATTTTAACCATGGGCATATACAATGGAAATCTCTACAGAGTATGGGGAGAGAGGACCACAAGTTTTTAGTTTTAGTTCAAGATACATTCCTTTCTCAACATGTGCTAGAACCAACCAGGGGTGAGAATGTGTTAGACATAGTTTTGTCCTCACAGAATGAATTAGTTGACAATGTCAAGATATGTGAGCCACTGGGGAGTAGCGATCACAACCAGATACATTTTACCATCAAAGTAAAATCAGAAAGGAATAGCAAAAAGCAGTATAGGAGAAATGTCCACAAAGGAAGGTATAAGGACATGAGGAAATATTTAGCAAAGATAGACTGGAATAAGACACTGAAAAATAAGACGGCAACAGAATGCTGGAATATATTAAAGAGTGAAATTAAGTGTATAATCGATAAATTTGTACCCTTCAAAAAACAAGGAAAACGGTCCAAAAAGAAACACTTATCGAAAGAAGCCATTAGAAAAATTAAGTATAAACAAATGATGTGGAAGTCATATAGATGTACTGGAAATGATGAAGACTACAACAGTTATAAAGAAGCACTTAACCAAGCTACAGCTGAAATTAGAAATTCAAAGAGAAGCTATGAACAACAATTAGCTAGTAATATAAAACATGACAGCAAGAGTTTTTATGCGTATGTTCGAAGCAAACAGAAAGTTCAAGATAAGGTCGGTCCTCTAGAAGATAGTGCTGGAAATATAATATCAGAGGGATTCATAATGGCAGAAGACCTGAATGAGATACTGTAGTTCAGTGTTTACCAGGGAAGATATTAGTTCACTGCCAATACCAGAGGCTAAGTTCAAGGGGGCAGATTCAGACTATTTAGGACAATTAATTGTAACCCCGGAAATGGTAGCTAAGAAAATAAGGGCTATGAAGGAGAATAAATCACCTGGAGTGGATGGTATTCCACCCAAACTACTATTGGAAATTGTAGAACAAATTAGCATACCACTTGCAACAGTTTTCATCTTGTCATTAGAAGAGGGAGTGGTTCCTTAAGAATGGAAAGAAGCAAACATTATACCGTTATTCAAAAAAGGTTCGAGAAACACGTCAGAGAACTATAGACCAGTGAGTTTAACATCAGTGATTTGTAAATTATTAGAAAGACTAATTAAAGATCACACGGTGGATTTTCTTGTTAAACAAAACTTGATAAACCCATCTCAACATGGTTTTTTTAAAGCGAGGTCATGCTTAACAAATATGTTATGTTTTTTGGAAGACATCACTAAGTGGGTAGATGAGGGATCACCAGTAGATATCGTCTACTTAGATTTTCAAAAAGCTTTTGACAAAGTACCACATCAAAGATTACTGCTTAAACTAAAGGCCCATGGCTTAGGAAATGGTATAATAAACTGGATAGAACAATGGCTGATTGACAGAAGACAACGTGTAGTAGTTGATAGGGAGGCTTCAAACTGGAAATCGGTATTGAGTGGGGTACCACAGGGATCAGTATTAGGTCCTATATTATTCTTAATATACATCAACGATTTGGATGATGAAATAACAAGCAAGGTGTTGAAATTTGCGGATGATACAAAAGTGTTTAGAAGGATTAAAAGTGATGGAGATAGACAGCATTTACAAGATGATCTTGACAGGTTGAACAAATGGTCTGAAAAGTGGCAAATGATGTTCAATTTTTGGAAATGTAAATGCCTCCACATAGGACATGGGAAAGAAGAGGTAGAAAATACATTGGGGGGTACTGTACTAAGTACTACTGTAAAAGAAAAGGACTTAGGGTTAACCGTTAGTGCTGATATGAAGATTTCAGAGCAGTGCGGAATTGCAGCTTCAAAGGGAAATCAAATCCTTGGATTAATTAGGCGAAACATAACGTATAAGGAAAAAGAGCTAATAATACCGCTGTACAAAACAATAGTTAGGCCTCATTTAGAATATTGTATTCAAGCGTGGAGGCCATATCGCAGGAAGGACATAGATATGCTAGAAAGAGTGCAGAGGAGAGCAACTAAAATGATACAAAATCTGAGGGATCTTAGTTATGAAATACGCCTAAAAAAATGCGGTTTAACAACACTAGAGACCAGGAGATTGAGAGGAGATTAGATAGAAGTGTTTAAAATATTGAAGGGTTATGAAAATATTGATAGAAATATGTTTCTCTCAATTAAGAAAGATAGAAGGACTAGAGGACATGATCTTGCATTAGCAAAGGAGCAGAGTAGATTGGATATAAGAAAGTTTTCATTTTCACAAAGGACTGTAAATGAATGGAACAGATTACCTGCTGATTGTGTGGGTGCTAGTAGCGTGAATATGTTTAAAAATAAAATCGACACATACCTCAGACGGGCACATAGATAAAAAGGTCGGACTCTCGATAAGCCAAGGGCTTCCTTGTCCACCTGCTACCTAGAGTTAATTCTCTGGGTGGCAATCTTGTTAAAGTAGTGCTGCATTGTTAATTAAATATTGTTTTCTAAAACTGTCTCAACTATCATCTAGTTTCTGAAAGTATCTCTTTCTAATGTTTCATGATGACTTATTAGTAGGTGCTGTTTTGTTTAAAGGTGAAAACGCAGATATCTTTTGTGAGCGATGGATATCTGCCACCAGATGGCTCTTGCATCATTGTGGATATCAAGCATCTTCCGGACCAGATGGCTGTATGTGTCGCCACCTGGAGGGGTGACCTCATTCTGTGGAACACGACCAATGAGGTGAGGACGGTCCCAGGCTATTCCTCTTTCTGAGTTGACCACAAATAGAACGACACCATTGTAAAAGATCAGTCCTCTTTTTAGATTTATTGTGAGTTGACGTGTTTCACTTTCAAAAGTAAACATTTGAATTTAAATGTTTTACTTGATAATTTCTTAACATTGATAGTGAAATCCAATTGCAATTTCAGACATTTGTTGTGTGTGTTAACCTACGATATGTTAATGCAGGTAATTTAAGTAATTTTACTCTTTCAATATATGATAAGTCCCTCATACCAGGTAGTTCTTTTGTGGCTCTTCTCTGGACATTTTCTATGGCTATTTTATGTTTCGTCTTAAATGGATACCATATTGCTATTGCATAATCTAGGTGGGATCTAACCAGTCTTGTTTAGTGGCAAGAAAGTGTATGTATCTAAGAATTGAAAAGTTCTTCTGTACTTTCACCAATATTATTTGTCCCAATTTCCATGTGTACACATTTATCAGGATGGAATTTTAACAACCACTTGTCGCTCCATTGTTTTAGTATGCTTAAATCATGTTGAAGTACATCCTGATCATCTATCGATATGTTATCGTTCTAAATATCGTTATGTCATCAGCAAATAGAAATGTATTTGATGAATTTGTTAGATCTGGGAGGTCATTAATGTATAGAACAAAAAGTAAGGGTCATAGAACGGAACCCTGGGGTATCCCTGATATTACCTCTTTCCAGCTAGACTCATCTCCATTTACTGAAACTTTTTGTTTTCTATCTGTGATGAATGATTCTATCCAGAAAATTTTGACACTAAAAACCGGAAGTGTTGAGAAACAACTTAAAATGACCGATTAGACCCCCTTAGCGGCCAGCTAGAGTAAATCTGAGCACACCACGTGACTCGCCATTTCATTGCACACCTGACTGACCTGTTTTAAACAGGCGTGACGTAATTTAAAAAAAAAATTCTTGGTTAGGGCCATAAATTTTCAGCCATATTGCAGACACACGCGTGCACACACACATACACACACACACACTCACTCACTCAACACACATACACACTCAACACACACTGTAAACTGTATGAAATCTTGTGTGTTATAATTACTGTGATGAATGGTGTCATTTATTTATTGTGTATTGTTGCTGTACTGTTTCACAGGAGGCGCCCACAGTGAGTGTCGAACCCGTGCAACACCGTCGCAAGAGATCACGCAGAGCTGGCTTCACTGCGGAAGACGTAGCGTTCTTGTGCCGTACGTATCCGCTGCGTGGGCCAGTGTACAAACGGAATGTGCTAGCCGACGCAGAGTTCAACCCAGAATTGCAGTCGCTCTTGGCTAGATTCACTATGAAGCAGGTCACAGACAGAATACGTGCACTCCACCGTGCCTGAGCAAGCTAACACTTGTTAAATATTGCCCTTTCCCATATTGTTACAAGTTAAATACTACCCAAGTTCTCCCTCCATACATCGTCTTATTGTCATGTGGTCTCCGTGTCGATCGAATCACCTGTGTAAGAATAATGTTGAAAATGCTATTATTAAACATGTGGAATGGAGGGCATTAAACATTGTGATAAGCGCATTGTACCTTGTACATTGTACACAACTGGTTTTAAAGATTAATGTGGCAAGATTATTGCATTAGCTATTGCATTAGGAAGTGTCAAAAAATGTTGTGACATTGTTGGATAGTTTATACTATGCATGCCCTGTGTCAAACCAGTTTGACTGCTTTAAGAACAAGCATTAAGAACAGACATGTGTATTTACTGTATGTCTTAAACAGGCACAGAACTCACAGAAGTCCTAATGTAACCAATAGGCCATATCTCTGTTAGTACTGAACATATCTTTTGGAGTACTAATTAGATAAATGAATAGTACATGATATGTGGAATGTGGGCTCATTTGCTTGTTGTTTGTGTTGCCTTGTTGCAGTGCCATGACAATGAACATTTCTAGTGTGAGGGACAGAGGGGGGCATGCATCCTTGAAAATTATTCGGAGCTAACAACTGTATGTGTGATCATGCAGTTGTCAAGAATCATTAGCTAGAATACTCCTTTGTGCAATAAGGTGGAACATTTTGGGACTGCGAGGTGAGGTGGGACTTTAGGTTTGAGCTTTTTTCATGATGTCTTGAAAAATGCTCAAACCTGAACAACAGTCACTGCAGTCAGATATCCTTGCAGTCCCAAAATTGTCCACCAAAGGAGTATTCTAGCTAAAGATTCTTGACAGTTGCACGATCATACATAATACATACAGTTGTGTTGTTAGCTCAGAATAATGTTCAAGGATGTCAAAATCCATCTCACTCATTGCCATGGTAGTAATACACAACCAACCAACCAACCAATTCATTTGTCTAATCAGTGCTCCAAATCTGGTTATGATATGTTCAATATTAACACAGAGATATGGCATATTGGTTATATGGGTGTTTTCGAGTAGTGCCTACCCTTAATATGAATGGGACACTCAGTGTTCATCATCAGGTTTTCGGTTGAGTGAAACCTAATACAATGTATGTTATTGTAGGTGTGTAGATAGAAGTCGGTCGGTCGATCGATCGACCGACAGGGTTGTAGTTTTTGTACCTGGCTGGGTACATTGTTGTCTTGGAATAGTGTTTCAGATGCAGTCTTTTGTATGTGTGTGTGTGTGTGTGTGTGTACGTATATATTCTGCTATGGTATTGGTACAAAATGCAAAAATGTATATTGTATGTACAGTAGAATTTGATTGTGTGTTATGTATTACTGCGGTCGAGTCATTAGCAATTCTAGTTGGTTTACTACCTAATTGGTGGTTGGATGGGTAAAATCCATTAGCGGTTGTTGATGATGAATTTCAATTCATCATAATATTATGCACGCTGCCGAACACCTTAAACATTGTGATAAGCACATCGTACATTGTACATAGACTTGCTGTGTCTATAAGTGGCTGGCTTTTTGCACCTAATTCTTTATTTTATTTATTATCTGTTGTGCAAGCATTTGACAGACGTGTATTTGTCTTAATTAAAGGAAGTCATTGACAGTCACACACAGATGTCCTAATGAATATGAATGGGACACTGGGTGGTCAGTGAAACCTAATATGTTATTGTAGAAGTCGATCGACACGGTTGTAGTTTTTGTACCTGGCTGGCTGTTACATTGTCGTCTTTGAATAGTGGTTCAGATGCCGTCTGTTCTGTTGTATGTATTCTGGTATTCTGCTATGGTATCCGTACAAAATGCAACACTCTACATATATATTGTATCTACATTGTACAGTATAATTGTATCGTATGTTATGTATTATTGAGGTCGAGTCAGATATATCGATGTACAAAATGCGACTATGTACAGTATAATTTATTCTATGTATTGTTATGTATTATTGAGGCCTACCTAATTGTTGGGTAAAATCCATTTGTTGATGAATTTCAATAAATTATTTGAATTGAATTCCATTGAATCTTATTTACTCTACCGTCTCTAGTCGGGTCAAGACAATTCAGTTGACTCACTCACTCACTCACTCACTCACTCACTCACACTCACTCACTCACTCACTCACTCACTCACTCACTCACTCACTCACTCACTCACTCACTCACTCACTCACTCACCCACTCGATCGCTCGCTCAATCGATCAATCACTCACTCATGCTCTCGAGCACTCAAGCTAGGCACTTTCAGCAGTCCTCTATCATCTATGCATAAAAATGATAATGCGCTACGTAGGAACATTTAGTCCATTCCTCTTACTCTGTCTCAGTTCTTCGACACAGGATCACGGTGGCGGCCAACAGGTCATTCGATCAATCGTCGGACTTAATGATGTCCTATGATACGCGTAATTTGCGTTATTTGCGTAATCTGCTCACACCAAGCGCAGACGCAACTTCGCGCCGGCCGTCGCGAAGTTCAAACCGGATGTTGTGACCGGATGTTCGTCTGTCTGTCTGTCCTTCCCGCCATTCTGCCATCTGGCGGCGGATTACCTGTCCACAGACTTTAGAGACAATTCTGTTCGCAAGATGTCACTACTGAGCACCGATTGGCCAAGTAGCTTTCAAAAAAATCTCGAAAGTCGAACCCGTGCAACACCGTCGCAAGAGATCACGCAGAGCTGGCTTCACTGCGGAAGACGTAGCGTTCTTGTGCCGTACGTATCCGCTGCGTGGGCCAGTGTACAAACGGAATGTGCTAGCCGACGCAGAGTTCAACCCAGAATTGCAGTCGCTCTTGGCTAGATTCACTATGAAGCAGGTCACAGACAGAATACGTGCACTCCACCGTGCCTGAGCAAGCTAACACTTGTTAAATATTGCCCTTTCCCATATTGTTACAAGTTAAATACTACCCAAGTTCTCCCTCCATACATCGTCTTATTGTCATGTGGTCTCCGTGTCGATCGAATCACCTGTGTAAGAATAATGTTGAAAATGCTATTATTAAACATGTGGAATGGAGGGCATTAAACATTGTGATAAGCGCATTGTACCTTGTACATTGTACACAACTGGTTTTAAAGATTAATGTGGCAAGATTATTGCATTAGCTATTGCATTAGGAAGTGTCAAAAAATGTTGTGACATTGTTGGATAGTTTATACTATGCATGCCCTGTGTCAAACCAGTTTGACTGCTTTAAGAACAAGCATTAAGAACAGACATGTGTATTTACTGTATGTCTTAAACAGGCACAGAACTCACAGAAGTCCTAATGTAACCAATAGGCCATATCTCTGTTAGTACTGAACATATCTTTTGGAGTACTAATTAGATAAATGAATAGTACATGATATGTGGAATGTGGGCTCATTTGCTTGTTGTTTGTGTTGCCTTGTTGCAGTGCCATGACAATGAACATTTCTAGTGTGAGGGACAGAGGGGGGCATGCATCCTTGAAAATTATTCGGAGCTAACAACTGTATGTGTGATCATGCAGTTGTCAAGAATCATTAGCTAGAATACTCCTTTGTGCAATAAGGTGGAACATTTTGGGACTGCGAGGTGAGGTGGGACTTTAGGTTTGAGCTTTTTTCATGATGTCTTGAAAAATGCTCAAACCTGAACAACAGTCACTGCAGTCAGATATCCTTGCAGTCCCAAAATTGTCCACCAAAGGAGTATTCTAGCTAAAGATTCTTGACAGTTGCACGATCATACATAATACATACAGTTGTGTTGTTAGCTCAGAATAATGTTCAAGGATGTCAAAATCCATCTCACTCATTGCCATGGTAGTAATACACAACCAACCAACCAACCAATTCATTTGTCTAATCAGTGCTCCAAATCTGGTTATGATATGTTCAATATTAACACAGAGATATGGCATATTGGTTATATGGGTGTTTTCGAGTAGTGCCTACCCTTAATATGAATGGGACACTCAGTGTTCATCATCAGGTTTTCGGTTGAGTGAAACCTAATACAATGTATGTTATTGTAGGTGTGTAGATAGAAGTCGGTCGGTCGATCGATCGACCGACAGGGTTGTAGTTTTTGTACCTGGCTGGGTACATTGTTGTCTTGGAATAGTGTTTCAGATGCAGTCTTTTGTATGTGTGTGTGTGTGTGTGTGTGTGTGTGTGTACGTATATATTCTGCTATGGTATTGGTACAAAATGCAAAAATGTATATTGTATGTACAGTAGAATTTGATTGTGTGTTATGTATTACTGCGGTCGAGTCATTAGCAATTCTAGTTGGTTTACTACCTAATTGGTGGTTGGATGGGTAAAATCCATTAGCGGTTGTTGATGATGAATTTCAATTCATCATAATATTATGCACGCTGCCGAACACCTTAAACATTGTGATAAGCACATCGTACATTGTACATAGACTTGCTGTGTCTATAAGTGGCTGGCTTTTTGCACCTAATTCTTTATTTTATTTATTATCTGTTGTGCAAGCATTTGACAGACGTGTATTTGTCTTAATTAAAGGAAGTCATTGACAGTCACACACAGATGTCCTAATGAATATGAATGGGACACTGGGTGGTCAGTGAAACCTAATATGTTATTGTAGAAGTCGATCGACACGGTTGTAGTTTTTGTACCTGGCTGGCTGTTACATTGTCGTCTTTGAATAGTGTTTCAGATGCCGTCTGTTCTGTTGTATGTATTCTGGTATTCTGCTATGGTATCCGTACAAAATGCGACACTCTACATATATATTGTATCTACATTGTACAGTATAATTGTATCGTATGTTATGTATTATTGAGGTCGAGTCAGATATATCGATGTACAAAATGCGACTATGTACAGTATAATTTATTCTATGTATTGTTATGTATTATTGAGGCCTACCTAATTGTTGGGTAAAATCCATTTGTTGATGAATTTCAATAAATTATTTGAATTGAATTCCATTGAATCTTATTTACTCTACCGTCTCTAGTCGGGTCAAGACAATTCAGTTGACTCACTCACTCACTCACTCACTCACTCACTCACTCACTCACTCACTCACTCACTCACTCACTCACTCACTCACTCACTCACTCACTCACTCACTCACTCACTCACTCACCCACTCGATCGCTCGCTCAATCGATCAATCACTCACTCATGCTCTCGAGCACTCAAGCTAGGCACTTTCAGCAGTCCTCTATCATCTATGCATAAAAATGATAATGCGCTACGTAGGAACATTTAGTCCATTCCTCTTACTCTGTCTCAGTTCTTCGACACAGGATCACGGTGGCGGCCAACAGGTCATTCGATCAATCGTCGGACTTAATGATGTCCTATGATACGCGTAATTTGCGTTATTTGCGTAATCTGCTCACACCAAGCGCAGACGCAACTTCGCGCCGGCCGTCGCGAAGTTCAAACCGGATGTTGTGACCGGATGTTCGTCTGTCTGTCTGTCCTTCCCGCCATTCTGCCATCTGGCGGCGGATTACCTGTCCACAGACTTTAGAGACAATTCTGTTCGCAAGATGTCACTACTGAGCACCGATTGGCCAAGTAGCTTTCAAAAAAATCTCGAAAGTCGAACCCGTGCAACACCGTCGCAAGAGATCACGCAGAGCTGGCTTCACTGCGGAAGACGTAGCGTTCTTGTGCCGTACGTATCCGCTGCGTGGGCCAGTGTACAAACGGAATGTGCTAGCCGACGCAGAGTTCAACCCAGAATTGCAGTCGCTCTTGGCTAGATTCACTATGAAGCAGGTCACAGACAGAATACGTGCACTCCACCGTGCCTGAGCAAGCTAACACTTGTTAAATATTGCCCTTTCCCATATTGTTACAAGTTAAATACTACCCAAGTTCTCCCTCCATACATCGTCTTATTGTCATGTGGTCTCCGTGTCGATCGAATCACCTGTGTAAGAATAATGTTGAAAATGCTATTATTAAACATGTGGAATGGAGGGCATTAAACATTGTGATAAGCGCATTGTACCTTGTACATTGTACACAACTGGTTTTAAAGATTAATGTGGCAAGATTATTGCATTAGCTATTGCATTAGGAAGTGTCAAAAAATGTTGTGACATTGTTGGATAGTTTATACTATGCATGCCCTGTGTCAAACCAGTTTGACTGCTTTAAGAACAAGCATTAAGAACAGACATGTGTATTTACTGTATGTCTTAAACAGGCACAGAACTCACAGAAGTCCTAATGTAACCAATAGGCCATATCTCTGTTAGTACTGAACATATCTTTTGGAGTACTAATTAGATAAATGAATAGTACATGATATGTGGAATGTGGGCTCATTTGCTTGTTGTTTGTGTTGCCTTGTTGCAGTGCCATGACAATGAACATTTCTAGTGTGAGGGACAGAGGGGGGCATGCATCCTTGAAAATTATTCGGAGCTAACAACTGTATGTGTGATCATGCAGTTGTCAAGAATCATTAGCTAGAATACTCCTTTGTGCAATAAGGTGGAACATTTTGGGACTGCGAGGTGAGGTGGGACTTTAGGTTTGAGCTTTTTTCATGATGTCTTGAAAAATGCTCAAACCTGAACAACAGTCACTGCAGTCAGATATCCTTGCAGTCCCAAAATTGTCCACCAAAGGAGTATTCTAGCTAAAGATTCTTGACAGTTGCACGATCATACATAATACATACAGTTGTGTTGTTAGCTCAGAATAATGTTCAAGGATGTCAAAATCCATCTCACTCATTGCCATGGTAGTAATACACAACCAACCAACCAACCAATTCATTTGTCTAATCAGTGCTCCAAATCTGGTTATGATATGTTCAATATTAACACAGAGATATGGCATATTGGTTATATGGGTGTTTTCGAGTAGTGCCTACCCTTAATATGAATGGGACACTCAGTGTTCATCATCAGGTTTTCGGTTGAGTGAAACCTAATACAATGTATGTTATTGTAGGTGTGTAGATAGAAGTCGGTCGGTCGATCGATCGACCGACAGGGTTGTAGTTTTTGTACCTGGCTGGGTACATTGTTGTCTTGGAATAGTGTTTCAGATGCAGTCTTTTGTATGTGTGTGTGTGTGTGTGTGTGTGTGTGTACGTATATATTCTGCTATGGTATTGGTACAAAATGCAAAAATGTATATTGTATGTACAGTAGAATTTGATTGTGTGTTATGTATTACTGCGGTCGAGTCATTAGCAATTCTAGTTGGTTTACTACCTAATTGGTGGTTGGATGGGTAAAATCCATTAGCGGTTGTTGATGATGAATTTCAATTCATCATAATATTATGCACGCTGCCGAACACCTTAAACATTGTGATAAGCACATCGTACATTGTACATAGACTTGCTGTGTCTATAAGTGGCTGGCTTTTTGCACCTAATTCTTTATTTTATTTATTATCTGTTGTGCAAGCATTTGACAGACGTGTATTTGTCTTAATTAAAGGAAGTCATTGACAGTCACACACAGATGTCCTAATGAATATGAATGGGACACTGGGTGGTCAGTGAAACCTAATATGTTATTGTAGAAGTCGATCGACACGGTTGTAGTTTTTGTACCTGGCTGGCTGTTACATTGTCGTCTTTGAATAGTGTTTCAGATGCCGTCTGTTCTGTTGTATGTATTCTGGTATTCTGCTATGGTATCCGTACAAAATGCGACACTCTACATATATATTGTATCTACATTGTACAGTATAATTGTATCGTATGTTATGTATTATTGAGGTCGAGTCAGATATATCGATGTACAAAATGCGACTATGTACAGTATAATTTATTCTATGTATTGTTATGTATTATTGAGGCCTACCTAATTGTTGGGTAAAATCCATTTGTTGATGAATTTCAATAAATTATTTGAATTGAATTCCATTGAATCTTATTTACTCTACCGTCTCTAGTCGGGTCAAGACAATTCAGTTGACTCACTCACTCACTCACTCACTCACTCACTCACTCACTCACTCACTCACTCACTCACTCACTCACTCACTCACTCACTCACTCACTCACTCACTCACTCACCCACTCGATCGCTCGCTCAATCGATCAATCACTCACTCATGCTCTCGAGCACTCAAGCTAGGCACTTTCAGCAGTCCTCTATCATCTATGCATAAAAATGATAATGCGCTACGTAGGAACATTTAGTCCATTCCTCTTACTCTGTCTCAGTTCTTCGACACAGGATCACGGTGGCGGCCAACAGGTCATTCGATCAATCGTCGGACTTAATGATGTCCTATGATACGCGTAATTTGCGTTATTTGCGTAATCTGCTCACACCAAGCGCAGACGCAACTTCGCGCCGGCCGTCGCGAAGTTCAAACCGGATGTTGTGACCGGATGTTCGTCTGTCTGTCTGTCCTTCCCGCCATTCTGCCATCTGGCGGCGGATTACCTGTCCACAGACTTTAGAGACAATTCTGTTCGCAAGATGTCACTACTGAGCACCGATTGGCCAAGTAGCTTTCAAAAAAATCCACTTTCTCTCGCAATATATTTGTGCGTCTTTCCTAGGCACGCCTAATGCACTGTATATGCACTAACGCACCGATTCACATTTCATGACGCAATGCCGTAGTCACACGACATGTACACCAGATGTTGCACCACCACGATGGGGCATCGCCATCGCTTGCCTTTGAGTTTGACCGACCTTTATATCATATCACATATGGCTTTAACGATTTTCAATCGGCCGTTCAAACTTATCAATTCTACATTTTCACGTCCTCCTAAGTTAAATCTCGCAACAAATGTTTCCTATACATATATTCTATGCAACTGCCAATTTTCAGCGCTGCTGCTCCAAGGAATCCGGTCATTTGGCACCGATTCCGATGTGCCTGTTCGTCGAAATAATCACGACTATTTATAGTATTTGTCCCGTTCAAAACTCGACACGTTCACATTTATTACGCGTAAACGACTGACAATTAATTCAGTGCGGAAATTTCACGAACGAGCCGAAAATCCGCTCACTTATCGTGCTGATTTTTCTCAGATCTCACAAAGCACTAAATCTTTCAAATTCCGACAAAATCAAACTGCGAAATCTAGACGGTAGCCGTTGCTATGGCGACGCACAAACAAACCAAAGACAAACCGGAAGTCGCTTCGCTTCGGTTTTTACTAATTCACAAGAAAACACTGTCATTTCTCTATAGAACGTTTTCGTCTCCTAAATTACAGTTGATAAGTAATTTATTTCGAAAAAAATTTACTATTTCAAATCTAAATTTTAAGTGATTACATTTTTCACCGCCAGTCTAATTTGTACCCAACACAAGAATTAATTACTCTTGGAAGTTGGACATTACACGTTTGTCAGTGTACTGGATTATATTTCTTCCAACAAATTCTGCACACAGTATAGGCACTGCATTCGGGTAGGTAATACACATATATATTCAGTCACCAATTGATTGATAAACTGACCGAACTACGCAACGGCTGCATGGCTACTTTCTCCATCATAAAATTATGATAAATGCGTTAACACGCCAGCCAGCCACCCAGCCACCCAGCCAGCGGTCCCTTCATTGCTATGTTACGTAATCACTCGCATACTCGGGGCACGGTTTACCAAAACTATCACAATAACAGCTATTATGACATGTCTAGTCTCTACAATGATACACTGCATTACTGTGTTTTACAAATGCATACAGCATCTTCACTGTCAAAACATCAGATTTCTACATATACATTTCTAGATATTTTACCATTCACTCCTATCTTAGGCTTAGCCTTGGTCATCTGTTTACAAGTGATGAATGTTGATGTTAATTACTTTATTTTATTGGTCGTAACGTTGAAAATGTTTCATTTAGTATTTTAAATTCAATTCAGTGGATTGAATTTGGAATCCGGTCATTTGGCACCGATTCCGATGTGCCTGTTCGTCGAAATAATCACGACTATTTATAGTATTTGTCCCGTTCAAAACTCGACACGTTCACATTTATTACGCGTAAACGACTGACAATTAATTCAGTGCGGAAATTTCACGAACGAGCCGAAAATCCGCTCACTTATCGTGCTGATTTTTCTCAGATCTCACAAAGCACTAAATCTTTCAAATTCCGACAAAATCAAACTGCGAAATCTAGACGGTAGCCGTTGCTATGGCGACGCACAAACAAACCAAAGACAAACCGGAAGTCGCTTCGCTTCGGTTTTTACTAATTCACAAGAAAACACTGTCATTTCTCTATAGAACGTTTTCGTCTCCTAAATTACAGTTGATAAGTAATATTATTTCGAAAAAAATTTACTATTTCAAATCTAAATTTTAAGTGATTACATTTTTCACCGCCAGTCTAATTTGTACCCAACACAAGAATTAATTACTCTTGGAAGTTGGACATTACACGTTTGTCAGTGTACTGGATTATATTTCTTCCAACAAATTCTGCACACAGTATAGGCACTGCATTCGGGTAGGTAATACACATATATATTCAGTCACCAATTGATTGATAAACTGACCGAACTACGCAACGGCTGCATGGCTACTTTCTCCATCATAAAATTATGATAAATGCGTTAACACGCCAGCCAGCCACCCAGCCACCCAGCCAGCGGTCCCTTCATTGCTATGTTACGTAATCACTCGCATACTCGGGGCACGGTTTACCAAAACTATCACAATAACAGCTATTATGACATGTCTAGTCTCTACAATGATACACTGCATTACTGTGTTTTACAAATGCATACAGCATCTTCACTGTCAAAACATCAGATTTCTACATATACATTTCTAGATATTTTACCATTCACTCCTACCTTAGGCTTAGCCTTGGTCATCTGTTTACAAGTGATGAATGTTGATGTTAATTACTTTATTTTATTGGTCGTAACGTTGAAAATGTTTCATTTAGTATTTTAAATTCAATTCAGTGGATTGAATTTGGAATCCGGTCATTTGGCACCGATTCCGATGTGCCTGTTCGTCGAAATAATCACGACTATTTATAGTATTTGTCCCGTTCAAAACTCGACACGTTCACATTTATTACGCGTAAACGACTGACAATTAATTCAGTGCGGAAATTTCACGAACGAGCCGAAAATCCGCTCACTTATCGTGCTGATTTTTCTCAGATCTCACAAAGCACTAAATCTTTCAAATTCCGACAAAATCAAACTGCGAAATCTAGACGGTAGCCGTTGCTATGGCGACGCACAAACAAACCAAAGACAAACCGGAAGTCGCTTCGCTTCGGTTTTTACTAATTCACAAGAAAACACTGTCATTTCTCTATAGAACGTTTTCGTCTCCTAAATTACAGTTGATAAGTAATATTATTTCGAAAAAAATTTACTATTTCAAATCTAAATTTTAAGTGATTACATTTTTCACCGCCAGTCTAATTTGTACCCAACACAAGAATTAATTACTCTTGGAAGTTGGACATTACACGTTTGTCAGTGTACTGGATTATATTTCTTCCAACAAATTCTGCACACAGTATAGGCACTGCATTCGGGTAGGTAATACACATATATATTCAGTCACCAATTGATTGATAAACTGACCGAACTACGCAACGGCTGCATGGCTACTTTCTCCATCATAAATGCGTTAACACGCCAGCCAGCCACCCAGCCACCCAGCCAGCGGTCCCTTCATTGCTATGTTACGTAATCACTCGCATACTCGGGGCACGGTTTACCAAAACTATCACAATAACAGCTATTATGACATGTCTAGTCTCTACAATGATACACTGCATTACTGTGTTTTACAAATGCATACAGCATCTTCACTGTCAAAACATCAGATTTCTACATATACATTTCTAGATATTTTACCATTCACTCCTACCTTAGGCTTAGCCTTGGTCATCTGTTTACAAGTGATGAATGTTGATGTTAATTACTTTATTTTATTGGTCGTAACGTTGAAAATGTTTCATTTAGTATTTTAAATTCAATTCAGTGGCTTTAATCCAGAATCAAAAGGGCACATACTATATATAACATATATATATATCTCACTACAAGTCCACACCTGTAAAAAGGTGTAATGCTGTTTTAATAGCAGAGACTATGATAGGTACATTACAAACCGCTAGAGGCAGCACTGTAGATTTGTCCTCTGAATCTAGACCAAAATCTGTGACGCGTGGCTCCGCTCCCGCCAAGATTCGGGGCTTCCCCAAGATTGCGTGGCAACATTATGCAAATGAATATTCGACCTATATTGATGATCACATGAACCAATGAAAGACAGAACTACGTCATAGCCATGTTCGCGGACAGTTTTCCGACAATTTTGACTGAGGTAAGTGGTTGTTAACTTTGACGTTTAAACAATCGTTTAAAAATATGGTAAAAATTACCGTCAGCCTTTTATTTATCTTATGCACTCTATTTTATGTATATCTACTTTAATATGATATGCATGTTATAGTTGTGAGCTTTGTCGGAAAGATGCAGCGGCCCGTCGAAAATAGGCATGTTGCACGCTGTTTGGCGTTCAAAATGGAAAAGCGCAGTTAGCAGACAAACGCACGAGCTGTGCCGCAGCATGTACACCACGTTGGCGTTGGCACAATTAAGTTCGACGGGCGCGCGCTATGCAAATTACAAAATACTTGCTCTGACACGGATTAAAATGTATGCTTCTAAGCTATTCTAAAAATTAGTCATAGTTTTTAATTATTTACAGATGTAGCATTGGGTCTGAGAATGTGAGTGTAGACTGAAGTGATCCAATATTTCTGTGCCCGACTGTTCGATTCGTATGAGATACGAACAGAATTTAGCCATTGTAGGTCACGCTGTTTCCTACAATTTAAAATCCACATAATCAACACTGTTTGCATGTAAATCACGATGTATTTTATGCGAATAATGAATGATATATATGTAAATAATGTATGATGTTATATATTTTTAAAAAGAAGCTTTTGTTAAAATATTAGTTTCACAATTAAAAAATCTATATGACCTTGGCATGTTTTGGCCGAGTTTTACATTATTGATATTGAACCATTTAACATTAAATCCAGTGCCATCAGCACTTTTGTAATTATGTGCATTTAATTTAACATTTATTATTGTTTATAATAAAAATAATAACTAAAATGTTGCCATGATATTTTTATTCCTCTACTACAACACAATTAAATGCCAGCTTTTTAATGGCTTTCTTAATAATCTGCACTGTAAGATTAATTATACAAAAACAAAGTCCAGGGACACCAATATGATTGTTTTATTTTGGGAATACATTCTTGTGGTATTGCATTATTTAATTTGTATCACACACATACATTAATACAGTTTTCCTTTACTTCATGTTGAAGGATTCTGCTGCAAATATATGAAGAGTGACGGAACAGTGAAGATAACTTCTGTGAAAAGTAGCACACATCACGTACATGGAAATATGAAACACTGAACTGACTACGTCTACACCGAACCAGTGAACAGTGTCCTGTGAAACTGACAAACTTCAATTGTATGGATATATGAAACATTGAACTGATTATATCTGTACTGGGCCAACAGTATCCTGAGAACATTGGCACACTTCACTTGCGATATAACAGTGAACCAACTATATCTACACTGAGGCGGCAATGTACTCTGTTCCTCCTTCTGTAGTTCCCTGTATGTGCATTGAAGCTGACTAGTTCTTGTACTTCTGCTGTTTCAGTTGTTTTCTTTGTCTACCTGTCGGCTGCTAACTGTGAACAATATATTAACATTACTTCATGTTGAAGTGCGAGACATCGAACAAAACAATTAAACATAATTATTGTAGTACAGATCTTTGCATCATGCTGTGAACATTTTATCACACAGTCAACAGCTGGAAATTATAACGATCTTGGAATGTATAATAAATGGTGTTAAATCCAAGTGGTGTTTCTTTGCAACAATGATTAACACTCCTCAGTTTGCTGGGGACACTTCAATGTATACAAACGTATGTAGGTCAAAGCCAATAAAGGTCAAACAATCAGGTCAAAGTAATGTCACAATGGCCAACAGTTAATCAATAGTTGAACTTTCATTTTGCTAGCACAACATCATAATCATTAAGTACAAAATTAATTAAGTCATTTGTCAACATAAATAAATCAATACGTGTTCAAGGTTAATTATCTAGGTCGTGTCAAGGTCATGCTATTATGGTCAAGGTTAAACATTTAGTTACCTTTAATTTGCTAGCACAACATACCATAATTAATAAGTAAAAATAGATTGGATATTCAAACATGCAATTAGGTCAAAGTTCAATTTTTAAAACAAATTAGGTGATTATTGATTCTTGCTTTAATATGATATTTTATGGTCAATGTGTACATAAATGTTCCATTCAAAAAATTTATCAACTTAATAAGCCATTGTGTCACACATAATAATTTAATTAGGTCATGTATCATCATAAGTAGGTCAACGGTCATTAAAGGTCAACTAACTAGGTCATGTCAAGGTCACACAGTATTAGGACAATGTTTTTGGGTCATAGCTTTTTATTTTCCCTCAATATCTTCCTTAGAACAAATTATGTAATATATGCCTATATTCAGTGCCACGCGGTGGCAGCACAGCCTGCACAAGTTCCAGATCACAAGAAATGGACATGAATCCTATAGGGGTCAGCACACTGTTGGACTTCCTGCTTGATTACAGATGAAAAAAAGTGCAGTATATTTTTGAGAAATGACTTTTTATAATATTCACTTGCTCTGACATAAGTGCACTTGAGTAGTCAGATTTCTAGATGTGATTGTTGAATCTGTTGACAGTAAAATGGTGTCTTTTTAGCTGATTTTACTAAGCGGAAGGGTATCTGGCAGCAATTTGGCTAGTTGACACTTTAGCCGGATTACTGCCTGCATCCAGTTGTAAATATTGACGGGTGTCATACATACAGGCATTTTGCAAGAGCTAGATATATGAGATTTTGACTAAACTCGACCAGCATGTCAATGAGATGATAATAACAGCAGGTGAGAAGTTTAAGAAACTTTATAGGTCACGTTTTCTTATAATCACACAAAACATTAACATGGTCGCCAATGGGAAAACTGACAGTGTGCTGACCCCAATTAGGGGTCAGCACACTGTTGGACTTCCTGCTTGATTACAGATGAAAAAAAGTGCAGTATATTTTTGAGAAATGACTTTTTATAATATTCACTTGCTCTGACATAAGTGCACTTGAGTAGTCAGATTTCTAGATGTGATTGTTGAATCTGTTGACAGTAAAATGGTGTCTTTTTAGCTGATTTTACTAAGCGGAAGGGTATCTGGCAGCAATTTGGCTAGTTGACACTTTAGCCGGATTACTGCCTGCATCCAGTTGTAAATATTGACGGGTGTCATACATACAGGCATTTTGCAAGAGCTAGATATATGAGATTTTGACTAAACTCGACCAGCATGTCAATGAGATGATAATAACAGCAGGTGAGAAGTTTAAGAAACTTTATAGGTCACGTTTTCTTATAATCACACAAAACATTAACATGGTCGCCAATGGGAAAACTGACAGTGTGCTGACCCCAATTAAAGTCCCTAGCAACGGAAACACGCTATAGTCATTGCACAATCACGGAGGATGCATTTTACTTCAAATATCTTGAAACAATTACTGAAAATACGTGTATGGCAAAACTGCAGTTGAATGGAACAAACCGTTTTTGGATATTACAGACTTCTCACCAGTCTGCAAGTCCAAATCACAGCGACGGAACACATGTCTTATAAGGGGGGTGGGGTGCGTATGCCAGTAGTTAAGCCTCAATTTGAAAATACGTATGAAAATGAACCAATAAAATTGCAGCAGGGTGATTCGTCAATCGTTTTTTGTTTACATCAGCTGACTAAACACATGTGAAGATGTTGTAATTGACCCTAATGAAGTCTGAGGACAGTGATTAGCTGGAGTCAGCCATAGCTGGAGCCTGTTATCAGATCTGTCTACTGACTGGACCTTCTGGCCAATCAAGCAAGTGGCATTGTTTTCTGAATGTCTGCTAACTAGGCTGTGTAATATTATGTAATTGAAATGCTTGAGACGTCTGGCCTTTGAGGAATTCACACCCTAAGGTGACTTTTTGTTGATGTTTACCTTTGTAAATAGGGCACAAGGTCAAAAAATAAATACAAATTTGAATGTAACGTAACAACTGGCTGTATTGAATTTTCTTATAAAACACATATTTGACTTTCTGGAAACTTTATCAGGAGTTCATAGTGCCACCTGAGAACATTGTGCTGGATTACAAATTGTCCAACGGCGAAGTGCTGATTTTTATGGTGCCTTGCCAAGTTTGGTGGCACCTTTGAAATGTGCATAAAACACAAACACCTGGAGGGATTACAAAAAATATAATTGCAGAGTGCTTGTAACATTGGTGCCTATAAAGTGTGTTGTTTTCAACATTTTCTCCAAAATTGCCATACCTATTTGGGGTCAGCACACTGTTGGACTTCCTGCTTGATTACAGATGAAAAAAAGTGCAGTATATTTTTGAGAAATGACTTTTTATAATATTCACTTGCTCTGACATAAGTGCACTTGAGTAGTCAGATTTCTAGATGTGATTGTTGAATCTGTTGACAGTAAAATGGTGTCTTTTTAGCTGATTTTACTAAGCGGAAGGGTATCTGGCAGCAATTTGGCTAGTTGACACTTTAGCCGGATTACTGCCTGCATCCAGTTGTAAATATTGACGGGTGTCATACATACAGGCATTTTGCAAGAGCTAGATATATGAGATTTTGACTAAACTCGACCAGCATGTCAATGAGATGATAATAACAGCAGGTGAGAAGTTTAAGAAACTTTATAGGTCACGTTTTCTTATAATCACACAAAACATTAACATGGTCGCCAATGGGAAAACTGACAGTGTGCTGACCCCTATAGACACAATGACCCTTTTTTCGACACTAAAAAGTGGATTTACTTTGTTAATAATAAAGATATTTCAAAAAGGGTTGTAAACTACATACCATACACTATCACACAGAAGTGTTTAAATGAGTATATAACAATTTTTTTTTAATGTAAATCGGAAGATACCTTTTTTGGGTATCTGAGGTCAAATGTCAAATTATCACAAATATATTATTTGTATTCACATTACACCTATGTGCGCTTGTTTATTGGCTTTCCAATTATGTATTGCTTCGTTTTTTAGCTTTATTAACAGCCAGAGTTATGAGCATTATTGTGACAGTCAGTATGTGAATCAGGTCAAAGTTCAGTGACCATCAATAATACTTGACCTAGATTTTAAAAAGACAATTTATTTAGATATTCTCACGTGAGCCAAAACTGTCCTAAATTTCATCAAAATTTGAGTCGGGTGATGCAAAAATTGCCTAAAAGTGATTGATTTCACATGGAACAACCCAATGATATGTCAATCAGATCCACAAATTCACTGATATTTTTTCAGCCGTTATTGGGAACATATAATTTTAAAATAGTTCAGAATCATTGCTTCAATGGGTCAAAACAAAACCTACAATGAATGTTCCTAAACAATAGCATCCATCATCCTTCTATGAGTTCTATCCATTAGTAGAGGTTCAATGGTTAGCATCTTTGCCATCATTGTTTAGGCAGCCACCCTCGCTA
Organism: Escarpia spicata; assembly: GCA_963995525.1. Taxonomy (NCBI): domain Eukaryota; kingdom Metazoa; phylum Annelida; class Polychaeta; order Sabellida; family Siboglinidae; genus Escarpia; species Escarpia spicata. The sequence goes on from OZ023205.1 coordinate 58,265,284, forward strand.
TTGCACAATGCCGTGCAATGAAGGCCTGCCCTGCAGTTCTTTCAATTGCCCTTGCACGTTTCGTGCAGCCACCATGTAGGAGGAGAGCACAAGTCATACTTGCGTCGGCGAGAGTGGTCCAGAAAGGAAGCCATTGCTTGCTGTGCTCATCCTGTTACCATCCCTATTGACCAAACACAGCGATTGCCTGGTGGCTAGCGTTTGACTGCTTTCAGATGAAAGAGGCTTGGAATAAGTACCTCTTGATATGTTCGAAGAGGGCAGCCTGGGTGATTGACGACTGTCACTGGAGAAGAGTCGATGCCTTGCATCGTTGACAGTTGCAGAACCACATGTCTTGCTGATAAGCAAATCAATTCGCTCAATGCACTGCATGTGAACTGAGTGAAGGACTATGGATCTGCAGTCAGCGAGATCATCGTCTCTCTAAGGCCTGGTGTACTGTTCCGTGTAGTGCACTACATAAAAGTTGACAATAATGTGTCGTAAGTTGTTATGATATATTCGTGTAAGGGGGCGACAGGGTAGGGATAGTCCTGCGAGACTTGATAATTAAACATCTACCAGAAAGATGGTAATGAAATGTCTGCAATATGTGAATATTATATGTTATGTATGTCTGTCTCTCTTCCTCTCCATCATTCTCCATCCCTCCTCTCTCTCCCCTCTCTCCCCTCTATCCCCCCTCTCTCCCTCTCCTGTTTTGTCTCTCACCCTCTCTCTCTCTCCCTCCCTCTGCCTCCCTCTTCCATCGCTCTTCCTCTCTCTCTGCCTCGCTCTCCCTCTCTCCTTGTCTCCATTCTCTGTGTCACTCTCTGCCCCTCTCCCTGTCTCTATGGCTGATGTCTGTCTTGAGGGACTGTGACATCTATTGTTCCTTGTTGTGACTGCTCAACTGATGTTTATTTGCTTGTTGTAGAATGTGCGGCTGACTGCTCCAAGTGTTCTGTGGCAAACGTGTGTGACAATGATTCTTGCAAGTCACCCTTAGTTTATGGCAGTACTTCAAAGACATGTATAGGTATGTACTGCATTCTACAGTGTTTGATATTAATACAAGTTCAACTTCAACATTGGTTATTTGTTGTACTTTGTGCTGGTGGTGCAACACCACTAGACAAAATGGTGTGTTGAGTTTGCAGTGATGTCCTTCCCTACACGTAAATTATCATGGGGAGTCCAACACAAACAACTGCATTGTTAGCGGAATAGCACAATGCACTCACAAAATTAAAATACTGTGCTGCAAATGCATATTGAAATCTATATCACACATTCTACATTGCAGAACAAAGACGAGCTGTACAGCGGACACATGTAAATGTTATCTGGTTGCCTTGCAGATAAACATGCAGCCTTCTTGATGTATGTCGCAGTGGAACCGAGGGATGCTGAGACGTTGCAGTGTTTCTGTGAACCACATACAATTCTGGGTGTAATGCCAAGTTCTTCTGCTTTCAGCTTGTGCTGACATCTGTGATTCCTGCAACATTGCTGATCAATGTACGACATGCTCGTACGGTTGTATGTTTGATGGCAATACATGTTCAAGTAAGTGGATTACATTGTTGTGTGCAATACGCCGTCTGTATTATTCTCGTCAAAGACAAGTGTAAATATTGCAGTCTGTGTGAGAGCAATAAAGAGACAACAACATTCACACTGTGAATCAGGCAGATGTGTCTAAAGATGAGATTCTACTCCCATGGTTAAATTGTACCACAATAATTTATTTTTATTTTTGGATACTCGTCTGACAACATACCTGACCCTAGAAGTTATTACAACATGACAAGGAAAATATATCATTTATACCTGCCAACTTTTTTGTTGAAATCCGGGAGATTCCTCAGGGGTTCAGCACGCTTCCCATATATCTCGGATCTTGACATAGGAAGATTGGGGTGGGTGCTATTGGAGATTTTTTGCTGAAAATTCAGTGGTTCACGTATTGGCACATCTCCCATGGTGTCGCGCTGTCTCAAAGATAGGGGGTGCTGATGGAGATTTCGAGAGAAAATCCGGGAGATTTACCTATATTCCAGGCGACTCCCAGATTTCACGGGAGAGTTGACAGGTATATAATTGATTAGCTTTGCTGTATCAATCCAAACAGCATAAGAGAAAACAAATCTTTGCTGCCCGATCTAATATCATGCTGTTAAATTACGGAAATGTTTATTTCTTATTGGTCTGAAGAAATTGTTATTGACATCTTCACAGCACAGATCAATGCCTCCTAGTTGTCTTGAACATTCTTGTTCACAGGAATTTGTTCCATCCTCCAATCAGTTGCACCTAAATTTAATGCACATTTTGTACACAAAATAAATGTTGTCGTAATGTTGAACACTGAGAATGGACCCAACCCCAAATGTGCAACACTTGGATCCTACCCCTTTTAAAATGCAATTCATTTTGAGCTGAGGCCATCCTAAATTCCTGCATCCTACCTGCCTTGATAGATTGTAACTGGCCTATAGTCAGGGGGCTTAATCTTATAATTGTTCACATCTTTCCACAATCACCATTTTTGGACCAGCGTTAGATATGGCCGTGACATTTCATTTTTCCATGGGAGCCAAGCTGAGCTCCCTATGTGACAGTCATATGGGACAAAACCAAGATGGCCGCTGTCCGTTGTAAGGTTGTGCAATAACTCGAGAACCAAAAGTAGTAGCACCATAAATGAGACCACTTTTAGGCGTTTTCGAGAATAACAAATTCATTTCCTGTGTTTTCATCTGGTAAGCCACATGCCGTATGTCATCTCTGCTCAGTCCAAATAAGACCTTCCATACGGAGGATGTACAAACACAATTTGTCTTCTTGTTCCTCAGAGAAGATGGTTCTAAACCCCCCTGCAAAACATTTTTTAGCGCCGGTTATGATTTTGTTCTTATTCTTTATTCGATATCGCAGCGTTGACCAGGGCACATTGAATTGTTTCGCAATCTGGTGATATCCAACGCCCCCCCTTGTTCCACAGCTCAATAGCCAGTTGCATGTTTTCATCACTCCATGACTGTTTGTTGGTTTTCTTCCTATAACATCTCACCATTGTGCACCTGAAGCAATCACGCCAGCTATTAGCCTTGATCAGTTGCAGTGTTATTTAACCTATAGGCTAATGATATGCAACGTGGCAAAATGTGAGGTCAACATGATACAGTTTAATGCACATTGAAGCAGCGGATGATTTATGTGAAGTAATTATAAATAATCATCATGTAGTATCTAATATCGACATTTCCAGTAATACCCGCACTAAGCAGTTGACGTATCTAAATGTATTACATTGTGTTACATATAACCGCCGAAAAACAGGGCATGTCTGCACAGCGTGTGGGGTATGTCTGCACAGGCGTGTGGGGTCATGCCCCAAGCATCCAACACGTGATCTTTTCCGAATTGTTCGAAAATGCTTATGAAAATAAGCTGTATTTCCACTATTACAACACCGTTAAAATGAAGTTTGGAATTATACATTCGTATGCATGCTTCACTGTTGATATAATACATATGACAATATATGAGTATAATTACATAAGTTTTTACGAAAACAATGTGTTATTTCATAACTATTTACTTACGGAACTCTAATTAAATAGAACATGCAAATGGTCGATTTGGGGGTTAGACGCTACTGTTTGACATGATTCCATTTCCAATAACCAGATGTTATGCGATGCGTCAATAATAGGGTGTGCGGACACGCCTCAAGGTGCGGACATGCCCCTACTTCCCCTACATATCATATGATGTAATTAACGAGTCGTGAATTAGATACTGTGTGAGTTGTATTAATTCAGAGATATAATTTACAGTGGTGAATCACTCATATAATTTATACTTTTTGCTTTCAGTCTCCACTTCAATGCCATCTTTGGTGTCAGAGCCACCATCACACGTCTCTGTCACGGCCTCCAGTCGTTGAGACACCTTAAAGCACTAGGGTAAATACAAGCTTTGGTGACAACAATGTCACACAACAGTTCAAAGTTGTGACATTGTCAAGTAACTTATGTTGATGTGAACGTCTGTCGTGGGCCGTTACACAGTTAATAAGAAAATGTATCTTGTTGACAGGATGGCAGTGTTGCCTCACAGACGACACATTTGGGACGTGTGTCGGACAATCTGGGACGCGTGTCCCGGGTTGACACATTTCTGGTAAGAGACGTACACGTCTAATTTTATTAAATGGTAGAATTTATACTTCTTTGTAGCATTCCTTTATCTTATGTTATGTAATTGACTACATTTTACCCCAACATAAATAACCCCGATATGATCACCCTGAAACTGACACTTTGTTGTGGCTGATCGAGTTTATTTCTCAGTTGATTACTTTTTAACTTTTGTACAAAAATATCCCGTAAAAACATCGCAAATTTGTGCGACTCGATGCGTCAAATCAGTTTATTGTCTTGGATGACATTTTATATGACTCGTTTTAGTTTTGATGTTTGCGTCGATCTCAAACAATTAACTTTTACAGCTGCCGAAATAAACAAAGTTTTGACGACAATCATAACTCAAAGGTTTGTTTACAATTTACAGATGTTGAGACAAGTTACGGCAAGTTGACATCGTCTGTAGAGGGTCACGTGACGGAGACGCTGAGGGCATGGAGGGGGTTAACCCTCATGTAAGTAAGCCCTTTTATATGTGTGTTGACATTGACACGACACGTGTTTCAGTTCATGTGTCACTAAACTAAACACACCTACGTGACAAACTTTGACAGGTGCACCGCTAATTTGTCATCTTTTAGAAGATCACCAAAAGTGGATCTGTTTCGTGGTCAAGTTACAATTACAAAGCCCACGTTTCTTTACGAATCCACACGTAATTGGTGGTAAATAATTACACCGGAAGTTGTAGTCGTGAAGTTAGTGTTGTTGTAATTGTGCCTTGTAATGAGTGTAATCTTAACTCTGGAGGACGAGTTAAGTTTGGTGACAGAGTATGGATGGTAAGTAGATCAATTAACTTAGTCCTGGTCATTCACCCTTCTTTCCCCGGTTTACCCCGCGATGTCAAAGAGAACCCGACCCTTGTTGCTCGGGGGTTATAACCTGCGATACACCGACGTCATATCAGGGCAGTGACTTTATGGGTGTGAAGGCCCCAGAAAGGGTTCGACTCCTGAAAACGCCGTTAAATTATGTCGCAGTGTCGCCGGATGTGACAAATGTCCCCGTATTGTGTGTTTGTGTTTATTTAGACAGTCGTTAGTGAAGTTGTGGCGTTATAAACTGGGTAGTGTTGATGTTTACCCCTCGTGTTGTGTACAACGGATTGACCCAAGGTCAGACTGACTCATTGTAAACTAAGCCTTAAATGTATCACATTGTAGCAACAGTCAAAGTCAGCGCAGCTCAAACAAAGAAACATTATATCTAAATCGTCCACACTTTGTCAACAGCAACTGTCAAAACAGACCAGAAAGTGTGTTTTATAAATCTCAAACAACATTGACTGGTCTTGTCAAATATTAATATTAGTTTACGTGGTAGAGACATATTAATATATGATATATTTAATCTAAATTATAGAAACATGTTTTTGTTATCAATATTTTTATATGATGGAGTCAACTTGGATTGTCTTCATATTCGCATGTGTGCACGAGTGATGCGTGCGTGCACACGTTTATACATATTGCAGTCAACTACTTGATGGGTTAACTACATAAATCAGTAAAGTGTTATCTTCTGTTGTTAGTCTGGTCAACACAACTGACCGTGACACTGCGGTGCCTGCTCGAGACTTTTACCTCTATTACGTCAAAACTTACGTCTAATCACACTTGCACTTGACCTTTCTGCTTATGCTTTTTTGTCATCAATATATATATATATATCTTATGGAAGGTAATTTTGCCGTGTGTATTTTAGTTTATTTCTTACTGTTAGTATATTGTATTCCTTATTTTTAGCCTAGCAATTTGATTGCATACTTAGACAATACTGTTATTATTAGATACTGTTGTGTTTGATGTATATACAGTGTAGTATGATTGACGATTGTCTGAATGTACAAAGCCAAACACAGTCGTAATCGACATATATTTAATTCTACATATTTATCATGGCAGTAAATTAGCTGTCTCTTAATGAATGCTCACGGGAAACAAAAGGTCAATTATTCATTTGTAGTTATTTTGTTTAGATGTTTAAGTTATCATTAGCACTAGATAAAACCGTGTTCTGTATATAAAAGTTTCATTCCGATATATGACTTTATTTGACATTATATTGTAGGCACTTCAACAAAACCTGCCAGCTGGTTCCTGCATCGTGTACAGAAAGCCAGTCGGTGCAGAGCAACTTTTTTCACTGGCACCTGTGTAGTGGTTTGTTTTAACTTGTGTTTTAGTGGCTTATTTCTTGTCACTTATCTCATTCACTGTTGGATTGTGTTAGGCTGAACATTATCCATGTTGTTTTCTTTTTTGAAATTTGATCCAATTTATGCTAAATGTCATCGATTTGATGACAGCTGTGTTTCACTTGCTGTTTTAACATTGAAGGATGCATTAGGGGGGGATGATTATGTTCTTAGGTTTAAGTTAGTCTGTGTTGAAAAAATCCTTACGTAGAACGAGAGATTTTTTTTTGAACTGCCTATTTATTGTGTCTCATGTGTTATTGCTATGCTGTGTTATGTCTTCATGTGTCGTTCACGTTTACCATGTGGGGTTACTATCTAAGGCAGATGTTGCTAATTTATGGTAAAAAAATACGCGTACTCCAACATTTGTATAACCGGTTAAATTTTAACATAAAACGTCATTGCTTTGGAATGTTTAGAATAGTTTTTTTATATTTATAAAACAAATACTGTAATTGAGAAGCGATGTTAACAAGCTAGTCATTTCTCTATTAGCAGAACATGTCACAATAAATATTTGAGATGTTACAAGGAAAATGAGATGTTTTAGTACCGGGTATATATGGTAATAATTGTTTGTATTATTTAGCATTATATGTTCTCTATGTGTATGATGTATATGGTATCATTTCGTATCTGTAAACATCGTTATTTATTTGTATAATTATGTTGACCATACACCCATTGTCTCACGTGATTGCTCTACTGTGTGTACGTGATGGTACAACATGTGTACGAGTCACATTTGGTATTTGCTCAGCGGTGTACTGTGGTCCAGAATTCATTGAAGGTCAATGTCACCATTCCATTTAACAAGTGATTAACGTTATAGTAGTTTAATTAACTTAGACTATTTTTAAAGTGTATGCAGTTAGTTGTACCATAATGAGGTAACTTGAAGTGTACATACTTCAAAATCGTTCATGTATATTTGTTTTACTTTAAGCCCAGTCCAAGGCATGGTGTTTTGGTAGATACCACTCATTGGTCAGAATGTTTGTTGTGACGTCACACCACATTGTGTCTTTGCCACTGCAGTGAGTTAGGCAAATCTACATCAAACAGCGTGTGGGCCGCAGCGTTGTCTTTCATGGCCACTAGTGGTAGATCGATGTCGTCATGTTAACGGCTAGCTCCTATACATAAGTGTGTTGTATGCACTACAGAAATTATGTTTGAATAAAATCTACCTGATAAGTCACGTTATAATGAACTGTTTATTATTGCGTCAATAGTATTATGTGTCTGTGACAATTAAATGCTTTATTTCAACAAATAAGTCGTAGTCTGCCAAATATGTGACCACAATGCAAAAGGTAAGTTCTTATTTAGCACAGTATCCAGTCCTTAGGACTGCTCAAAGCGCTTTACTCCCTGGCAGACCTGTTCAATCGAACACCATCTGAACTTTTTGGGAAGCATTCAGCCACGCTGCAATTAATGCGCGAAGACTATTCGTACACAAATATCCACCACTGTCCATAGCCAGGTACTCATTCATACAGCTGAGTGAACTGAAGCAATGTAGAATAAACGAACTTGCCCAAGGTTCAACACCGCCGCACAGGATTCGAACCGGCGTTTTCTCAGTCGAGAGTTGCCCCCTCCCCTGGTTGAAATCACACGCAGCGCCCGTTATATATAATTTGTGTGGATCTACTGTATTTATTTATGTTCTATGTTCACAATGAAGATTCCCAATAGTACCATTTAATTAAGTGGAAGCAAGCCACACATTTTTGGTGTTTTGCACTCGCATAAGAGTTTCGGTTGTATAAAAAAGTAGACTAACCAATAAAAGGCTGTTTTTTCATTTCCCTGTGATGAGACCAGAAGTGAAAGTGGTCCAGACGGGCGGGGCCTGGGACGATCTTTTACTTTCTCACCTAACCATCAAAACGACTACATAGAACCGCCAAACTTCGTCCCATGCGTCCGACATGCGTACACGCTTCCTTATAAAATATACACTTACATCGATCAAAAACCGAACATTTGTCACTCGAAGATGAGTCACCAAAATTAAGCAACGTGGCGCCACTTGATCGCCTCCCCACCATTTTCTCAACCTGGCCTCCGTGCCCACGTGACTGCTGTTGAACCTGAAGACGCGCAATGTCCATATCAGCATGCCGTCTTGTCAACACGCTCAAGCATATGAAGGATTTATTAAACAAGCACCGTCTTGAGAAAGACCACCCTCTGTTATGGCCATATCGATTGTTTCCACTCGTTAATTGCGTAGGGGAAGTGCACCGATATTGAACCCCCTAACTTCTGAGCCCTCTTTCTCCATTCCTGTACGTGATATCGGGGATTATCAAGGATCAGGCCACGAGTTACTACAAGCTCTGTGTGCAAGCAGGAAATAGGGTCAATGCATTTGTTATTTTTTTCCACAAAATACAAAAAAGTGTTTTTGGTAACGGGTGACATATATTGGACTACAGTGGTTCTGATATTGGACCAGGTGGTCCGATATAGGTGCTTCTGGTTCGATAGACGTAATCTGTCTTGATCCTTTGAAAGAAACCAAGGTTCAGCACCCACTTCAGACTTATAAGAAGATAGTCGCTTAATGCATAAATCACGAACATTACGGCGTTCCAGTGAGCATACAAATGACATGTGACGACTAAACGCCAAATAGATTTGACACAATTTAATTCTGAACTGAGAACAAACAGTTATATTTTGTCACGAATAGAAGAATACGCCAACGAAGTGATTGCCATGATAGAGTCTGTCACGGATAAACGAACAAACCAACGGAATATAATGGCCAGTAGAGTGTCTAGTAATGGCAAAAAGATACCAGTCAATAATTGATGGTCCCTGATCACCAAATTAGGAATACGATCTTTTACTGACGCATGTCACATCCATAGTTATAGGGCAGGCCACCAGCACAACTCATATCTGTCCATATCCCACAGTGTACACATTTCACCATGGTTTATTTTCGCTGTTCGGTACACAGTACCAAGACTCGTTGTCACATTGACCGCTTTTTTCGTTTTGGCTGGCAGGAGAAAGCTGCCGTTTTTGTCTTTTTTATCTTAATTTGACAAGATTTAACAAGATTGCCACCCAGAGAATTAACTCTAGGTAGCAGGTGGACAAGGAAGCCCTTGGCTTTTCGAGAGTCCGACCTTTTTATCTATGTGTATCCCGCCCTTCTGAGGTATGTGTCGATTTTATTTTTAAACATTCACGCTACTAGCACCCACACAATCAGCAGGTAATCTGTTCCATTCATTTACAGTTCTTTGTGAAAATGAAAACTTTCTTATATCCAATCTACTCTGCTCCTTTGCTAATGCAAGATCATGTCCTCTAGTCCTTCTATCTTTCTTAACTGAGAAAAACATATTTCTATCAATATTTTCATAACCCTTCAATATTTTAAACACTTCTATCTGATCTCCTCTCAATCTCCTGGTCTCTAGTGTTGTTAAACCGCATTTTTTTAGGCGTATTTCATAACTAAGATCCCTCAGATTTTGTATCATTTTAGTTGCTCTCCTCTGCACTCTTTCTAGCATATCTATGTCCTTCCTGCGATATGGCCTCCACGCTTGAATACAATATTCTAAATGAGGCCTAACTATTGTTTTGTACAGCGGTATTATTAGCTCTTTTTCCTTATACGTTATGTTTCGCCTAATTAATCCAAGGATTTGATTTCCCTTTGAAGCTGCAATTCCGCACTGCTCTGAAATCTTCATATCAGCACTAACGGTTAACCCTAAGTCCTTTTCTTTTACAGTAGTACTTAGTACAGTACCCCCCATTGTATATTCTACCTCTTCGTTCCCATGTCCTATGTGGAGGCATTTACATTTCCCAAAATTGAACATCATTTGCCATTTTTCAGACCATTTCATCAACCTGTCAAGATCATCTTGTAAATGCTGTCTATCTCCATCACTTTTAATCCTTCTAAACACTTTTGTATCATCCGCAAATTTCAACACCTTGCTTGTTATTTCATCATCCAAATCGTTGATGTATATTAAGAATAATATAGGACCTAATACTGATCCCTGTGGTACCCCACTCAATACCGATTTCCAGTTTGAAGCCTCCCTATCAACTACTACACGTTGTCTTCTGTCAATCAGCCATTGTTCTATCCAGTTTATTATACCATTTCCTATGCCATGGGCCTTTAGTTTAAGCAGTAATCTTTGATGTGGTACTTTGTCAAAAGCTTTTTGAAAATCTAAGTAGACGATATCTACTGGTGTTCCCTCATCTACCCACTTAGTGATGTCTTCCAAAAAACATAACATATTTGTTAAGCATGACCTCGCTTTAAAAAAACCATGTTGAGATGGGTTTATCAAGTTTTGTTTAGCAAGAAAATCCACCATGTGATCTTTAATTAGTCTTTCTAATAATTTACAAATCACTGATGTTAAACTCACTGGTCTATAGTTCTCTGACTTGTTTCTCGAACCTTTTTTGAATAACGGTATAATGTTTGCTTCTTTCCATTCTAAAGGAACCACTCCCTCTTCTAATGACAAGTTGAAAACTTGCAAGTGGTATGCTAATTTGTTCTACAATTTCCAATAGTAGTTTGGGTGGAATACCATCCACTCCAGGTGATTTATTTTCCTTCATAGCCCTTATTTTCTTAGCTACCATTTCCGGGGTTACAATTAATTGTCCTAAATAGTCTGAATCTGCCCCCTTGAACTTAGCCTTTGGTATTGGCAGTGCACTAATATCTTCCCTGGTAAACACTGAACTAAAGTACTCATTCAGGTCTTCTGCCATTATGAATCCCTCTGATATCATATTTCCAGCACTATCTTCTAGAGGACCGACCTTATCTTGAACTTTCTGTTTGCTTCGAACATACGCATAAAAACTCTTGCTGTCATGTTTTATATTACTAGCTAATTGTTGTTCATAGCTTCTCTTTGAATTTCTAATTTCAGCTGTAGCCTGGTTAAATGCTTCTTTATAATTGTTGTAGTCTTCATCATTTCCAGTACATCTATATGACTTCCACATCATTTGTTTATACTTAATTTTTCTAATGGCTTCTTTCGATAAGTGTTTCTTTTTGGACCGTTTTCCTTGGTTTTTGAAGGGTACAAATTTATCGATTATGGACTTAATTTCACTCTTTAATATATTCCAGCATTCTGTTGTCGTCTTATTTTTCAGTGTCTTATTCCAGTCTATCTTTGCTAAATATTTCCTCATGTCCTTATACCTTCCTTTGTGGAAATTTCTCCTATACTGCTTTTTGCTATTCCTTTCTGATTTTACTTTGATGGTAAAATGTATCTGGTTGTGATCGCTACTCCCCAGTGGCTCACATATCTTGACATTGTCAACTAATTCATTCTGTGAGGACAAAACTATGTCTAACACATTCTCACCCCTGGTTGGTTCTAGCACATGTTGAGAAAGGAATGTATCTTGAACTAAAACTAAAAACTTGTGGTCCTCTCTCCCTATACTCTGTAGAGATTTCCATTGTATATGCCCATGGTTAAAATCCCCCATAATAATACAGTCCCGTTTGCTTACTTCCCTTATAGCGTTTTGTATTTTTTCATTCTCTTCTATGCTTATGTTTGGACTTCGATAAACCAACCCAACCGTCAACGTTGAGTTTCCTGTAACTATGTTACACCAAACAGCTTCTTCGCAATCTGCTTCTCTTTCTAATTTTATTTCATAAGCCTGAATAGATTCTTTAATATATAAAATAACTCCACCTCCCTTTCTTCCTATTCTATCTTTTCTAAACATTACATATCCTGTCAGTCCCAATTCAGCATCTGATATATCGGTGGTGGTCCAGGATTCGGTTATACCTATTATATGAGGGTCAATATCTTCTACCATAATGTTTAGTTCATTTCTTTTGTTTACTATACTCCTTGCATTTAAACAAACACATTTATATCCAGCTTCAGAAGAGTTTTCCAGACTGTTATTTGTTGATTTATTTGTGCTGTCTTTATCTATGCCTCCATTTTCAGGCTTTTCTGTGAGTCCCCCCTGCGAATCTAGTTTAAATAGATGCAACCTGTCCCACTGTCAACAGATTGCAGCAGATTCTCTGAGAAAACTGCTGCCCCCTTTCCACTAAGATGGAGGCCATCTCTCATGTACATATCTTCCCTCCCAACAAAGTATCCCCATAAATCTGTGAATCCCACCCCCTCTTCTTCACACATCTGCTCAGCTAGTGCATTGATCGCCATCCTCTTGCAGTTTCTATACGTTGCCCCCCTTCCTCCCATTACTGGCAAAATTCCTGACAAAATAACCTGTTCGACTCTCGTCTTCTTTAGCTTCCTCACTAACTGTCTATACTTCTGTACTATCGCAGTTGTTCCCTCCCTGTCTGCATTATTTGTTCCTACATGTACCAGTATAGACCCCCCCCTGCCATGTCCCAATACCTTCTCTACCCTGTCAGTTACATGTTCAATCCTAGCCCCCGGTAAACAAACAACGATGTCCTCCCCCTCGCTCAGTGTCTTGTCCGTCTTTCTCATAAAATAATTGGATCTGTTGTCTTTCTATTTATTTTGCCAACTGTTGATTTATGCCTACTTTTGTGCCTTTTGACTTTTGTTGTTAAAGTTTTTTATAGGGACTGGAGGTTATGATTTCCGACTTGGTGGTTCTTCTCTTGACCATAGAAATCGCTGGTTTTGGGATGGGAGACAGCATTGCAGGAGTGATGACCTTTCAACGCAGCTCTGGTTGATCAGTCAGCTGCCCCGTGATTGGGACTAATGCTTCATAATGACCAGCATCTTCACTCAGATTTATGTATTTGACCATAATTGCACTCCTGAAATTCCGTCCCAAATTCAAGTACACTCTCTCCAACGCAGTCATGCACTGATCGTTGTAGACAGCGTGTCGTTGCAACGCTCTCTATATCCCCAATCATTTCACTGGGATTCGCCATCGATGCGATTCTGTCCTCGATACAGGCGTAACACAGTCTCTGAGGTAGATCTGCGTTCACCATCCTCTCATCAATGTTTTCATAAAGGCCACAGTTGTCTAGTATAATGTGCAATCATGTTGGATCGTAGCGCATCAACGGAAGTCATTTCTCGTATTCTCATTCGCAGGTCCTTTAAATTGCCATCGTTGTCTCTTTCTGCATACTGCATACCGAGATCTTGACAAATAACAACGGCTCGGAAGAAACAACGTCCATCTGCACTGGTTGCGACACACCAGAAACCACTCTGTCTGCTGCTTTTGGATGGGCATGGATCATTGGACTGTTGCTCGCTCGTGGACAGGTTTTGGTTGTTGGATTGTTGCTCGCTTGTAGACGGGCTTGGGTCATTAGAGTGTTGTTGCTCATTTGCGAACAGGCTGGGTTTGTTAGACTGTTGATCGCTCATTGATGGGCATGGGTTGGTTGTGACATGCCTGAAACTATTCTGCCTGGTGCTTGTGGATGACCTCAGCTCATTGAGCTGTTGCTTGTTTGTGGGCGGACGTGGATCATTGGACTGTCGGTCGCACGTGGACAGGCTTCGGTTGTTGGACTGTTGCTCGCTCGCGGACGAGTTTGTTGTATTTGACGAGTTGTCATTCTGCATAGTGCCATCTCTGGCAGAATTCGATGGAACATCTATACCAGTTTCCGAGTAGGACAACTTGAACCTTCCAGCCGCGGCGAAATCTGCATCAGTCCATATGTTCCGATCACAAGGCCAAATGCTTGTGCACTTGAAACCATTGGCAACAGTTGTCATGGAAGCAGAGCGTACGTATGCCCTTCCGAAGATACGGCAGACTGAGGAGATGGTGACTGTAGTTTGTTTGGTCCTCAGCCAAGTGTCACATTCCTCATTGTAATATGTCATCACAGGTTTATAGAAAACCTGATCAAGAGGTTGGAGACGGTGCGTTGTGTGTGGAGGAAGATATAATATGACGACTCCATGGTCCCGGGCGTGTGTGATGAATGACCGTCAAGAATCAACAGAACATGTTTGTCTTTGGTGCAGCCAACATGACATACAAAGTGCTTCAGCCAGACAACGAAGAGTTCCTTGTTCATCCAGCCTGATTCATTATTCACTTTGACGCTTCCAGTGATTCTATAATGCGTTTACGCCTGAAATTATCATTGGTGGAACATGGTTGCCCCTGCACTCATGGTACACACCACTGTTGTAGTAAAGCCTCTCTCACCACTAGTAAGAGATCCGATTTGTTTTTTTCTATTTTCCCAAGGACCCGGCCAGGCTTCTGCACAGTTGTTATACCCGATTCATCCACGTTAAAGATGTTTGTAGCATCGAATCAGCACGTGTCAACGAAAGTTTCTAGTTTATTGTAGAACTCATGCAAACTCTCGCGATTGAACCCTTTGGCTCTCGTAATAAAAGTTGCCTCGGCTTGACGGAGGGAGAGTTCAGGGTGTCTCCTCATAAAATCACGGTACCAATGTCTGCTAGCTGCTTGTTTTTCAGTGCAATGCCTTATCCCACTCGCTTCAGCCAACTGATATGCCATATCCATAAAATCTTTCCTGGTCATACCAATCAGCATATTCTCCAGTTCTAAACATGCTCCACCAGCATTTTCTCAAACTCTGGCGGCAGAGGGCAAGGGCGACTAAAATACTTTCTTGGACCATTAGCGATTTTGTTTTTGTTGTTTAGGTGCCGCTTCAGGGTAGCCTTCGGAATCCCATAGGTCCTGCTAGTTGCGTTGAGGCCGGCGTCTCCATTTCTAAATGACATGACCGCTCTATCCAGTTCCTCTTGTGTCCACTTTCCGTAATTGCCTCTGGAAAATATAATTTGTAGCCTCAATCAATCAAACAGATGCGACATTCCCAAGTATTTCCTTGATATAATATAATAATAACTTATGCAAACCTATACATTTTACAAAGCACATCAACTTACCAATCAAATGTTGGTATATGTGGTGAGATTTCGCAAAAAAAAAATTAAAATGTTGCCAAGGTAATGCAATTATTGACAATTGCTAACAAAATAAGAGGCAGTGTCACATTCTTGATTGTCTGTGAAAATAATAGTCATGTCTATCAAACTTTAAGCAACGTGTGGTGATTGTATTATCAATAAAATAATGAGGTGTTTTGAAGAAACAAATATTAGTTTTTTAGTTTCCCGCATATTCCAGCAAAACTGTCCAACAAAGTGAATATTTCAGAAAATAATATACCCCGTGTTTAAAAATGTAGGCCTCCCCTCTTACTCAACAAGGCCCCGAGCCATAAGTAGGAGTCTAATATACACATGCAGAAACTTCAATATGACACATTTTCATATATCATGTGTGTTGGGATGGTACGTATAGTGGACTACGGGTGTCTTATATTGGACCAGTGGTCCAACATAGGACACCCCGACTGGTCCAATACCGGTCGAAGGCATAATTAACTTCTTCGATGTGATTCTCGGAAACTGTACAATTTTCCGTCTTCATTCCTCCCATGCACGCTATATAGACCGTCGTGTACAATCTACTCTGTAACAGGCTTTGCATCACGCCTTCAAAGTTGGTTAAAACTCGATGCACACCACTCTCAATGGTATTACTTCGTTTGTACAACATTTTATTGCAATGAACAGTCGTCTTCTACAAATATTGCAAATAATAAAGTTGTTCGAGCAACATTTATTTACAAAGAACACATATGGTAATCATAATCTTCGTTATCAACTTAAAAATTGCAATTGTAATTGCGATGTATTTGTTTTAATTTGTACTATGCCTAATTTACCAAGACAAATGTACGCCTACATTTTCGACTTGTTTTGTTGGTAATTACCATAACAAACACATATAATAGTTTCTAACGGCAATTTGCCCTTCGCTGCGTCACAGCTAACCGGGAAGTTACGTTTGTACGCAGTAGCAGTGAAATGTTCTAGAATCTAGAAAAAGTTGGTGTGTCCAATAATAGTAACATTTATGGTGAATATAAGAATAACGCTAGGTTTATAATATCCAGTTTTGAACAATCGTAGCGGTGTGCGGCGGTCAGTCGTAGGCCAGTCACAAGCTTATGTAGAGCGCAGTCGCGCAGCGTTAAGAGCTCCGGACTCTCAACTGAGAGAAGGTGGGTTCGAATCCAGTGGGCAAGTTCGTTTACTCTACATTGCTTCAGTTCACCCAGCTGTATGAATAGACAGTGGTGGATATTTGGCGATAGACAGTGGTGGATATTTGTATACGAATAGTCTTCGCGCATTAATTGCAGCGTGGCTGAATTCTTCCCAGATAAGTCGAGACGGTGTTCGATTGGTCTGCCAGGGAGTAAAGTGTAAAGCGCTTTGAGCAGTCCTGAGGACTGGATACTGCGCTGTATAAGAACTTACCTTTACCTACCTTTACGATCATACGCGATTTGGCTACGACCGTCGAGATGCGTCGCAGCGTAGACAATCGGGCGGTGAGCGGCTAGCTACATTAAATTTGTTGCCGCGCCGACACTTGAAAGGTAAAAGATTTGTGAATTTTACCCGAGTACCGACGCTTAGCTACTCGTGCCGTTAGTTATGTTTCTAATATTTTTGTCGATGCGTATGCAAGATATTACGGCACATTGTGGTTCCTAATTGCAAACAAATATGATCTACACAACAAATAATATTGTATTGATAACGTGTAGCGAATAATTTGAGTATTTGTTTACTGTTAAAAGTGGATCTCCCATCGCGATAAAATAGACTGATCCACACACCATTAACAATGGGCGCTATAGTACAAGTCGATCTTTGATGTGAGAGGCACGCGATGCCCGTCGTTAACTGATATTTTGCTAAACATTCTTTGTGCTATTTTGACTGTTTGTTATCTAACTTTATATGATCAAATATGTTTTATGTATACTGTAACATGTATGTGTTACGTTAAAAACGATTAGGGAATCACGAAATATTTAGTCAATAACAGGAATGTCGGCAAACGGTGCTGCTATGCCCATGTCCGACCGGCGATAATAATTATGTTGGCATGTCGTTGCTATTTAGACCGACTTTCAAATTGCACCTACGATCTATGGATACGCATGGGAAATCGTATTTACTAAATAATATATATTTTTTACTCTACTTTGGAAATAATGTACATATTTACGTTATATGTCAAATTAAAGCAAATATAATATCATATAATAAAGTAATGTCGATGGTAGAATGCACGGCGGACCGAGATCGACGACATTTAGTTGTTCCTTTTGTTATACGACCAAATCATTTTGAAATGTACATTAATATATTTTAAAACGAATATCCAAATTTACAAAAGTACAAAGAAACAGTGACTGTGTTAAATATGTGAATACAGATTTTCCCTGACTCAAGGTGATCAGGGAAAGGAAACCCAGTCACAAAAAGTCAGATAAAAACCAAACAACACAATACAGCTCAATGAAACTGGTTTTAATGCCTACATATAAAATGTATCTTCCAAGTGTTCATATATTTATTTGCCTGAGTTGTATTTTTAAAGTTTGTGTTTGTCTCCTGCCAGGTGCTAAACTGCTAAAACCTCATTTTGAAAACATGATATGTCTAAAACTATCATTCATATCCATCTTAATTTTGCGTACTAAATGTATATGTTGTTGTCCTTGGACAGGTATAATATTATGAGATTCAAGATATTAATTAAAAACTGGTATTAGGTCAAAAATGGCTTTTTATAACAAAATACTTGCCCGATCCCATATTAGAAGCAAAATAGGTGAGTTAGATGTTTGCCGGAATGCCTTCAATGTTACTGTTGATCGCACATAGTTCATAAAATATTCCACATCCGTTGGTCTGCCACTGGACAATAGTTCGGCCCTATCGTTTTCTTTATCATCGTCACATTGACAAGTTTGGAGTCACGTGCTGGTCGTAAAAGACACGTGCACACGCTAATATACAATTAAGATGCTGCTGCGAGCCACTGCGCTCGTTTCTATGGTGAGTCATATGCGTGGGAACAGGGTGCAAAGGGGTAACTGCCCCTGGAATTTCGCTGAGGGCAGACATATTATGGTTCTGCCTCCCCCCCCCCGAATAAATCTGAGCGTGCATGTGGGTTTTTGGCGAGCGTCAATGGGCAAATCGAAGTATTCTGGAATCCATAAGATGTTTTTTTTTCGTGGCGATTGTCAATGAGGTGCAACTGGAGGTTTTTGATGAGCTTCGAAAATGTTGAACGTCGCTGCGGCCCGCGAGAAATATTCCCACCGCCACCCCTCGTCTTCGATGTCAGCCGAGAGCCGAGGCAGCGGAGAAGTTTAAATTACCGCGGCGCGATGCAGAATAATAATTTTCAAGAACTACCCCCCCCCCCCGTCTTCCGCTGTCGAGACCCAGCGGAGCGGAATGGCGCTGAAGCTCCAGATTGTTTTTTACTTACATTAATGGTTTAGCATAATGCGTTCACAATATGTGTTCACCTCCAAACTGATATATATATATATATATATATATATATATATATATATATATATATATATATATATAGAACACCACTGAATCCGGCCATGCATCTCATGCATGTAATATGAGGCCATAAAGAGAAGCAACATGAGGAAGACACGTGTGTCTATGTACACGACCACTGTCCTCTTGAACGTGCTTGTCACTGTCACATGCATGTAATATGAAGTCAAAAAGAGAAGCAACACGAGGAAGGCACGTCTATGCGGAGCGGAATGGCGCTGAAACTCCATATTGTTTTTTACTTACATTAATGGTTTAGCACAATGCGTTCACAATATGTGTTCACCTCCAAACTGATATATATATATATATATATATATATTATGTATATATATATATATATATATATATATATAGAACACCACACCACCTGCAGATGAGCATTTATGTGTGTTCAAAGTAGTGCCATCTCTTACAACATTACCAAGTACAACCCAATAGTTGGTTTTACTGAATCCAGCCATAAAGAGAAGCAACATGAAGAAGACGCGTGTGTCTATGTACACGACCACTGTCCTCTTGAACGTGCTTGTCACTGTCACATGCATGTAATATGAGGCCATAAAGAGAAACAACATGAGGAAGACGCGTGTGTCTATGTACACGACCACTGTCCTCTTGAACGTGTTTGTCACTGTCACATGCATGTAATATGAGGCCATAAAGAGAAACAACATGAGGAAGACGCGTGTGTCTATGTACACGACCACTGTCCTCTTGAACGTGCTTGTCACTGTCACATGCATGTACTACAGTGGTGTAGCCAGAGGGGGGCCAAGGGGGCCATGCCCCCCCCCAATCCCGGAAAATTAGGAGGGTATAGGAGACTGAAGACATATAACTGGTTACCTGATTTATAGAGTGACAAGGTACAGAGGTTATAGGGGTGCCTGTGTATGACTTCCACGTCTTTGGCAAAGACATTTGTCATCATTCAAATGGGATTGAGTTACCAAAAGTAGAGGAATCCCGTTACTTCTGCCGTAGGCGATAAGCATCCAGCAGGTTGCAGTCCAAGAGGTTACTGGGCAACGAATATGTCATCATTCACAATGTGTTTGATGGCTAATGCCTATTAATATATCAACACAAGGATGCAAAATGATAGTTGCCCGGCAAGATGATTAGTTACTAGACTAAGATCAAGTTGCAACCTGCCAAAACGGCCAAAGCAATTTATGTAGTCGATTTTCCACTGAGTAGTCCGAACTTCGTATTGTGAATTAATTAATTTTAATAAGCGACAACGTTACACATGACAGGAACATTTTTGTGAAGCTCACTCGACGCCGCCAGAGCGGTACGGATTTTTTGTGAAATATTGGTTGAACGCCAGCGACTCATCACACACACGCAAGCACGCACGCACGCACGCACGCACGCACGCACACACACAAACACACACATATAATAATTATATACATACATACGTGTGTGTGTGTTTGTGTGCGTGCATGCGTGCGTGCGTGCGTGCGTGTGTCATATACCGCTACTCATTGCTTGCTTGAATGCCAGATGGCCCGCTCCAATACAAAATCCTGCCTACGCCCCTGATGTAATATGAGGCCATAAAGAGAAGCAACATGAGGAAGACACGTGTGTCTGTGTACACGACCACTGTCCTCTTGAACGTGCTTGTCTCTGTCACATGCATGAATATGAGGCCATAAAGAGAAGCAACATGAGGATGACACGTGTGTCTGTGTACACGAACACTGTCCTCTTGAACGTGCTTGTCACTGTCACATGCATGTAATATGAGGCCATAAAGACAAGCAACACGAGGAAGACACGTGTGTCTGTGTACACGACCACTGTCCTGTTGAACGTGCTTGTCACTGTCACATGCATGTAATATGAGGCCATAAAGAGAAGCAGCACGAGGAATACACGTGTGTCTACGTACACGACCACTGTCCTGTTGAACGTGCTTGTCACTGTCACATGCATGTAATATGAGTCCATAAAGAGAAGCAACACGAGGGAGACACGTGTGTCTGTGTACACGTTCACTGTCCTCTTGAACGTGCTTGTCACTGTCATATGCATGTAATATGAGGCCACAAAGAGAAGCAACATGAGGAAGACATGTGTGTCTGTGTACACGACCACTGTCCTGTTGAACGTGCTTGTCACTGTCACGTGCATGTAATATGAGGCCATAAAGAGAAGCAACATGAGGAAGACACGTGTGTCTGTGTACACGACCACTGTCCTGTTGAACGGGCTTGTCACTGTCTCATGCATGTAATATGAGGCCATAAAGAGAAGCAACACGAGGGAGACACGTGTGTCTGTGTACACGTTCACTGTCCTCTTGAACGTGCTTGTCACTGTCACATGCATGTACTATGATGCGCGTGTCTGCTTCCTTATTTAAATGCAAAACATCGCTAACAGTTGATTTTGCGCATTTGTTGTCGTGAAATCCCCCACCCACGACGAGTTAACATCCATCGGGCAGGTGCTTACCGTGCTCCATCATGTAATGGATGAGACAGTGAGCCAGGCCAGCCTTGTTTTCATCTACGGACGTGTTTGACAAAGATGATTCGGAAAGATTATGCATGGAGAGCCTACATCTACAACAATTACTATATTATTTGCATGTCTGTTTGATTCGATGTTTATACGTAACATAAGTCTGTAAAGGTATGATAAAATATTACGTGCAGTGGTTTTTCATTGGGATGGTGTTTACATCTACCCATTAACTAACTAAACGATTACTTGAGGCTGTTCTGAGTGATCTCGCAAGCACACTGTGTTGACACTCAAACAGCTACCGTCTCATCAACAACTATGATTGTTTGTAGGCGTCTGTATCGTGCTGGAATGAACTTTCTTAAGTACGTTTCATCCCAGTTCAGCAGATCTGAGACGGCTGTCCGTGGACTGCTAGTAGCAGTAATGTCATCTGTTGGAACTACAGCATTTTCCTCTAGCCTTGATTAACCAAGCCCCGTGATGTGGCGCCACTATTTGTCGCACAAAAAAAACTGCATCCAGAGACGTCTTGCTGTTGCAGTGAAGGAGGTGGGGTTGGTAGGTGTATAATTGGAAGTGTGTTGTGAGCCTCAGTGAGTTTCTGTGAAACTCACGGGGGTGTAATCAAACATTTTTGTGAGTCTTAAGGCTTAACTTAAGGTGCAGGTGAGGGTTTCTCGATCTGAGCCGAACCAAATGCTGTAGTCCCACCGCCGTAACTTTAGCTTCTCCACTGTCTCTGCTCGACTGGTGACATCGGATGATTGGGGGGGGGGGGTGAAGGGGAGTATGGGGCGGAGGGGGGGGTGCTGTTGAAAATGTTTCGTCATTGCACAGCCGTAATTTCACCGTCTTCTCGCTGTCTCTTGCGCTGCCTCCTATAACTCGTCTCAACTGCTGGAATGGGAAGACGGGCGGGGGAGGTCTGTTGATATTTTTTGCCGCTACGCCATGTCGCTGTATCTTCACTTCAACTTTTCTTCAGTTTCTCCGCATTTTCTCAAACTCTGGCGGCAGAGGGCAAGGGCGACTAAAATACTTTCTTGGACCATTAGCGATTTAGTTTTTGTTGTTTAGGTGCCGCTTCAGGGTAGCCTTCGGAATCCCATAGGTCCTGCTAGTTGCGTTGAGGCCGGCGTCTCCATTTCTAAATGACATGACCGCTCTATCCAGTTCCTCTTGTGTCCACTTTCCGTAATTGCCTCTGGAAAATATAATTTGTAGCCTCAATCAATCAAACAGATGCGACATTCCCAAGTATTTCCTTGATATAATATAATAATAACTTATGCAAACCTATACATTTTACAAAGCACATCAACTTACCAATCAAATGTTGGTATATGTGGTGAGATTTCGCTAAAAAAAAATTAAAATGTTGCCAAGGTAATGCAATTATTGACAATTGCTAACAAAATAAGAGGCAGTGTCACATTCTTGATTGTCTGTGAAAATAATAGTCATGTCTATCAAACTTTAAGCAACGTGTGGTGATTGTATTATCAATAAAATAATGAGGTGTTTTGAAGAAACAAATATTAGTTTTTTAGTTTCCCGCATATTCCAGCAAAACTGTCCAACAAAGTGAATATTTCAGAAAATAATATACCCCGTGTTTAAAAATGTAGGCCTCCCCTCTTACTCAACAAGGCCCCGAGCCATAAGTAGGAGTCTAATATACACATGCAGAAACTTCAATATGACACATTTTCATATATCATGTGTGTTGGGAAGGTACGTATAGTGGACTACGGGTGTCTTATATTGGACCAGTGGTCCAACATAGGACACCCCGACTGGTCCAATACCGGTCGAAGGCATAATTAACTTCTTCGATGTGATTCTCGGAAACTGTACAATTTTCCGTCTTCATTCCTCCCATGCACGCTATATAGACCGTCGTGTACAATCTACTCTGTAACAGGCTTTGCATCACGCCTTCAAAGTTGGTTAAAACTCGATGCACACCACTCTCAATGGTATTACTTCGTTTGTACAACATTTTATTGCAATGAACAGTCGTCTTCTACAAATATTGCAAATAATAAAGTTGTTCGAGCAACATTTATTTACAAAGAACACATATGGTAATCATAATCTTCGTTATCAACTTAAAAATTGCAATTGTAATTGCGATGTATTTGTTTTAATTTGTACTATGCCTAATTTACCAAGACAAATGTACGCCTACATTTTCGACTTGTTTTGTTGGTAATTACCATAACAAACACATATAATAGTTTCTAACGGCAATTTGCCCTTCGCTGCGTCACAGCTAACCGGGAAGTTACGTTTGTACGCAGTAGCAGTGAAATGTTCTAGAATCTAGAAAAAGTTGGTGTGTCCAATAATAGTAACATTTATGGTGAATATAAGAATAACGCTAGGTTTATAATATCCAGTTTTGAACAATCGTAGCGGTGTGCGGCGGTCAGTCGTAGGCCAGTCACAAGCTTATGTAGAGCGCAGTCGCGCAGCGTTAAGAGCTCCGGACTCTCAACTGAGAGAAGGTGGGTTCGAATCCAGTGGGCAAGTTCGTTTACTCTACATTGCTTCAGTTCACCCAGCTGTATGAATAGACAGTGGTGGATATTTGGCGATAGACAGTGGTGGATATTTGTATACGAATAGTCTTCGCGCATTAATTGCAGCGTGGCTGAATTCTTCCCAGATAAGTCGAGACGGTGTTCGATTGGTCTGCCAGGGAGTAAAGTGTAAAGCGCTTTGAGCAGTCCTGAGGACTGGATACTGCGCTGTATAAGAACTTACCTTTACCTACCTTTACGATCATACGCGATTTGGCTACGACCGTCGAGATGCGTCGCAGCGTAGACAATCGGGCGGTGAGCGGCTAGCTACATTAAATTTGTTGCCGCGCCGACACTTGAAAGGTAAAAGATTTGTGAATTTTACCCGAGTACCGACGCTTAGCTACTCGTGCCGTTAGTTATGTTTCTAATATTTTTGTCGATGCGTATGCAAGATATTACGGCATATTGTGGTTCCTAATTGCAAACAAATATGATCTACACAACAAATAATATTGTATTGATAACGTGTAGCGAATAATTTGAGTATTTGTTTACTGTTAAAAGTGGATCTCCCATCGCGATAAAATAGACTGATCCACACACCATTAACAATGGGCGCTATAGTACAAGTCGATCTTTGATGTGAGAGGCACGCGATGCCCGTCGTTAACTGATATTTTGCTAAACATTCTTTGTGCTATTTTGACTGTTTGTTATCTAACTTTATATGATCAAATATGTTTTATGTATACTGTAACATGTATGTGTTACGTTAAAAACGATTAGGGAATCACGAAATATTTAGTCAATAACAGGAATGTCGGCAAACGGTGCTGCTATGCCCATGTCCGACCGGCGATAATAATTATGTTGGCATGTCGTTGCTATTTAGACCGACTTTCAAATTGCACATACGATCTATGGATACGCATGGGAAATCGTATTTACTAAATAATATATATTTTTTACTCTACTTTGGAAATAATGTACATATTTACGTTATATGTCAAATTAAAGCAAATATAATATCATATAATAAAGTAATGTCGATGGTAGAATGCACGGCGGACCGAGATCGACGACATTTAGTTGTTCCTTTTGTTATACGACCAAATCATTTTGAAATGTACATTAATATATTTTAAAACGAATATCCAAATTTACAAAAGTACAAAGAAACAGTGACTGTGTTAAATATGTGAATACAGATTTTCCCTGACTCAAGGTGATCAGGGAAAGGAAACCCAGTCACAAAAAGTCAGATAAAAACCAAACAACACAATACAGCTCAATGAAACTGGTTTTAATGCCTACATATAAAATGTATCTTCCAAGTGTTCATATATTTATTTGCCTGAGTTGTATTTTTAAAGTTTGTGTTTGTCTCCTGCCAGGTGCTAAACTGCTAAAACCTCATTTTGAAAACATGATATGTCTAAAACTATCATTCATATCCATCTTAATTTTGCGTACTAAATGTATATGTTGTTGTCCTTGGACAGGTATAATATTATGAGATTCAAGATATTAATTAAAAACTGGTATTAGGTCAAAAATGGCTTTTTATAACAAAATACTTGCCCGATCCCATATTAGAAGCAAAATAGGTGAGTTAGATGTTTGCCGGAATGCCTTCAATGTTACTGTTGATCGCACATAGTTCATAAAATATTCCACATCCGTTGGTCTGCCACTGGACAATAGTTCGGCCCTATCGTTTTCTTTATCATCGTCACATTGACAAGTTTGGAGTCACGTGCTGGTCGTAAAAGACACGTGCACACGCTAATATACAATTAAGATGCTGCTGCGAGCCACTGCGCTCGTTTCTATGGTGAGTCATATGCGTGGGAACAGGGTGCAAAGGGGTAACTGCCCCTGGAATTTCGCTGAGGGCAGACATATTATGGTTCTGCCTCCCCCCCCCGAATAAATCTGAGCGTGCATGTGGGTTTTTGGCGAGCGTCAATGGGCAAATCGAAGTATTCTGGAATCCATAAGATGTTTTTTTTTCGTGGCGATTGTCAATGAGGTGCAACTGGAGGTTTTTGATGAGCTTCGAAAATGTTGAACGTCGCTGCGGCCCGCGAGAAATATTCCCACCGCCACCCCTCGTCTTCGATGTCAGCCGAGAGCCGAGGCAGCGGAGAAGTTTAAATTACCGCGGCGCGATGCAGAATAATAATTTTCAAGAACTACCCCCCCCCCCGTCTTCCGCTGTCGAGACCCAGCGGAGCGGAATGGCGCTGAAGCTCCAGATTGTTTTTTACTTACATTAATGGTTTAGCATAATGCGTTCACAATATGTGTTCACCTCCAAACTGATATATATATATATATATATATATATATATATATATATATATATATAGAACACCACTGAATCCGGCCATGCATCTCATG
Source organism: Escarpia spicata (assembly GCA_963995525.1). NCBI lineage: Eukaryota > Metazoa > Annelida > Polychaeta > Sabellida > Siboglinidae > Escarpia > Escarpia spicata. The sequence continues at coordinate 58,291,595 of OZ023205.1, forward strand.
CATGTAATATGAGGCCATAAAGAGAAGCAACATGAGGAAGACACGTGTGTCTATGTACACGACCACTGTCCTCTTGAACGTGCTTGTCACTGTCACATGCATGTAATATGAAGTCAAAAAGAGAAGCAACACGAGGAAGGCACGTCTATGCGGAGCGGAATGGCGCTGAAACTCCATATTGTTTTTTACTTACATTAATGGTTTAGCACAATGCGTTCACAATATGTGTTCACCTCCAAACTGATATATATATATATATATATATTATGTATATATATATATATATATATATATATATATATATATATATATATATATATATATATATATATATATATAGAACACCACACCACCTGCAGATGAGCATTTCTGTGTGTTCAAAGTAGTGCCATCTCTTACAACATTACCAAGTACAACCCAATAGTTGGTTTTACTGAATCCAGCCATAAAGAGAAGCAACATGAAGAAGACGCGTGTGTCTATGTACACGACCACTGTCCTCTTGAACGTGCTTGTCACTGTCACATGCATGTAATATGAGGCCATAAAGAGAAACAACATGAGGAAGACGCGTGTGTCTATGTACACGACCACTGTCCTCTTGAACGTGTTTGTCACTGTCACATGCATGTAATATGAGGCCATAAAGAGAAACAACATGAGGAAGACGCGTGTGTCTATGTACACGACCACTGTCCTCTTGAACGTGCTTGTCACTGTCACATGCATGTAATATGAGGCCATAAAGAGAAACAACATGAGGAAGACGCGTGTGTCTATGTACACGACCACTGTCCTCTTGAACGTGTTTGTCACTGTCACATGCATGTAATATGAGGCCATAAAGAGAAACAACATGAGGAAGACGCGTGTGTCTATGTACACGACCACTGTCCTCTTGAACGTGCTTGTCACTGTCACATGCATGTACTACAGTGGTGTAGCCAGAGGGGGGCCAAGGGGGCCATGCCCCCCCCCCCAATCCCGGAAAATTAGGAGGGTATAGGAGACTGAAGACATATAACTGGTTACCTGATTTATAGAGTGACAAGGTACAGAGGTTATAGGGGTGCCTGTGTATGACTTCCACGTCTTTGGCAAAGACATTTGTCATCATTCAAATGGGATTGAGTTACCAAAAGTAGAGGAATCCCGTTACTTCTGCCGTAGGCGATAAGCATCCAGCAAGTTGCAGTCCAAGAGGTTACTGGGCAACGAATATGTCATCATTCACAATGTGTTTGATGGCTAATGCCTATTAATATATCAACACAAGGATGCAAAATGATAGTTGCCCGGCAAGATGATTAGTTACTAGACTAAGATCAAGTTGCAACCTGCCAAAACGGCCAAAGCAATTTATGTAGTCGATTTTCCACTGAGTAGTCCGAACTTCGTATTGTGAATTAATTAATTTTAATAAGCGACAACGTTACACATGACAGGAACATTTTTGTGAAGCTCACTCGACGCCGCCAGAGCGGTACGGATTTTTTGTGAAATATTGGTTGAACGCCAGCGACTCATCACACACACGCAAGCACGCACGCACGCACGCACGCACGCACACACACAAACACACACATATAATAATTATATACATACATACGTGTGTGTGTGTTTGTGTGCGTGCATGCGTGCGTGCGTGCGTGCGTGCGTGCGTGCGTGTGTCATATACCGCTACTCATTGCTTGCTTGAATGCCAGATGGCCCGCTCCAATACAAAATCCTGCCTACGCCCCTGATGTAATATGAGGCCATAAAGAGAAGCAACATGAGGAAGACACGTGTGTCTGTGTACACGACCACTGTCCTCTTGAACGTGCTTGTCACTGTCATATGCATGTAATATGAGGCCACAAAGAGAAGCAACATGAGGAAGACATGTGTGTCTGTGTACACGACCACTGTCCTGTTGAACGTGCTTGTCACTGTCACGTGCATGTAATATGAGGCCATAAAGAGAAGCAACATGAGGAAGACACGTGTGTCTGTGTACACGACCACTGTCCTGTTGAACGGGCTTGTCACTGTCTCATGCATGTAATATGAGGCCATAAAGAGAAGCAACACGAGGGAGACACGTGTGTCTGTGTACACGTTCACTGTCCTCTTGAACGTGCTTGTCACTGTCACATGCATGTACTATGATGCGCGTGTCTGCTTCCTTATTTAAATGCAAAACATCTCTAACAGTTGATTTTGCGCATTTGTTGTCGTGAAATCCCCCACCCACGACGAGTTCACATCCATCGGGCAGGTGCTTACCGTGCTCCATCATGTAATGGATGAGACAGTGAGCCAGGCCAGCCTTGTTTTCATCTACGGACGTGTTTGACAAAGATGATTCGGAAAGATTATGCATGGAGAGCCTACATCTACAACAATTACTATATTATTTGCATGTCTGTTTGATTCGATGTTTATACGTAACATAAGTCTGTAAAGGTATGATAAAATATTACGTGCAGTGGTTTTTCATTGGGATGGTGTTTACATCTACCCATTAACTAACTAAACGATTACTTGAGGCTGTTCTGAGTGATCTCGCAAGCACACTTTGTTGACACTCAAACAGCTACCGTCTCATCAACAACTATGATTGTTTGTAGGCGTCTGTATCGTGCTGGAATGAACTTTCTTAAGTACGTTTCATCCCAGTTCAGCAGATCTGAGACGGCTGTCCGTGGACTGCTAGTAGCAGTAATGTCATCTGTTGGAACTACAGCATTTTCCTCTAGCCTTGATTAACCAAGCCCCGTGATGTGGCGCCACTATTTGTCGCACAAAAAAAACTGCATCCAGAGACGTCTTGCTGTTGCAGTGAAGGAGGTGGGGTTGGTAGGTGTATAATTGGAAGTGTGTTGTGAGCCTCAGTGAGTTTCTGTGAAACTCACGGGGGTGTAATCAAACATTTTTGTGAGTCTTAAGGCTTAACTTAAGGTGCAGGTGAGGGTTTCTCGATCTGAGCCGAACCAAATGCTGTAGTCCCACCGCCGTAACTTTAGCTTCTCCACTGTCTCTGCTCGACTGGTGACATCGGATGATTGGGGGGGGGGGGGGGGGGGGGGTGAAGGGGAGTATGGGGCGGAGGGGGGGGTGCTGTTGAAAATGTTTCGTCATTGCACAGCCGTAATTTCACCGTCTTCTCGCTGTCTCTTGCGCTGCCTCCTATAACTCGTCTCAACTGCTGGAATGGGAAGACGGGCGGGGGAGGTCTGTTGATATTTTTTGCCGCTACGCCATGTCGCTGTATCTTCACTTCAACTTTTCTTCAGTTTCTCCGCTTGCTTGTCTGGCTCAACTGTGACATCAGAAGATGGGGGTTGCTATTGAAATTGTTCACCGCCGCGTCAGCATAATTTCTGCTTATTTAACAAGATTGCCACGCAGATGATTAACTCTAGATGGCAGGTGGACAAGGAAGCCTTTTGGCTTATCGAGAGTTCAACCCTTTTTTATTTACAAGTATCCCGCCCTTCTGAGGTGTGTGTCGATTTTAGTTTTTACATATTCATGGCATGACATGGAGCTGGGGTGTTGTGCTTGGCAGTAGCTCCCACGACAGCTGTCTTCAATTTCAATTCAAGGAACGTTTTTCATATTTCTCAGGTGCGTGTATAGAGGTACATACATTACTTCGGACGTTTACATTTTACTTGAAAATGATTACTGGTGCCGGACTGTTATAGTTTTTAATCGACATTCGTCTACGCTTGCCTTGAGAACCGGTTACAAACTTGTCAAACAGAACGCTTTGGTCTATTCTTGGATAACACCGGACCACGGACAACTTTTGTGCAATCGCCGATGATACTCAGTGTCGCAAGACGCACTTCAGCATGCGTGTGTGTCAACATCAGTGGTGCGTTATTCTAGGACACATTTGTTGTCAACTGCCGCCCATGCGACCAGGTATATCAGATCTCCGGTGACCTGCTGTGTGAATCTTCTCTTTCACCAACTGTGCATCTCCAAGCGTTCGACTACGAAACGTAAACACCGTGGCGGTCGTAAAGTCGCAAAACAGATCGGGACAATAATTCACTACGCAAGAGTACCGACGTTGCTACAACCAAGCCGAAATGTACCAAATTTCATAGCTTTACCATTATATAAACAGGTACAGCGCGATCAAGGCGTACGAGTATGCTACGTTAACGCACAATCGTGTCGGAACAAAACACTCGCCATCGCGGATCATATACTTGAAAACCATCTCGATATGATGACGATATGCGAAACGTGGTTGAAGCCTTCGAGCGACGCCAATGTGATTACATACATTGTACCATATGCATATTCCATCAAGCACACGCCGAAATCGTCTTACACAAATACCGTTACCGATGCCGATGCGTTTCGATCCTTTGAACACCTACGTCATCCACGAGAATCGTTGTTATTTACCGACCCCCGCCATCAGTGAAAAATGGCTTGTCAACAACTGTGTTTTTTAAAGAATGGGACCGTTTGATCGACCAGTATGCCATAAAACCTGGACCTCTGATTATCATGGAACATTTGAACTTTCATATTGACAACGCTGCAAATGTTGACGCACGGCGACTGACCAATTCTGTGAATGCCACAGAGATGGTGTTGCATGTTTGCGGGCCAACCCACAGGAAAGGACACACTTTGGATGTACTCATGACCCGCAGCAAGGACGAACACCTTGTTCGAAATGTTACCGTTACGGATATGAGCCTTTCTGACCACTTTGTGGTGAGTTTCAACATAGACATTGTTCAACATCGCACTCTTTTGATGAAAATCAAATATTGCAAGTTACGCAACAATAATGTAGTTTCTTTTCGACAAGACATTGCACTGTTCTGTTCGGATGATCTTGACTTGCTGAACGTAGAAGAACTGGTTGATCAATACGATCATAATGCAGGTCAGCTTAGTTTATTTGCACGCGTCCGTTGTTCTAGATAAATACAAGACTGGCTGCATCTCGCCATCAAGAAGGCTGGACTAAATCCAGAATCAATGCAGAATTATCGACCTGTATCGAAACTGACATTTCTTTCTAAAGTAATCGAGCGCGTTGTAGCAAAACAGCTGAACGTCCATATGCAAGAGAACAACTTGCCCGACCAGTTTCAATCGGCATATCGACAAGATCACACAACTGAAACGGCTCTGCTTAAAGTTCACAATGACAGTCTGTCTGCAGTAGACCGTGGCTGTGTTGTTGTGTTGGTTATGCTTGACTTGACCGCCGCTTTCGACACCATAGTCCACGGAATTCTATTAAGCAGACTCACTCACATATTCCGTGCCACTGGCGCTGCGCTTGAGTGGTTCAGATCTTACTTGTCCGGTCGGCATCAAGTCGTTCGTATTGGAAGTGTCAAATCCTCCCCAACTGCTGTGCCGTTTGGTGTACCGCAAGGCATCGTACTCGGGCCATTGCTGATCACTGCATATATCACACCACTTGGCGACGTCGTCGAGAAATCCGGCTTGGATTATCACATATATGCCGACGACACGCAACTTTATGTTTCGTTTTGTCCTGGTGGAGATGGCCAACTTGAACTCAATGGATCGTTTGTGCTATTGCCTAGAAGAAATTGGCGAATGGTCTCGGACCAATTTACTGAAATTAAATGATCAGAAGACAGATGTCATGGTGTTTGGTACTAAACAGAAATTGTCACTACTAAAGGAGATTCGTATTTTTGACTCGACTTTGACTTCGTCTTCAAGTGCGAGCAACCTGGGCGCTCTATTTTGTTCAATCCCTCAACATGACTAACCACATAAGTACCATTTGCCGAACAGCGTATATGCACTTCCACAATATCAGTCGTATGAGGCAATACCTCACAACATATGCGACTAAACCACTTGTGCTCGCTTTCGTCATATCTAAATTGGACTACAGGAACGCGTTACTGGCTGGACTACCACGAAACCACATTCACAAACACCAGCGAATCCAAAACATGGCAGCCAGAATCATCACGTCTAAAAGAACTACACTGGCTGCCAATCAAATGCCGAATGTTATGTATGTCTGTCTCTCTTCTACTCCACCATTCTCCATCCCTCTCTCTCTTTCCCCTCTCTCCTCTCCTCTCCCTCTCCCCCTCGGTCTCACTCCACCACTGTCTCTCTTCCTCCCTATGCCTCCATCTTCCTCTCTCTCCCTCGCTCTCCCTCTCTCTCCATCGCTCTCCTTCTCTCTCTCTCCCTCCATCGCTCTTCCCCTCTCTCTCTGCCTCGCTCTCCCTCTCTCCTTGTCTCCTTTCTCTGTGTCACTCTCTTCCCCTCTCCCTGTCTCTATGGCTGATGTCTGTCTTGAGAGACTGTCATCTACTGTTCCTTGTTGTGACTACTCAACTGATGTTTATTTGCTTGTTGTAGAAAGTGCGGCTGACTGCTCCAAGTGTTTTATGGCAAACGTGTGTGACAATGACTCTTGACTTGACTCCAAAATGGCCACTGTTCGGAGTAATGTTGTGCAATAACTCGAGAACCAAAAATGATAGAATCATTAATGAGACCACTTTTAGGCGTTTTCCGCAACAACTGTTTTTTTCTCCAGTTGTTACGGAGAACCAATTAAGATGTATTCAGTCTAGGAGTTGTTTGTTTTAAGTTTCATGCTTTGCATCTAGCTATTGATGTCTCTAATGCACCGTTCCATAGACTCGTGATTACTGTCCATAGAATTGGCATTAAAACTACAGTACGCCTGATGGTCATCAGCATACACATGCCCCAGCTTACCTTGCTGATCAATGATATGAAAAATAGGGCTAAGATACTGTGTGAATTCCACAGGACCGAGGCATGATTCTTGCGGTACTCCCTGATCAAGTTTAAACTGGTCAGACACAGTACCATCAATAATAATTGATTTAATTTGAAGATAAGACGAAAACCAATTTAGAGCTGTGCCTGATACAGGAAAAGAAGAATTCATAATAATCAACAAAATATTATGGTCCCCAGTATGAAAAGTCAACAACAAGTAAATTAAAACCAGTTGTGTTCTGTTGGTCCATGTTTAAAAGAATGTCAGACTGGACCTTAACAAGTGCAGTTTCAGTAGAATGTCCAGCTCTATACGCCGACTGAAAAGGTGACAAGGAAATCCACATTCTGAATGAAAGCAAAGTTGGTCTACAACAGCCCGTTCTGATAATTTAGAGATATACTGGTGATTCGACACAGGGCGCAGACATGGGGTCAAATGCAAATGCATTTGCATTTAAATGCATTTAAATGCAACTGATCCAGTGTTCGCATTTGCATTTGAAAATTTGGAGCCAAACTATTTGCATTTAAATACATTTTAAAAGTATTTGAAAAATCAAATACTTTTCAAATACTTATAGCATTTAATTATGTCAATGAAAACTGTTATCACATCTGTACTTAATTAAATTGTTGCGTGGTCTAGGTAGTTGATACAGGTCACTCATGTTACTTAAGTGATCACCGAGGCATGACATTCACTGAGAGACAAATGGCCTTCCGATGGCTCTTTTATTGGCTGACCAACTGCAGCATTTGCATGCTTTGATCATTAACTACTTGGGTCATTATCAGATGGATGATCAGTGTATCTATCAGTTGGCCTTTGGCAGGGTCAGGTTAGCAAGCATTTAATTAACAGTGGGTGGCTTATTCTAATTTTATTGGAAGACAGTGCATCAATGGGCACAGGAAATGGAAAACAGGATTAACCTGTCACAGGAGAAAATTTAATTTTGCATTTGACATAAACAAAATGTATTTGCATTTGAAATGTCAAAAGTATTTGCATTTGCATTTAAATACTTTTCAATGTATCTGACCACATGTCTGACTGTCTGTCAGGGCGATAGTTTGTTGGAATAGGATCCAGTCCTGCTTTTTTAAGCAGTGGCTCTACAAGTGCAGTCTTCCATTCATGTGGGAATTCCCCAGCAGCAATGGAGCAATTAATGATGTGTGTAAGGAATGGCACCAATGCATCAATATACTATTTGACCAGTTTGGTTGGCATGGGGTCCAGAACATAGCTGGTTGTCTTAGAATTCATAACCAACTTGTGCACATCATCATCAGAGACTGCAGCAAATGTATCTAAATTATCACACACACACTTTCTCTGGTTTCTGATGATTTGACGGGAGGTTTTGCTAGGCAACATATCACGTGCTGGATAGGTTAATTGCAGCGTGTTCGGCCAGTATTGCCAAAGGGTTGACATTGGTTGTTATGTAGCGAATATAACATAGTATAATGTTCTTCACTTGTTGTGCTCATTATGTTATTATATAGGATTTGTCTAAATTTGATTTGTATTGTATGTATTGTAATGAGTTACAATAAATTTGATTTGATTTGGTTATGCTTCAGGAGGCGTGCCTAACCTGGATGGCATGACATTTGGTCAGCACGAGAAGATGCTAGAGGGTTGTGTCAGCAACCTGTATATCCAGGGCAAGGGACCCCTGGACCTCACCACTGACGCTGTCGGGGTATGTCGTGGCGCCCTGACACCCCTCATTACTGCGGCCATCCAGTTGCTACAGTGTTCTTGTTTCTTTAAGTTTGGGGGCCAGTGTTACAGACAGTGTTACATTTGTTAAACAAAGTGTGTTATTTTGTCAGCTTTATTAGTTTTATTAACATAAATGTAACCGATTAAAATTATATATCTCGGCTGGTTGATACTTGATTTGAAACTTATTAACAGAATAAGAACTGGTTGGTATTTCAAACAAAAGCACAGTTTTTTTGTCATCTTGCTGAAAAGTGTCTGATAAAAAGATCTATTATATGACTGATGAAATTATTAAGTATTGGAAGTCGTGACAAGTGGCAAACAAAATGTCATGAAAGTGGATGCCTATGCACCGCTGGAAGGGATATGTTAGAGGATTGGTTGGTTGGTTCTGCTTGGCCTGATGCTGTAATAAGACAAGCTGAAGAGTAGATATTGACTTAGGCATCAGAGCCAAGTCAACCCAAGAGAAACGTTCAATGTATTTTCAATGTTGCCAACAGAATCTAGACACTATAAACTTGTGTGTAGCTACAATGATACAAAATGTCTAGATCAGGTCTATGCGAAACAGGAGGTTAACTAATGTCAGAGTGAAATGTACCATTAGCCTGTAAATGTGAATTCTTTGTAATTTTGCTTAATGTGTACACATTTTCTAGCAGTAAAATGTCGTCCCTGAATGGTGAAGGGCAAATTCATAAAGAAATGTTAATATGATGGCGAGATAAGGTAATTATGTGCAATCATATCACTAGATCATGCCAACAGAAATGATGGTCTGATGCAAAGTATTTATTGAGCGCAAATGCCAAATTTGAGAAAAATACTAATTGAATATTTTTCCACACAGAAACAGAGTTGTAGGGGAAAGAAATCTTGTGATGTATTTGATTAGAATGTGCAACATTTCACATATCCCGTGCCTGCTTTTGTAGTTTTGTAGAGTTGGATGAACCATGTGTGGTTTAACGATATATATGTTCAAAATACAGCATCGTTGCCTTATATTTTAAATGCCAGTACGTTATAATGAATATGTAAAAAAAACATTAAAGAAACGTTAGGTTTTCGTTGTAAATTATTTAAAGATTTATTAACATGCTCGTCTAGCTGTGGATATCTGACCTGGTGAATACTAGATGCTAATTAGTTCCAAGATGAACACAGTTTATGGTGTGTAGATCTACATTTAGCTGGGTCACTCGATTCAAGTATGTATACTATCAATAGTAACTTGTGTATTATTTATTTTTATATTAAGAAACAATGTTTCCTCAAGAAGAGCATTATTATGTTATTCCCTAACTTGAAATTGTTTGAAACATTTGACATTCAGTAACACTATCTCTTAAAACTTGTATTTAAAATAAATCTCAAGGTGGCAATAACCCCACAGATGTCACTGGCCACGTATTCTTGAATATAATACACCTTTATGGTAAACACATCAAGAACTGGCATTATGTTAATTAAGCAAAATGCAAGTTGATTTGTACTTAAATCTAAAGAAGTGAAAACAAAAAGACAAGTCACTCATTACCTCTGTTCATGGATTAAATAAAAGAGAATTGCCTGTTTTAATACACATGTTTGTCAAAAAATATTGTTGTCATACCAATTGCTAATGCCTAATATTATACAGCATATGTGTACATGATTATAGATGTGTCAATAATTTTTTTACAAAACTGTTAACTTGTTATGACAAGTGTTCATGTGATAGTGAAACCCTGATAATCTAAAAACCATAACATCAGTACATAATATACCTTGCAATATACCTGGTTAATTTTTTTTTAATCCATAATTTGCTGTGCTATTTCCAATAGTTGTTTAAGTGGAATTAACGTAATTTAGGTGGAGTTATTGTAAACGGCTGAAATTACTGAATGAATAAATGTGTGTGTGCACAACCAGTAATGTATGACTGAACAACAGCAGGGATCGAACCTGCCACACACAACACTGAAACACTGTTGTCACAAACAACACAGTCCAACAGTTTTTAAACAAACAAATGACATAGTATGTCTGCATTTACAACACAATACTCTAATAGCATTCAGTCACAAATATACTGTTTACATTGTTCCAAAAGTCATATGGTACATACACGTATCAGCAATTTCATAAACGAGTGTTAAATGTTTCACAAAAGAAATAATATCGTATGTTTGTATAATTTGACAGAAAAATAATACAATATATACTTGTTACGAATCTTTCTGAACAAACCTATAAACCCACTTTTTAAGTGTTAGGTTCCCAAGTGGATATATCCCAAGTAATCCCCTTGGGCAACACGATGAATCCACATGAATCCTTGTGAGGAAATTTAGTGTGACGATAGACACGTCACCAAAAGTGTGTTTGCAGTGTGCTTAGTGTATTTGCAGAACACTATCAATTGCTTTACTACATGTATCATTATATTTATTAAATATTCACAAACATTAACATGAAATATACACTTGAAAGTGGATACATCTATAACACTATTATATTCGTAGCATAGCTGTATCGATTTGTTATTTACACATAAAATACAAGTTTTGTAAAACTAATAAAATAACAAATCGATACAGCTATGCTACGAATATAATAGTGTTATAGATGTATCCACTTTCAAGTGTATATTTCATGTCCACATATTACTATTCATTGATGACCGAGTCTCGACTGTTGAGATCTCGGTGTATTCACTAGTCATTACAAGGTCAAGGAGCTATGGTTTGGTTGTACCTTTACCTCTAGTGGGCTCTGTAATATGTTGCACCACTTAAGTCTCGATTTTTTTAAATTAATTTAAATTATTTATCTTCAGTACTTGCTGCTGTAGTTGAGATTATTTACTAATCAATCTACGGGTAGTTGAGATCTCCAAGTATAGCAGAACATGTGAAAAACATTTCTCACTTATTTTATCCAGCAATTTCTTAAGGTTGTCATTGTTCTCAGTGGTGCTATTAGGGCTTCTATAAAAAGCGCCCAAGAGAAGGGTATCCTTCCGTTTCAGTACCAAAATGCAAAACAGTGCTTCATTCAACTCAACATCAAACTGGTGTACTTAAAATGCCAAAAAATTTTGAATAAACAAGAACATCCCTCTGCCTTTGCCTTCACTCGTGTTCACAGTTTCCATACAATGCAATTCCAAGTTGTATTCCTGCGTTGTAAGTCGTCTTTTAAAATGTGATGGAGTTGAGTGGGTTTTTTATTTTACCTTTTAGTCCAGTTAGTCCTTCTTTTGTCAGTACATCATCATTTGTAAACCATACAATTATTTCTTCTGTGCAGGCACTTACGAGTAGGAGTAAATATCACATTTTCAAATTGGCAGGAGGTAATCAGTCTAATACCACAAGGATCAGTGAGTGGCCTTCTTCTTTTTGTAATATTCAAAAATGATTTACCTGATGTTATAAAGGTCTGTCATATTTTATTGTTTGCGGATAATCTGATGCTTTTTAGTCCTATTTATACCGAAGAGTACCGCACAAAACTACAATAAGATCTTATCTCTGTCGAACGCTGAACAGATACATCACTTTAAAAAATGTTATCCACATAAATGTATCCATATGAGAATTGGATCATTATTCAGAAGGAATAAAGCCTATTCATTGGGATACAACCAGACAACACTTACAAGTACGGACAATGTGAAAGTTATTCAAGTCACTTTCGATCAATCGCTTGCTTTTGAAGCATATATGTCAGAACAAAAATAATAAAACCAATTTGATGATGGGGATAATCCGACGTACTTTCGTTCACATGGATAAAAAGTGGTTTTCTTTAAGTCCATTCTTAATTAAATATATTACAGCTCTTGAAAATGGTCGGCGCAGAGCAACCAAATTAATTCCTGGTTTCAAAGACCTTGAATAGAAACAACGTTTACAGAGACTGAAATTACCAACTCTATCATACGTTCACCACACGGGAGATATGGTGGAAATGTATGATAAGTTAAGAGGGAAATATGATCTAGCAGTCTTATCCAATGTTGTTGCTTTGGGAGCCAACGAAGCACATACGAAAAGGTACCACTTAAATATTTAAAGAAAGATGCCGATTAAATATTAGAAATAACTCATTTATATACAAACGCACAGACGTCTCCCACAGTCTGTGGTTGAGGTTTCACCGATGCAGTCGTTTGACACAAAATATATAAGTTATACCAAAACAACCCTATGGAAACTGAATACACTGCCCCACTCCTATCTTAGATTGTCCAGACTCAGACGCATGCACACAATCCGAGCATATGTCAAAAGCTAGAGTCGGCACGTAAGAGGCAGATGCAGTAACCCCTAGTCAAGCCAGAAGAGGACCTGGAAGAACCTGTAAGATGATATGCACTTTACTTTTCAGGTCTTGAAAATGGCCCAGCAACATTGAAGTTAATTTTTGAAAAACAAAAAGAGAGAATCCGGAAGTGGGAGACACTGGAGCCGTTACTGCCTATGATACAGAGCTAACTGTACCAATGATCGGCTCGGGACATCTCATCGGGAGCTCCTTACAACCCTACTCTGGAGAGTAGTGTCACAATCCGGATCTCTCACAGTTGACCCACTCCCTGTGGTAGCACTCTGCAAGGGAGAGTATATATCGGCCCCTAAGCCATCCCGGCGTTCCCATAACCGGTGTGGTCATCCATGCCAAGTGATATAACCCTATATATTGAGCGCGTCAAGCTGCAATTAACATAGACATTTTACCTGCCTTATATAACCAGCCAAACACAGGCAGCCGGAATTGTGGTGTGTGAACTTCAACATTAATTAAACTTGCATATCTACACTTGTTAAAGTTATTTATTCGTTAGAATGGTATTAAAACTTCGGCCATATGTTATGTTATATGATATGCTGCAGTAAACGTGTGTATATGCGGCATAAATAATATTACTAATCTATTATAAGTATTCTGATGTATGCAATTTCATCGATAGTATTCGTTGACGACGATAGGGGGTGAATCCAATATGGCCGCACACAGTACAGTGGGGAAAATTCCAGAAATCAAATCATATTTATTGTCTATGTATTATACCAACAACTGTTGTTCAAGTATAATACACAGTGCGGTATTAATGGTGAATTAATAACGAAGAGAGATGGTGTTCGAACTTGTGTTTACTCCTCCGTGGTGCATAGCATTAAACAATGTTTACCTCGTGCATTAATTTTGTTTGCCTTAAATAACGATACATTTGTTTCTAGTTCTTTGATCACTGCCAAATAATATAACTATAACCAGCCAAGCACAAGCGTGTGTGTATTTGCATTACGATTGGCAAGATGTTCTATGAACACATTACGCCAGTGCGTATGTACGTGTATGTCAACATATGTGTCTACATTATGGTACGATACAAAGGTTAAGCTTAAACACAATAACCATGTTCATTTCTTGCGCGCTCGTGCTTGCCGCCGTGAATAGACTGTCAACAATAACCAATTGTCTTGTTGTACCCAAAGGCAATATGTTGAACAGACTACAACTTCTTGACGTTCTAAACAAATGAAATCCCTACCTTCCTTCCCGCTTGAAGCCATCTTGCAATGGCTATCCCTTCACGCTGTCTTTTCCGGCATTTGTTTTCATATCCTATAGTGTGTTCCACTGTTGAAATCACCTGTTAAACGAAGCACCATATCGAGCGTCAAACGAATATTGTTTGTTACATACATATAATGTGCGCTGGAACCACGCAAGTCAACCATCCACCAGTCAAGTCGGTGTTGTACTGAAACCCGTCGTGTGATCTATATTTCAACCACTGTTTTCCTATTGGTCGTTTTACGCTTACCAGATACACGTTTACAACAACTGTCAGGTGAAACTCGACAGAGGTAGTCATACTAAATTCAAACTAAAGTCAAATAATTAAATCCTCTTGGCATGTGATTAGGAAAGAACCATTGTTGGGCTCGCACGTAATGCCTATAATGTTCACCGGTAGGTGAATCAATGCTTTGTCTCTGAGGTAATGCACCATGACATTGCTTGTGGATGAAGCACAGTTGGCATGCCTATATGAATAGTCTCGTCATTCGTATTAAATGTGCAACGATCCATGACCGTACCCAATTACGAGTGAATGTGAGAGAGAGAGAGAGAGAGAGAGAGAGAACGAGAGAGAGAGAGAGAGAGAGAGAGAGAAGAGAGAGAGAGAGAGAGAGAGAGGGAGAGAGAGAGAGAGAGAGAGAGTGAGTGAGAGGGGGAAGCTGGCGATAGGTACGTCGAGAAATAGAGGAAGGAATGAGGGATTTAAAATGAGAAAGACAGACTGAAGACACATGGAAAGCGACGGAGAAGAGAAGGATGGAGGGGTAGAGTGGTGATAGAAAGGAAAAGGCGGGGAAGAGGAGGATGGAGCGGTAGAGTGGAGAGACGGAAACGGAGAGGAGGGGAGGGGACTGGAGGGAACGAGAAAGGAAGGAGATGAGAAATGAGAATGAGAATGACAATGACAATGAGTTTTATTTCCGTACGACCCCTTGTGTTCTAAAAAGTGTTCTTTCTAAAGTACATTTTAAAAGAACACATTGTATTCTTAAGAACATCTAGATTTCTATTATATAAATCATATTTGCTTGATTTAAAACATAACACACATAAATAAAACATTCAGTGATCTTACTATATTAAGTGTTTTCAATAATTATATAATCAGTAGTGCAAACCAAATAATGTAAAATAATATAAAATATAATAAACCACATATTACACATATATTGCACAATTTGAACATATTTACATGTAATTATATGACTAATAAATTAACAATCAGCTATAATGTTTCTTCTATGCAATTCACAGTTTTGACAGGGAATTTGTTAGATAGATAAACTTTGTCATGATTACATTAATAAATCTGGAAAGAACTGTCAACTGTTTTACATTATGTACATTAAACAAGTGGTTTATTTTAAAAGTATTAGGTCTGTTTCTGAAGTATTTCTGTATTTATTGAGAGAGAGGAGAGAGAGGAGATGGAGGAGAGTGAGAGAGGAGAGAGAGATAAGAGGAAGAGAGAGAGATAGACAACGAGAGAGAGAACAAGAGAGAGAGAGAGAGAGAGAGACAGACAGACAACGAGAGAGAGAACGAGAGATAGAACGACAGAGAGACACAACGACAGAGAGAACGAGAGAGAGAGAGAGAGAGAGTGTGTGTGTGTGTGTGTGAGAGAGAGAGAGAGAGAGAGAGAGAGAGAGAGAACGAGAGAGAGACAATGAGAGAGAGAGAGAAAAGAGAGAGAGAGAGAGAGAGAGAGAACGAGAGAGAGAGAGAGAGAGAGAGAGAGAGAGAGTGAGTGAGTGAGTGAGTGAGTGAGTGAGTGAGTGAGTGAGTGAGTGAGTGAGTGAGTGAGTGAGAGAGACAGAGAACGAGAGAGAGAAAGAGAGAGAGAGAGAAAGAGAGAGAGAAAGAGAGGGAGAAAGAGAGAGACAACGAGAGATAGAACGACAGAGAGACACAACGAGAGAGAGAACGAGAGAGAGAGAGAGTACGAGAGAGAATGAGAGAGAGAGAGGAAAGAGAGAGAGAACGAGAGAGAGAGAGAGAGAGAGAGAGAGAGAGTGAGTGAGTGAGTGAGTGAGTGAGTGAGTGAGTGAGTGAGTGAGTGAGTGAGTGAGTGAGAGAGTGAGAGAGAGAAAGAGAGACAGTGAGAAAGAGAGAGAGAAAGAGAGAGAAAGAGAGAGAGAGAGAGAGAGAAAGAGAGAGAGAGAGAGAGAGACAGAGGGAGAGAGAGAGAGTGAGAGAGAGAAAGAGAGACAGTGAGAAAGAGAGAGAGAAAGAGAGAGAAAGAGAGAGAGAGAGAGAGAAAGAGAGAGAGAACGAGAGAGAGAGAGGAGAGAGACAGAGGGAGAGATAGAGAAAGAGAAAGAGAAAGAGAGAGAGAGAGAGAGAGAGAGTGAGAGAAAGAGAGAGTGAATGAGAGGAGGAAGCTGGCGAGGGGTACGTCGAGAAATAGAGGTTAGAAATAGGGATTTAAAATGAGACAGACAGACTGAAGAAACATGGAAAGCGACGGAGAAGAGAAGGATGGAGGGGTAGAGTGGAGAGAGAGACGGAAACGGAGAGGAGGGGAGCGGAATGGTGGGAACGAGAAAGAAAGGGGATGAGAAAGGATATGGAGAATTACAATGGCGATGAGTTTTATTTCCCTACGACCACTTGTGGGGTAAAAAAGTGTTCTTTCTTAAGTATATTTTAATAGAACACATTGTATTCTAGAACATCTAGATTTCTATTATATAAATCATATTTGCTTGATTTAAAACATAACACACAATACATATACATTCAGTGATCTTACTATATTAAGTGTTTTCAATAACTATATAATCCAGTAGTGCAAACCAAATAATGTAAACTAATATAAAATATAATATACCACATATTACACATGTATTGCAAAATTTGAACACATTTACATGTAATTATATGACTAACAAGTTAACTATCAGATACAAATGTTTTTCTTTATGCAATTCACAGTTTTGACAGGAGTTTTTTAGACAGATAAACTTTGTCATAATTACATTAAAAATCTGGAATGATCTGTCAACTGTTTTACATTATGTACATTAAACAACTGTGTTATTTTTCAAGTATTAGGTCTGATTCTAATATATTTCTTTATGTATTTGAGAAGAGAACAGAGA